>JAKXYG010000858.1:0-32734 GCA_025895645.1 Cardicola forsteri
ATATATGCAATAGCTGAAGCAAGTAAGATAAATATATAGTGCTTATATAATATTACTGTTTAAATGCACATAATTAGAAACATTATTGTTATTACAAAATAAACGTGTTATTATTATTATGTTTGTAAAAGGTACTAAGGTACTAAAACTGCAGTTGAATTAGCATTAGTATAAATCTTGCCACAATGTTTTTTAGCATTACAGTAAATACTATTAATTTTTCTAATTAGTAAAAGGTGGTATGTGTTAAAAATTTTGATATATTTTTTAAACCATAAAAATATGCTTATCATTGTTGCATTTGCATTAGGGATGCTAATGATCCCGAGGATTTGAGTAATGCTTATAAAGTCTCAATTTCAAATAATGGTAATATTCTTGAATGTTCCTCCTGCACATGGTGCATCTTGTATTAGAAACCCACAGGTATCTAGATTAATAACAGCCGAGACCGAGTGCACAGCGGTATAACTGGACATTTACTGCACTTCCATTTGGTGAATAAATGCTACCATACACCCAAGGTGCTCAAAAAATATTTCAAGGTATCCATTTTGTAGAAGCAGCCGGTTAGGCTTGTTTTAACCCACAATGCTACCAAAAATAGCCTCAATAATTCTTATAAATAAATAGTAATTTTTTAGCTAAGAAACTTTATTTATATCACTAAGTTTTATTCGCATTTGAAAATCTTCTTGTATAGCAATTTGGGATTCTATAGAAACTTGAAACTAATAAAAAAGAAGCTTTGTTACTTAGTAGTTAAGACATTTGTTTGAGATCAGATAGGGTATGCTTAACCTGAAACTTGAAAGTAATATGCATTGATAATGGTTTCAAATAATAATGTGAAACAGCTGTACAGTACTCCTGTTTGACTCAAACTAATTAGATTTATTATTCAAATAAATTTGACAATCCTAACAGTTTATCTTTGCAAAACCTTTTAATAAATACTGTTGATGTCCAACTACATAACAGCGGTAAAAACATTCTTTTTCTTTCAAAGAAATCTTAAGTTCAATTGCTTACAGTTACTCTATTTGAATGTTTGTGGTAAATTAAAATTATAAATAAACATTACAAGATTGTAAACAATAACATAATAGTTTATTTATGTTGTAATTAAATAAAGTAATATGTACTATATTTATGTCTCTAAATAAACTATTATTTTGTATTAACCATAATATAATTATATATATATATATATATTATAATTAAAGCTTCTGAAGGTACATTTATGCATAAATATAATTGCATTTTATTTATAATATGTACATTTGTTTTTCTAAATTTGTGTTGCATAACGTAACAAAAATTTATAAAAAACGGTTTAACTATTTTTAGTACAACAAATCATATTACTAAAGCAGAAATAATAAAACATGCATAAATGAATTAATTACAATATCTAGTTATTATTATAACATTTGTTTTTTAGAACAAAGGGATTTTGTAATAATCATGCCATTTGCAATATATATATATATATATATATATATATATATATATATATTAGTGTTGTAAAAAGTAAATTTAAATTTATTTAGTAAGTATTGAACAAAGCAAAATGCTTATAATGGTGATATTCCTAACTGTTCTCTTACTGCGTGATGCATTCTGGACTAGGTGCACATAGATATTTAGACTAATAACAGCAGAGACCAAGTGGTTTAACTAGATTTCCGTTTAGTCAATAGGAAAATAGAATTTTAGCTATAAAACTTTATTTATCTACACTCTTAAACATAATTCGCATCCAACAATCTCTTTGTATAGGAATTGGGGATGCTATGCAAATTTGGAACCAATAAAGAGGTGGTTATGGTACCAACCTTTGTTGTTATTGTTTGTTGTATAATAGTTTGTACATCACGGAAACATTTATAGAAACAACCTTTAAATTGTATCACTAAATGTTGTTTGTTTGTAATGCCGAACGTTTTTGTTTATTTTTTATTACAAATTTCTAAAATGTGACTGTTAAAGTATAATATTGTGTAAAACATTATACATTTTAGTTTCTGCAGGTAAAATTATATATTTTATAAACATGCAGAATATTAATGTTTATAATATTTTGTATACTTTGTGTATGTATAATTAACACTTTATATCGCAACATATGTAACATTAAATTGAATATTTTTATATTGTTTACTTTTTAATTTTTCTGTAACTACGGTAGAGCGCTTGTTTCAAAACTAAAATTGATAAAGTTTAACACATTTTTTATTTGATAGATTTAGACGATATTACTAATGGTTGACCACAAAAAATGTGACTAAAAGCTATTTGCCAAGATTTAATTAATATGAATGTCACGTGAAATCAGACAATAATTTTGATAAAATGTTCAACTACAGAATTAATTTATTGCTTTCTGCTCTTTAAAGAAAAATAGGTTTTTAATTGTGATTGTAATTGTAGGGTTATTTACAACAAATACATATTACAAATGTTTCTTTTACATTTTTAATACAAATTTTTAATTTTAAACGTTTCTAGATAGAAAAAGTAATTGTATATTTAATTATTTTTATTGTATACATGTTTTTCGTAAATTTTATTTACATTTCACATGTGCATTTATTTTATTGCTTAAAATTGTAAATATTTAAGCGTCAAAAAAAAATTTTAGTGTGTTTTTATAAATTGTCATTATTTCTTTATTTGATCAATTTTATTCTTTGTTAAAGTAAACTTTACTATTATTTTATTAATACAGAAATGCTGTATGTTCATCATTAATACTAAATATATTAAAATGTAATTAATTTTTAAGTAAAACATTTGTTTGTTATTATTTGTTCACTATATAAATAAAGGAACAAAAAACTTTTGTATTATTATTTTAGTTATCCAGCAGCACCTACATGTTTGTAACATATATTTTTATTTATGTTTGCTACTTTGAATGCTTTACGAGAAACATCTTTCAGCAGTAGACATTTTAGCGAAACCGATGTTCACCGAGGTCCAAATCAAATGCAGTACCACTAGAGAATTCCAAATAACAGTACATTTTTGATATATATTCAAATAATAATAATAATCTTTATTATTATTTAAAAACCCTTTCGCTATGAAAAAGAGGCCAGATCGCTAATTGTACACTCCAACCCTCTTCCATTCTCAGTCGGGAGAATTTAATTAACACATATAAACATTAACACTACCGTAGCTGGTTTCTAGTTCAGTTAACAATGGAGGAAGGTTTAAGGGTAAGATTACCAACCTGTAAAAAATATTGCTACAGAAACAACAACTGCTTTGGGTTTATTAAAATTCAAATAAAATTTCAATCGTCAATTTGCACAATTTTTAAAACCGAAAATTTTATGTTTAACTTTATCAAACAATTTTGTTGCCCTTTAGAGTAAAAGGAGTTTAAATATATAAGTAATATAAACATTTAAATATTTTTTTCCCTATAATTCATTTAGAAAATGTTTGTTTTGCAAAACGATACGTTTACAAGTTTAGTACTTTAAATGCCAGTGTAACCCCAATACAATAAATAATTATTAAATTTTTCATTCAACTTATTTTAATTGTTAAAATATTTGTGAATATGCTTGCATTTAAAAAAAAATAAATCTTTTTTTATTTTTAATTGTGCAATATATTTTGAAAAACAATTTTAATTAAAATACACTATATCAATCCAATTTATACTTTTACTATTTTAGAGATTAATCTATCCGCTACAAATAATTATATATATATATATATATATATATATATATATATATATTAAATAACATTAATTTAAATATATATTAAATTTATTAACAAATACTGTGTTTTACATTTCATTTCTTATTAATTTTTATGTAAAACAAGCTAAATAAAAAATACAATAAATGATACTCAACCACCGGTCCACCAAATATGGGCCCACGTTCGGCCTTGATAAATTTTCCACTACTAAAAAGCATTTGCCGTTAAACATTTAAAACAGTAAATAAGCAAATTAAATAAAATAATTTTTTGAATTCATTTTTTATTAAGTGGCTATTTGACCAAGTAAGAGGCAAACTCTGTTACACAAATATTAGTTGTTTATATATTTTACAACATACTACTTATAACCTTTTAAGTAACAATTAAGAAAATATTTGAAGTTTTCTGCTTCTTCGTAGCAAATAACTAAATTTGTGTTAAGTATATTTTATAATTTAACGAAATAGTGTATTTTACTGTTTTTAAGTTAAACATTTTTTTTTAAAACAAAAAATAAATTTTTAACATTTTTAAAAAAATACCCAAAATATTATTAAAAACATTAATGTGATTTTTAAATCGTTTTAACAATATATATAGTCTATTTTTAATTTTAATCTGTATGTAAAGATTAATTTTTAACTCAAATTTAACAATAAATCTATATTTTAAAGTAAAAACCAAAGTAATATTACATACACAGTCGGTTTTTAAATTATTTCGAAATTTGGGTTACTATGGTAACTTCTGAGTATGAACTTACTTTAAAAATTACTTATTTAAAATTTACCTATTCAAAAATAAATAACCAATCAATTAATTTTATTCGATTTCAATTAACATTTTACTAATAAGGTAATAAAAACGTACATTTTGTGATGTAGAAACACAAACTTAAGTTATTAAAATGCATTTTTGAATAATGATTTTAAGCACATTAATTAAAAATTTATTAATTATTATTTAAAGAAGTGTAAATTGCGTTTAGTTATTCCGTTAATATGGGTGTTGTTTTAAATATATACTTTCTTGGCCTACTCGGCGTTTATAAATAAATATTTTTAAGTAAATATATATCAACTAATTAATTAATTATCAACTGTACCGGGGTGGTCTAGCGGTACAGCGCTCGAATTCGGACCTCGGTGGGCATGGGTTCAAATCCCATCACTGGCACTAAAATGCGGGCCCACGTTCGGCTTCGCTAAAATGTCCACTGCTGAAAGATGTTTCTTGTAAAACATTCGAAGTAGAAACATTTTATTATTATTATTATTAATTAATTAAGATTTTTTTTAATTTTAAGAAATAATTTAATAATGATAATCTTTCAAGTTGATTTAATACCAATAATAGAAGGAAAAGCTACAAAATAAGAAAAATAAGATATTTGGACATTTTCTCAAATCTATCATGCCGGGATGTTCTAGCGGTACAGCGCTCGAATTCGGACCTCGGTGGGCATAGGTTCGAATTCTATCACCGGCACTAAAATGCGGGCCCACGTTCGACTTCGCTAAAATGTTCACTGCTAAAAGATGTTTTTCGTAAAACATTCAAAGTAGCAAACATTAAAAAAAATCATTAATATTTCTCTATATCCATTTATCGTTGTCTCAAACATACCTACTAAAATAGGAATTATTCCACTCACACATTTATTTGAACTAATTTGGACATCCTACAGTACAATGTAACTGTGCCTTACAATGATTCATTCAAAGTATAGTAAATGTTAAAAAAATTTAATCACATGTTTACCGTTTTGACTATATTTATATTTATTAACATGTGAAATTCTATTTAATTTTGTTCTCGTTATTTGTACTACTACTTTTTTGCAATTTTGTTGTTATTTATTTATTTATTTTTATTAATAGTAAAATAGTAAGATATTAAAGCTTAATGTAATAATAATAATAATAGTAATAAAAATAATAATAATAATAATAATAATAATAATAATAATAATAATAATAATAATAATAATAATGTCCTTTTTGTGACTCTATATCCATGTACTATCTTCAATTTGTGGGTTTAACACCTCTACTCACATAGATATGCATTATATTTATTTGGTGAATATTGTCGGTTATATTTGATTATTGATAAATTTTGTTTGAGTATCTATCAGATATTTAACGTTTTAGCTTTTGTTTGACTGTAATTGGATTATTGCCAATAATGTATATTATAATTGTATTTGAAAGTTACTTTTACTAATTTATTCAAGACAATATCCATAATCACAACAGTAATAGTAATATCCTTTTTTAATTTTGATTTTTTAATTATTGTATAGTCTTAATTTTTGTTTTAATCTCTAACTTTATTGCTTATTTTAATGCTTCCAATTTTTGTATTTTGCAATGATGTATGCAAAATGGTATTTACAAAAATCAAATAATCACATAGTCGCATAATTGAAAAGATTATTAATTAATTAATTTTTAAATAAGTTCTTTAATTGTCTATTTTGATTACCAATTAAACTGGCATTTTGTTAGATTGAAACATGTACTCCGATTTGTTTTATTCAGTGTCATCCCTGCAATAGATAAGGATTCTTTAAGTTTATAAAGCGTTGAAATCTCATTAAAATAAATGTTGCTTAGTAAACCGCAACACAAGGTGCGCTTAACTAAAACAATTTTTCTGTTTAGTACAGTGCAGCAAATAACAACTAAAAGATGCAAAACATTTTAATTGCCTTGTTAATGCACTTGTAAATAAGAAAAAAAACTTAAAAAAATAGAAAACCAAAATCGTCAATTGATTTATTTTTAACTAACACATGATTCCCGTTTAATTAGATTCCATTGTAAAAAAGGAATTTTTAAAAAAAATTAGCGCTTTAACTGCTTGGTTGCTATTTTTTCAACTGTATCTATTTAAATAAAATGTTCAGTTTTTAACTTAATTTTTTTGTACAAAATGCAATAAGTAAACGTGTTAATAGACAGCACCAAAATTGTTCACAGATAAATATTTGGTAATAAGTAAAATTATATGGAACACATACACGTTTTTTTATAATGTTGAAAATTTTAGTGTGTGTAATGTAATGTTAGCATTCAATGTACTGAGGTAGTACACCTGAGTAATTGAGGCTCTAAATTTATAAGTGAATATGTATAAATTTGTGTTTTATAAATTAAAAAAATAATATCCAAATTTAAACTTAGTTGTTTTTAATTTCACTTTATTTCTAAATTGTTTTTATATTAATTTTTTCTTTAACAATTATATATTACCAATAAAGTATAAATTTTATAAAATACGCATAACAGTACAGTGTGTTTATTAACGGTAAATTATTGAAAACATGGGATAAAAATATAATTAATTCTAATTTACAACAGTCATTGTTATGAAATTACTTGTTTACTTATTAATAATGTTTGACAAGAAGTATAATTTGCATGGAACATACACACTTGTTTTTTTATAATGTTTTAATCTTGAGTGTGTGCAATGTAAAGTTACGTGCTCAATAAACTTCTGTTGAAGTATTCTAGCAGTACAGCTCCCGACTACCGATCTACTAAAATGCGGACCCATGTTCAGCTTTGTTAAAATGTCTACTGCTCAAAAATGTTGTCGGTAAAGCATTCAAAGTAGTAAAATAATAATAATAATAATAATAATAATAATAATAATAATAATATACAGAATTTAAGATAATTTACTGCAGGAGTTTGTTAGAAAAAGATTGATATAATTTGTCATTAAAATGTTGTTTTAACATCTGATTCCCCTGTTTAATGTTTACAGCCATTACAACAAATACCGCAAAAAGTTATTATTTAACTAAAACATCTTCAGTTATTACATAATATACCAAAAACCGTCACTTTAATTATAAAATATACTAAATTATATAATAATAACTGTAATAACTAATATAAAAATTACGTAAAATATTAACTGACACATAATCTAAGATTAAATATAATTAAAAACATAAAAATATTTTTTTAAATATAAAACGTATATAATTTTTATAGTTACTCAATTGTTTTATGTATAATTTACTCTTAAATATATAACAATAAATGAGATGCCTTGTGCTTGTAACCACTTGGCTTAGGTGTTTTGGTATGCTTTTTATTAAAATGTTGATATAGTTTTATGTAATTTAAATTTTAACAAAAAATTAATTTGGATATTTTTTTATTTTAACCTGTACTCTGGTTAAATTAAACGTTTATGTAAATAAAATTAATTTAAATATAATTAAAATTAATTTTGTATAATTATATACAGATTATTGTTTTTATAAACAATTATGACCATGGCATAAGTAAATTACGCTTTAGCATAAAAATATTATTATAATTTACAATCAAAATATCACTACATAAATTGATTAATACAATTTTTTAAATAAGAGTTATTTAATACTTTTTATAAATCCAATATAATATATGTTGCCTAAATATTTATTTTTAAACGTAAAATTTCAAATTCGTACAAAATATTTAAAACACAATAACTTATTTTAATTTGCAATATATTAATCCTTTTAAATCAGTGTTTTATCGTTTAAAATTAAAATGAATTCATATTAAATAATTGTTTTATTTTACTATTATAGATTATACTTTGGGTGCTTTCTTTTTATAATAAAAAATCAACTAAACTTTCTGCAAGTAAAAAGTTTAAATATATTTTTTTTCTCTTAGCTACCAAATAACTAAAATTGTATTAATTATGTTTTAGAATTTAAAAAACGAATGTATTTTATTGTTTTTAAGTTACACAATCAATTTTTTAACAAACAAAAAATAAGTTTTTAATATTTTTAAGAAAATACATAAATATTATTGAGAATATTAACGTAATTTTTAAATCATCTTAGCAAGATATACTGCATTTTTACTTTAAATTTTTATGCAAATATTAATTTTCAACTTAAACTTAACATAAAATCAATATTTTAAAATAAAAACCAAAGCAACATTTTGCATTTAGTAATTAAAAGTAGTTTTAAAGATATATTTTTATACTGACTCAACATTTTTAAGTAAATATTTTTAAGTTTATTTATTTAGAAATAAAGCAACTATTAAGTACTTATATTACTTTCATTTTTAAATACTTATTTTTACAAAAAAACAATTGGATATAACAAATTAATTCAAATTAGTTCTTTTATAGATGTTTGCGTTATTTGTTGTAATGGTTGTAGTAAACATATTATTTAAGCTTATTTATTAGTATATTAAATATCGTTTTTATGTAAAAAAACATTAAATTAGTTTACTAAAAATTATAAAATAATTATTATATAACAAATTGCATTAATTAGTTTAACCAGCAGTACTTTTATCTCAAAATTTAGTAATATTTGCAGTGCAACTTTTTATGGTACAGTTGTAATTGATATAAAAACAATAATATTTACATAAAAAGTTAATTTAAACACAAAACAGGTCAAAAGAAAAATAATTATGTTTTTAAAAATTGCCATTTAATAGTTCTAATATCAGTTGTAAGTATTTTGTTTTTTATATAATTAAACAATATATATATATAGCCATATCTCAATGTAAAAATTATCAGCCTTAATCACTGTTTTGTTAAATTTTAGCTTACATAAGACTTTACTAATATCCTAACCAAAAGCGTACTAAAACACCTAAGCCACGTCTCTACAAAAAGATACGATTATATTCATTAATTGATATTTTGTAGTGTATTATACAAATATTATTTTGTAAATAAAAAAATTAAATATACTTTGTATTTTATGTAATATATATATAGATATGGTTACACAATATTTCATAATGTTTTTTCCATATACTTTTTATACTGACTCAACATTGTTAAGTAAATATTTTAAAGTGTACTTACTTAAAAAATATGGCAACTATTAAGTACTCATATTTTTAAATATTTATTTTTACAAAAAACAATCGGATATAACAAATTAATTCAAATTAATTTTTGCGTTATTTGTTGTGACGGCTGTACTTTTTTAACACCTATTATAGACAAAATTACATCACGTGTATTTTTACTACATTAAATGTTTTGTGGTAAAGGCTATTTTCAACACAGTGAATATTTTTATTGTAGCCGAAAGTAAACGCAACGTGGTGAAAATCAAACTTTCCCAAGTTTGAGTCCAGCCCTGTACCGCTCGACTATCTGGGCACATATAATGTTACTAACAACACCATTGGCTGTTTTTCTGTTAGTTCAAAACAAAAATCAAATTACCTAACAACGTATATAATGTAAACAAAATTACATAATATGTGAACACAATAAATTAATAAACAGGGGTTAAACTAGTGAGTAATTGTTAAACATACATTATTTTTTACACATTGTTATCATCTAAATATATATTTATATAAATAAATTGAATACAAAACCCGTTTGTTTTAAAAATGAGCATAAGCCAATAAGACAACATTTACAGTAATAAACAGCAACAACAGCTATAACAAAGTCTTGTTGGCATTGACAATTCCGCAAATCAAAGATTGAGCTTCGTTTCGGCTTTTACTCTAACCTGTTATCTGTGTAACTCTATTATTTAGATACGTGCAATCACTTCTTTTGCCGTTGGCTGCCAAAATTTCCGTAACAGTATAATTTTTTACAAGACCAGATTGCTAACCTTACTCGGTCAAACCCTTTTCCTCTAAATTAAATCATTTCTAGTCCAAATTAGGCGGAGTTTTTTAATATATATTTAGATAATAATTCACTGCTTTGAATTTTTTTACAGAAAATATGTTTTAACAGTAGGCATTTGATAAAAGTTGAATATGGGTTCACATTGAGTTTCATGGATGTGAATTAAACCTAACAGTACTGTTAGACCACTCCGATATATATATATATATATATATATATATATATATATATATATATATATATATATATATATATAAATTATTAATGCAGAATTACACACAAATTATAAAACTTAATTAACTTACGAATTAGAATGACGTTATTAAAAAAATATAAATTTATATTTTAATATTATTATTATTATTACTATTACACTAACTTGTATACTTCACTTGAGATATACGTTCTAATGTTAGTTTTGAAATGTACAAAGTAAGCTTAACTTGACCTAAATGGACATCGGAATTTAAATCACTGACCTATTAACTGAGGGCTACGTTCCGTTTTTCTATAATGTTCACTGGTTCAAAAAATGTCAAACATTGGAATTGAAAAAATAAATCATTAGTTGTAGAAGCGAACAGACAAGATTGATAAAATGGTAAACATATTTGTATTGCCTATATTTTAAAACTACTTTTAAATTACAGTTCAAAAATTACGATTATGAAGATAACTTTTTTACTACATGACATCATTACAATTAGACGATGAACAGCACTTGATCAAATTTTAAATTTACAGCCAGAGAAATGCAGGTAAGAACGGTTTTGAAATAGGCAATTAACAATGGTATTAAAAACGGTTGGAATAGACTACAGAAAGTGCGACCAAGAACTATTCAGGTAGATCACATTGAAATAAATGCTTCATGGGGGATGAAACAAAACGTTTGGTAAAATATTTAAATACATGGAATTATATTTGTTGGCCCATGTTTGTTGTTTTGGTTGCTGTTGTTTTACCGATAACATTTTCGAATAAATTAGCAAAGTAACTCGATAATCTGCATTGCAATGACACTCAATCCCATCCTTCCCCAAATTTAGGTCTAGCGCTGCATCACTTAATCACCTCGAAAAATGCATAAATAATCAAAGATTGGTTAACTTACAATCAATACTAAAATCTTCTGAATAAAAATATTCAATTTGTAATAGTGTAGTTGTTGAAGATAATAAAGCATTTCAAAACATACACAAAATCTATCAACATCTATTTACTTACCATCTTTACCGCCGGCTAAAACTAGAAAATAATTATTATATTTATTTAAAAGTTTTAAAAACAATATTTTTTGATAATATAGGATAAATTTTGAATTAACTACAGCACTAATGCTTTTTATGTAACACTTGTTAATGCAATGCGTTTGTGTATAAAAAGATTTTACAATTTGGTATAAAATACGTTTTATTTATACAATAATAATTTTAACACCACTGGTAATTATTACCATAATAATAATACTAATTATTATTATTAGTATAATAATAATAATAATAATAATCATATTAATCATAATTATAATCATAATTTCAAACATAATTATTACAAATAAAATAATAATAATAATAATAATAATAAAAATAATAATAATAAAAATAAAAAAAATAAAATAATAATAATAATAATTATTATTATATTAGCAATAAACATACCATGTGTTATTAATAATAACAATATTTGTAACACTGAAAATATGAATACAACCCAATGTGCTCTCATTGTTGAATTTGTTCTGATAAAGGTTAACTTAAATTTATTTTTAGATATATAAATATTTATATATATTGTTGATATAAATAAACAATATTTGTGTTTTTTACATAAATTTTATATATATATATATATATATATGGTTACACAATATTTCATAATGTTTTTTCATATACTTTTTATACTGACTCAACATTGTTAAGTAAATATTTTAAAGTGTACTTACTTAGAAATAAAACAACTATTAAGTACTATTATTTTTACATATTTGTTTTTACAAAAAACAATCGAATATAACAAATTAATTCAAATTAATTTTTGCGTTATTTGTTGTGACGGCTGTACTTTTTCAACACCTATAATAGACAAAATTACTTCACGTGTATTTTTACTATTTTAAATGTTTTGTGGTAAAGGCTATTTTCAAAACAGTAAATATTTTATTGTAGCCGAAAATGAATACAACGTGGTTTGAGTTCAGTTCTGTACGGCTTGATTACCCGGGCACATATAATGTTACTAAAAGACACCATTGGCAGTTTTTCTATTAGTTCAAAACAAAAAATGAATTACTTAACAACGTTTATAATGTAAAAAAAATTATATTTTATGTGAACAAAATAAATTAACAAACAGGGGGTTAAACTAGTAAGTAATTGTTAAACATTCGTCATTTTTTACGCATAGTTATTTTCTAAATATATATTTATACAAATAAATAGAATACAAAATCCGTTTGTTTTAATAACAAACATGAATTAATAAGACAACAATTACAGCAATAAACAGCAACAACAGCTATAACAAAGTCTCGTTGGCATTGACAATTGCGCAAATCAAAGATTGAGTTTTCTTTGGGTTTTGACTCAGCCCTGTCATCTGTGTAACTCTATTATCCAAAAACATCTAATCACTTTTTCGCCGTTCTTGATTATTTCCGTAACAGTATATTTTTTTTACAGGGACCAGATTGCTAACCTTGCTCGGTCAAACCCTCCTCTGACTAAATAGAGTTATTTCTAGTCCAAACTATGCGGAGTTTTTAAAAATATTTTTTGAGAATAATTTACTACGTTGAATGTTTTATATAAAATATGTTTTAACAGTAGGCATTTGATAAAATTCGAACATGGGTCCACATTGAGTTTCATGGCGTGAATTAAACCTAACAATACTGTTAGAACACTCCGATATATATAAATATATATATATATATATATTAATAATGCAGAAGTACTCACAAACCAACTATAATTACGTTATTGAATAAATATAAATTTATATTTTAATATTATTATTATTATTACTATTAAACTAACTTGTATACTTCACTTGAGATATACGTTCTAATGTTAGTTTTGAAATGTACAAAGTAAGCTTAACTTGGACCTGACTGGACATTGGAGATCGTATTCAATCACTGACCTATTAACTGAGGGCTGTGTTCCGTTTTCCTAAAATATTCACTGGTTTAAAAATGTCAAACATTCAAATTGAAGAAGCGAACAGATTAGATTGATAAATTGGTAAACATATTTGTATCGCGTGTATTTTAAACCTACTTTTAAATTACATTTCAAAAATTGGATTATAAAAAGAACTTTTTTACCACATGAATATCATTACAATTATATGATAAACAGCACTTGGTCAAATTTTAACTTTACGGCCGGAAAAAAGCAGGCAAGAACGGTTTTAAAATAGGCAATTGAAAATGGTATTAAAAACGGTTGGAATAGACTACAGAATGTGCGACCAAGACCTATTCGGGTACATTACATTGAAATAAATGCTTCATGGGGGATGAAACAAAACATTTTTTGATAAATTAGCAAAGTAAATCGATAATATGCGTTGTAATGACACTCAATCCCATCATTCCCCAAATTCAGGTCTATCGCTGTATCACTTAATCACCTCGAAAAATGCATAAATAATTAAAGATTGGTTAACTTACAATCAACATTAGGTGCTTCTGGATAAAAATATTCAATTTGTAATAGTGTAGTTGTTGAAGATAATAAAGCATTTCAAAACATACACAAAATATATTTACATCTATTTACTTACCCTCATCACCGCCGGCTGAAACTAGAAAATAATTATTATATTTTTTTAAATGTTTTAAAAACTATATTTTTTTATAATACAGGATAATTTTTGGATCAACTACAGCACTAATTTTTTTATGTAACGTTTGTCAATGCAATGCATCTGTGTATAAAACGTTTTTGCAACTTGGTATAAAATACATGTTTTATTAACATAATAATAATTTTAATACTACTGGTAATTATTACCATAACAATAATACTTATTATTATTATTATTATTATTATTGTATTAATCATAATCATAATCATAATTTCAATTATAATTATTACAAATATAATAATAAAAATAATAATAATAATAATAATAATAATAACGATAATAACAATAATAGTAATAATAATAATAATTATTATTATTATTATTGTTATTATTATTACTATTATTATATAATAATAGCAATAAACATACCATGTGTTATTAATAATAACAATATTTGTAATACCGAAAATATGAATACAACCCAATGTGCTCTCATTGTTGAATTTGTTCTGATAAAGGTTGACTTAAGTTTAGCTTCACATATATTTATATTTATATATACTGTTGACATGGATAAACTATATTTGTGTTTTTTACATAAATTTCAAATATCCAAAATATTGTAATAATTATAATTTTATTCCATTTTTCTTGTTAATTGCAACAACCTTTCCTAAAACAAGTGTCATTAAATTTGACTTTATCATAAGTTCATTTTAATTGTACTATTATGGCCATTTCTATTAATTGTAAAATTATTTTGTCATAAAATTGGAATTAATTGACTCTGATGATAATACATTGATTCGAGATGAACTATTTTGATACAAAACTAAAGTACTATGCAGGCCAAATTTTAAAAAATATTTACACGTGGTTGTCAGAAAAATAGTCCACACTTGATAAGTAATGTAATGATTTGGTATTAAGTATAATAAACTTATCAAATGGAAAATTATATCCAGTATCTGAGATAGTAAAAAAATAGTTTTATTAACGACAGAAGTTTTTCATATTAAAGTCCAATACAGTAACAAAAGCTTAATAATGTTTTTCAGGACAATGCTCCATGTCATACGTTCAAAACGGTAATGTCATGTTAATCTAAGTTTACTATATTTGCTTTATACTTACATTTAGACAGTAGAGGGGCTAAAATCAAAACAAAATCGTTAAAGTTATCTTTCACCCAACTGACACCTAACAGCCCGGATGTTATTGAAAATCTTTTCAGTACGCTAAAGCGCAACATCAATAAGCATACTGAAATTAAGGATTTGTGTTGTCGTATTCAGCTTGTTGATTAATACAAGATGAAACAAGAATACATCAATAATCTCATTGACAGCATTCCAAACCGCCTTAATCAAGTGGTTTAAAAGAAAGGCAAATACATTAATTATTAAACATTTTGTTTTTTATTATTCAATAAATCATTTGATAACTGCATATTTGACATTATAGTTTTTATATTAATAATTTTACCCGATTTGTAATTTTGAACAAGTTTAACATTTATTCAACATTTTTATGTTAGCAGTAAATATTAATAAAATTATAATTGCATTATTGTATATATCATAATTAAACTGATTTCTTTATTGAGTTATATAATGACTACAGATGTTATAGTTTAATAACTACGTTTTCAACACCAATTAGTTTATGATTTGTAGTTACAACTCTTACAACATTTAACACAATAATGTGATTATTTAACAAAAACACCTCTGGTAACTACGTAGCATAGAAGAGAAACGTCACTTTGGTTTTAAGATATACAATACTTTTTATTAATTAATTTATTTTATGTTTGCTACCTTGAATGTTTTACAAAAAACATTTTTCTGCAGTAGACATTTTAGCGAAGACAAACGTGCGCCCGCATTTTAGTGCCGGTGATGAGATTCGAACCCATGCCCACTGAGGTTCAATTTAAGCGCTGTACCGCTAGACTACCCAAGCACAATTAAAAATCTGTAATTATATATACATATATATTGTAATTTTAAAAAAATTTTATAAAATTTTAAGTGGTCCAAAATGGAAAATTGAGCAAAATGATTAACATGATTTATTACATCAACTATTATTATAAAAATACAGATGACATGCAATTTTTCGGTTCCCAAATGATTAAAGACATTACAAAGTTCAAAAAATTTTAAAATCTATGTAATTACCTTTCTTTTGAACAACATGATCCAGGCGTTTTGGAATGCTGTCGATGAGAGTGTTGATATATTTTTGTTTTATCTCAGATAAAACAACAAACCAAATGCGTTCAAATTAATCCTCAATTTTAGTATGTTTATTAATGTTACTCTTTTCTATACTCAAAAATATTTTACTTAAATTGATGCCCGAGCTGTTAGGTGACAATTGAGTGAAAACTAGTTGTTTTGATTTTACCCCTCTACCATCTGAATGTAAATATAAAACAATAAAGTGAACTTAAATAAATATGACGTTACAATTTTGGACGTATAACATAAAGCAGTGTCCTAAAGAACAGTAGTAACCCCGGTATGAATGTGTTGCATTTTATAATGAAAAACATTGTCCATAACTGAAACCAATTTTTTAGTATTTAGGGTACCAGATATAATTCTCTATTTGATAGATTGATTATACTTAATACCAAACCAACACATTACTTGTCGAGGATAAATTTTCTTTCTAACACTCGGGATTGAATGCTTTTGAAAACTTGACCCACACAACAGTTTGTTTTTGAAGCCAGATGGTTGGTCCCGAATCATTGTTTAATCGGAAAAGTATACGGAACACCAGTAACAAAGGTATCATTTAGTCCATAGTTTACAAAACACCACTCTGTCATCCTTTTGCTTTCGTGTAATAAATGACTTGACCTTTGGTGATTGAAACGTTAAATCAGATTTATTTGCTCTGTTTCTTATTATAAAATAAGTACGATTGTTTAAACTATTCATTTTGGTTCCTGAGATACGTTTAATTCTACAACGATTTTCTGATCATTCGTAAAAGTTGTTACAAGTTTCTTCCCAACATTATTATAATTTCGTCGTTTTTTAAACATTAATAATCTGATAAATGGTTGAAAGGTTAAATCTGTACAAATTTGCAAAACTTTTAAATAAAAATCCTTTATTTTTTAATTCTTCAATGACACAATATTCATTTCATTTTCGGCAAGATAAAAATATTTTTATCATGACTGTTTATTTCACAAACAATGCAATCAGAAAGTAAAATTAACGAATGACCAAATCTCAAGCTTAAAAGTAGATAATAGAATGTTCTACTTGTTTTAAAATTTTTATTTAAAATCTATTTTAAAATCATTTTTTGTTATATTTATTTATACAAATTAGAATAAATAAATGTTTTGCTAATTACAATGGCATCACAATCAAGGCCGATTTGAATGTGAATTTAACATCAATTTTAAGGATTAGTTATTGTTCATTTTTAATGAGATTAAGCACACAATATAATAATAAGCTAATTAAAATAAAAATTATGTAACTTTATCGTTTATATAGAAGTAGCTTTTGCAATATGCTATTTTGGCCGACTCAGTCTACTGAAATAAACATTTCTAAGTATATATAAATAAACTATTAAGTACTTGACATTATTTTTAATTCTCAATATTATTTTTACGAAAATGCGATTGGACATAACAAATTAATTTAGATTTAATACTCTTGTATTTTTTTGCGTTAATTTTTGAAATGGTTGTACATTATTACAAGACATTTGTTTTTTATTTTAAATTATTTTGTTTATTACATTGAATGTTTTACAAAAAACGCATTTTTGAGCAGTGAACATTATAGCGAAATTAATCGTAGGTCCGCATTTTAGTACCAGTGGTGGGACTCAAACCCATACCCACCGATGTCCAAATCAACCTCTGTACCGCTTGATCCACCCAGCAATATTCAACCTTTATGTTAAATAATCAATATTAATTTACAAACAATCTCTTGAATTAAAAAAAAGGTTTTTGTGAATCTCATAAAATACAAATATTTGCCCAAGGTGCAGCCGTCTTATACTAGATTAATGAAACACAAGGTATTATTTTTACTGCCTTTTACAATAAACATCAATCAGCAGTGGACATTTTAGAGAAGCCGAACGTGAGATCTCGTATTTAATAAGTTGATCGTGGGGATGGAATTTATGTTCAACCACGTTCAATTCTTTCGCTGTACCACTAAACAACCCCGCCACAAATGAATTTATTATGTTTTTATACGATTTAGAATACTATTTATTTATCGTTCTCTACCACAGTTTTATTTGTTTGGTGTAAACTACTCTAGTGCCTTATAAAAGGAACATGTTTTATAACAAGTGGAAATTTAGGATAGTTTGTATACAGTAATGGCAGTAAAACGCAAATCTAAAGACTTAGCCACATCTAGCATAAGCATTTTTTGTCTAATCACTCATTTATTTATTTATTTCTTTTTTATTATCACTATTATTATTATTATTATTATTATTATTATTATTATTATTATTATTATTATTATTATTATAAAACATTTTTGCTTTAAAATTTTCTTGGGGCAATTAGATAACAGTTACAGAAAAATTAAAGGAACACATTCTAAACTGGATTAATTTTAAAAATTGTTTTATAGTGCTAGTTGCTTCTCCAGCTTCGAATGTATTAAAAATTGTCAAATCTGTGTATATTCACACATTGAAACATGCTTTGTGCGCATAAACACAATTCCTCACTACATTCAACTGATCTTTATCGTAATGATTGTGTTTGTATGTTTGAGTTGTACTAATTTAAATGTTCTCTTTTTCTATATATATACTAAAATATTTTATATTTTATATTTTTAAAATAAATTCATCTCACAGTTTACGTTTTTTCATATTTTTGTTTGAGACTTTTTATATGTTTGTAACTAAAGAAAATATACGAAATGAATTCGTTTCACAGTTTACGTCTTTAATTATTTTTGTTTGGAAATAGATTATTCAATAAAAGTGATATAATTTGCTTTTATATAAATAACTGCTAACGTTAAAATATGACATGTTTATATTTGTAAAATAAATAATTTTGAATAAATTTTAAATAAAATATCAACAACTCTTATTGTTATTCTTTATTTTCAATATTTATGATAAAATGTCATTTGTAGAAAATTCACAACAATAATATCGTCTTCATACTATTTCAATCTATTATATGTTGCATTTTAAACTTATCCAAGGTCAATAACAAACACGTTAAATGTGATTCATTTCCTCGCTAAATACAGTTATACAATTAAAATCCATCCCGTATATGTGATTGGTCCATTTAACAAACCATTTTTGCTTTAAAATTAAGCGTGGGACAATTAGGTAACCGTTACAGCAAAAATAAACAGCATCAAAACAAATTTTATATTTTATATGAACACAATGATGAATAAGGGTTAAAATATGTCATTTGTTAAGCAACGTCATCATCTAAATAAATAAATAAAGAGAAAAATAAATAAACAATTATATATATAGATATATGGATAATAATTCACTACTTTAATTGTTTACATGAAATATTTTTAACAATAGACATTTGATAAAAGTCGAACATAGATCCACATTGAGTTCCATGGAGGGAATTAAACCTTTGCCCAATGTACTATTTGACAACTGCAATAAACTTATATATATTTGTATTGTATAATGTAAGAATACACAAAAATTATAAAAATTAATTAATTTACCAACAATTATTGAAATGTTGATACAACTGTATAATTACAAACAAAAATAATGAAAAAAGTAAACCGTGAAATGAATTTATTTCGTATATTCTCTTCAGTTACAAACATAAAGAATCAATGTACGCACACACAACGGTGTTCCTTACAACAAATCCACATTCAAGCATAACAAAACCTTAAACAAAACAAGGACGTCATTATTCTTAGACCAGACAAATGTTCCGGCAAAATCGTTATGAACAAAATTGAATGTATTCAAAAAACCCAGTCTTAAAATACATTTCAAATATTGAGATCATGAAGAGAACTCGGTCACTACATGACATCATTACAATTAGACGATGAACAGCAAATGGTCAAATTTTAACTTTACGGCCGGAGAAATGCAGACAAAAACTGTTATAAAATAAGCAATTGAAAATAGTATTAAAAACGGTTAGAATAGACTACAGGAAGTGCGACCAAGAACCATTCAGGTAGATCAGATTGAAATAAATGTTTCATAGGGGATAAAACAAAACCTTTGGCAAAATATTGAAATACATAAAATTATATTTGTTGACCCATGTTTGTTGTTGTTGTTGTTGCTGTTGTTTTACGGATAATAATTTCTAATAAATTAGCAAAGTAAATTGATAATCTGCATTGTAATGACACTCAATCCCATCCTTCCCCAAATCCAGGTCTATCGCTGTATCACTTAATCACCTCGAAAAATGCATAAATAATCAAAGATTGGTTAACTTACATTCCTCTGCATATTTTTTCAGTAAAAATGTACAATTTGTAATAGTGTAGTTGTTGAAGATAAGAAAACATTTCAAAACATATACAAAATCTATTTACATTTTCTTATAACATACCTTCAGGGCCAGCTAAATTTGGAATATTTTTAGCTGTCTACTTATTGTTAGTTTCCATTTTGTAGCTCAACATTGAAATACTATTTTCTACTTATAGGTTTAATACCCAGACTCACATATATAGAAAATTATTTTTATTTGGTTAATATTGACGGTTATATTTGACTATTGATGAATTTTGTTTGAGTGTCTATCAAATATTTAACATTTTTACTTTTGTTTAAATGTAAATAGATTATTCCTATTGTTGTATATTATAATTGTATTTAAAAGTTCCTTTTACTAAAATATTAAAGACAATATCCACAATAATAATAGTAATAATAATATCCTTTTTTAATTTTGATTTTGTAATTATTACACAATCTTAAATTTTATTACATTCCCTAACATTATCGCTTATTCCAATGGTTTTATTTTTTTGTATTTTACAATGATGGATGCAAAATGGTATTTACAAATCAAAAAAACACATAAACGCATAAGAGTGGTTAATTAATTAATTTTTAAATAGGTTCTTTTAATTGTCTATTTTGTTTACCAATTGAAGTGGCGTTTTGTTAGATTGAAACATGTACTCTGATTTGTTTTTTTTTCAGTGTCAAACTGCAAACTTATGCAGTAAACAAAGACCCTTCGTTGTACTAGCTATAATAACCAAGTTTATAAAGTATCGGACTCTCATTAACATAAATGTTGCCTAGTAAATCGCAACAAAAGGTGCGCTTAACTAAAACAATAATACTGTCTTGTACAGTGCAGCAAATAGCAAATAAAATATGCAAAACATTTTAATTGCCTTGTTAATGCACTTGTAAAAAAGAAAAAAGAGTTTGAAAAAGTAGAAAACCAAAATCTTCAATTGATTTATTTCCCGCTAACACATGGTTCCCGTTTAATTACGGTTGATTTTCATGAAAGGAATTATTTCAAAAAATTTGCACTCTAACTGCTTGGTTGCTATTTTTTCAACTGTATGTATTTAAATAAAATGTTCAGTTTTTAAATTAATTTTTTGTACAAAATGGAATAAAAAAACGTGTTGATAGACAGCACCAAAATTGTTCAGAAATAAATATTTGGTAATAAGTGGAATTATATGGAACATACACGTTTCTTTATAATGTTAAAAATTTCAATGTGTGTAATATAATGTTAGTATTCAATGTACTTAAGTAGTACACCTGAATAACTGAGGCTCTAAACTTGTAAGTGAATAGGTATCCATTTGTATTCTATAAATCAAAAATATATATATCCAAACTAAACTTAGTTGTTTTTAATTTCAGTTTATTTCTAAATTATTTTATTATTAATTTTTTCTTTAACTAATAAAGTATAAATTTCATAAAATACGCATAACAGTACAGTGTGTTTATTAACGGTAAATTATTGAAAACATGGGATAAAAGTATAATTGATTCTAATTTACAACAGTCATTGTTATGAAATTACTTACTTACTTATTAATAATGTTTGACAAGAAGTATAATTTGCATGGAACATACACACTTGTTTTTTTATAATGTTTTGATTTTGAGTGTATGTAAAGTTACGTGCTCAATAAAATTAGAATCCCACTACCGACCCACTAAATGTGGGTCCCCATTCGGATTTGTTAAAATTTCTGCTGCTCAAAGATGTTGCCAGTAAAACATTCAAAATAGCAAAATTAATAAAATTAATAAATAAGAGAACTCCGCCTAGTTTGGACCAGAAATGATTCAAGTTAGGCAATTCTAACCTGGATAAAAGAAGATTAGCAACCTGGCCTGTGTAAAATATTTATACTGCTACGGTAATAATCAAGAGGACGCCATTCCGGCGACCAACGGCAAAGAAGTAATTGCACGTATCTGGATGACAGAGTTACACAGATGACAGGATTAAGTAGAAGCCGAAAGACAGCTTAATCTTCAATTTGCAGAATCTTCAATGCCAACAAGACTTTGTTGTTGTTGTTTCTTGTTATAATTGTTGTTTTATTGCCTCATGCTTATTTTTAAAGTAATAGGATTTTGTATAATATAATAATAATAATAATAATACACTCATTTCAAAAATTAACGCAAAAAATTACAAAGGTATTAAATGTAAATTAATTTGTTATGTCTAATTGTTTTTTCGTAAAAATAAATATCGGGAATTAAAAATAATGTCTAGTGCTTAATAGATCCTTTATATATACTTAGAAATATTTATTTAAGAAGCTAGCTGAGTCGGCCAAATAGCATATTTTAAAAGCTACTTTATATTAACGTGGATAATAAGTTGAAATTACACAATTTTTATAATAATTAAATTATTATTATTTTGTATGCTTAATTTCATTAAAAATGAACAATAACTAATTATTAAAATTGATGTTAAACAGACATTTAAATCTGCTCTGATTGTGATCTTATAATAATTATCAAAATAAACATTTAATTATTCTAATCTATATAAATAAAAATAATTTAAAAAAATGTTTTCTTAATTTTAAATAAAAATTTTAAAATAAATCTAATAAATTATTATTTACGTTTAACCTTGAGATTCCGCTCACCCGCTAATTCTGCTTTCTGATTGTATTGTTTTTGAAATGGAGAATAGTGATAAAAAATGTTTCCATGTTACCGAAAATAAGTACCGTGTTATTAAAAAATTAAAAAATGATGGATTTTCACCTAAAACATTGACAGATTTATATAGAATTAACTTTTTAACAATTTAACGGATTATCAACGGTCAAAAACCACGAAATTATGATAATGTTGGAAGAAAACGTGTAACAACAGGTACGGATAACCAAAAAAATATTATAGAGTTGAAAATATTATAATAAACCTATTTCAAAATTTAAAAAAAATAGTTTAAACAATTTTACATATTCCACTATAAGAAACAGAGCAGTCGAATCCGGTTTAGCTTTACAATCACCGAAGATTAAGCCATTTATTACCAAAAAACAAAAGGATGACAGATTAGCTTTTTGTAAACTATAGAGTAAACAACACTTACGTTATTGGCGTTTTGTATATTTTGCTAATAAAACAATAATTTAGGATAAACCATTTAGTTTTAAAAACAAAGTGTTGTGTGAGACGAGTTTTTAAAAATATTTACTCCCGGTTGTTAGAAAGAAAGCCCACCCTCGATAACTAATGTTAGTTTGATATTAAGTGTAATCAACCTATTAAATAGAGAATTATATCTGGTACCTTAAATAGTAAAAAATTGATTTCAATTATAAAGGAAGTTTTTTATTATAAAATGCAACACACGTACACGGGGGTTACTACTGTTTTTCAGGACAATGCTTTAGGTCATACGTCCAAAAAGGTAACGTCATATTTATCAAAGTTCACTATATTTGCTTTATATATACATTTAGACAGTAGAGGGGCTAAAATTAAAAAAATTATATTTTACTCAATTGCCACCTAACAGCCCGGATATCAATGTTATTAAAAATGTCTTTAGTATGCTAAAGCGCAATATTAATAAACATACCAAAATTGAGGATTTATGTAAACGCATTCGGTTTCTTGTTCATATGAGATGAAACAAGAATATATCAACACTCTCATCGACAGCATTCCAAAACGCCTGGATTAGGTTGTTTAAAAGAAGAAGGCGATCACATAGATTGTTGAATTTTTTTAATTTTGTAATGTCCTTAATCATTTGGTAACTGAAAAAATTGCATGTAATCTGTATTTTATTAATAGTTGACGTTATAAATCATGTTAATCATTTTACTCTATTTCCGATTTTGCACTCGTTGATATGTTATACAATTTTTTTTGCTTACAATATATATGTATATATAATTCTATTTTTTTTAAAATTATTATATAGTATTGTATATTTTATAATTGAAGTGACGTTTCTTTTGTACGCTATGTAATTGTTAGAAAGGTTTTAGTTTAATAATCACTTTTTTGCAGTAATTGTTGTGAGGGTTGTAGTAATAATAAAGAGAATAATAAGAATAAGAATAAGCATAATATACAAAATTTAAAATAATTTATTGTACAAAACAAAATAATATCCAATTGCAGGAGTTTGTTATAAAACAATTAAAATAATTTGTCGTATTAAACTGTTGTTTCAATATCTGATTCTCCCGTTCAATGTTTACAACCATTACAACAAATACAGCAAAAAACTATTGTTTAAGTAAAACAATTTTAGCTATTACATAATATACCATAATTATAAAATATACTAAATTATATAATAATTAAAACACAAGTATAATTTTATAAACATATGTTGTAACTAATGTAAAAATTATATAAAATATTAACTGTCTCATAATGTAAAATTGAGTAAAATTAACAACATAATATATAAAATCAAATATTTAAAAAAAATGCAAAACGTATCTAATTTTTAGAGTTACCAAATTGTTTTATGTATAATTTACTCCAAAATATTAAATAATAAATGTAATGGCTTGTGCTTGTAACCACTTGGCGTAGGTGTTTTGGTTTGCTTTTGGCTAAAATCCTGATATATGTTTATGTAATTTAAATTTTAACAAATAAATTGATTTAAATAAATATTTTTTGATTTAAATATGCTTATACATGTTAAGCTTTATTATTAAAAAAAAATATATAAGAATTATTAAATAACGAATTTCAATTATATAATTATTTTTATTTTGGCCCGTACTCTGTTTAAATTAAGTTTTTATGTAAATGAAATAAATTTAAATACAATTAAAATTAGTTTTGTATGATTATAACACAGATTATTATTTTTATAAACAATTGTGACCCTGGCATAAGTAAATTACGCTTTAGCTTAAAAAATATTATTATAATTTACGATAAAAATATAACTACATAAATTGATTATTACAATTTTTTAAATAAGAGTTATTTAATACTTTTTATAAAACCAATATAATATCTGTTGCCTAAATATTTATTTTTAAACGTAAAATTTTAAATTCGTACAAAATATTTAAAACGCAATAACTTATTTTAATTTGCAATATATTAATCCTTTTAAATCAGTGTTTTATCGTTTAAAATTAAAATAACTTCATATTAAATAATTGTTTTATTTTACTATTATAAATTATACTTTTGGTGCATTCTTTTATAATAAAAAATCAACTAAACTTTCTGCAATTAAAAAGTTTAAATATATATTTTTTCTCTTAGCTACCTAATAACTAAAATTGTATTAATTATGTTTTAGAATTTTAAAAAACGAATGTATTATATTGTTTTTAAATTACACAATCAATTTTTTAACAAACAAAAAATAAGTTTTTATTATTTTTAAGAAAATACCTAAAATATTATTAAAAATATTAATGTAATTTTTAAATCATCTTAACAATATACACGGCATTTTTAATTAAAATTTTACACATCATCATCATCTAAATATATATTTATATAAATAAATAAAATACAAAACTCGTTTATTTTAAAAATAAGCATAAGCCAATAAGACAACAATTACAGCAATAAACAGCAACAACAGCTATAACAAAGTCTCGTTGGCATTGACGATTCCGCAAATTAAAGATTGAGCTTTCTTTCGGCTTTCACTCAACCCTGTCATCTCTGTAACTCTATCATCCAAATACGTGCAATCACTTTTTTGCCGTTGGCTGCCGGAATAGCGTCCTCTTGATTATTTCCGTAACAGTATAATTTTTTACAGAGACCAGGATGCTAACCTTGCTCTGTCAAACCCTCTTCGTTTATCCAAGCTTGGGGACTGACTAGATTGAATCATTTCTAGTCCAAACTAGGCGGAGTTTCAGATTTTTATTTAGATAATAATTCACTACTTTAAATGTTTTACAGTAAATATGTTTCAACTGTAGACATTTGATGAAATCAAACATGGGTCTACATTGAGTACTGTTAGAACACTCCGATATACACAAAAATAAAGTTCTTCAAAGTATGTTCATTAAAAGCTTATATATATATATATAATTAAGAAATGCACAAATATTATAAAACTTAATCAACTTACCAACTATAATTACGTTATTGAAAAAACATAAATTTTTATTTTAATATTATTATTATTATTATTATTATTATTATTATTATTATTATTATTATTATTATTATTACACTAACTTGTATACTTCACTTGAGATATACGTTGAGATGTACGTTCTAATGTTAGTTTTGAAATGTACAAAGTAAGCTTAAGTTAAACCTGACTGGACTTTGGAGATTGTACTCAATCACTGACCTATTAACTGAGAGCTGCGTTCCGTTTTGCTTAAATGTTCACTGGTTCAAAATTGTCAAACATTCGAATGGAAGAAGCGAACAGACAAAATTGATAAAATGGTAAGCATAGTTGTATCGCCTGCATTTTAAAACTACTTTTAAATTACATTTCAAATATCGAGATCATGAAAAAAACTCGGTCGCTACATGACATCATTACAATTAGACGATGAACAGCACTTGGACAAATTTGAGCTAGACGGCCGGAGAAAAGCAGGCAAGAACGGTTTTAAAATAAGCAATTAAAAATGGTATTAAAAACGGTTGAAATAGACTACAGAAAGTGCGACCAAGAACCATTCAGGTAGATCACATTAAAATAAATGTTTTATAGGGGATAAAATAAAACCTTTGGCCAAATATTCAAATACATGGAATTATATATGTTGACCCATGTTTGTTGTCGTTATTTTGGTTGCTGTTGTTTTACCAATAACATTTTCTAATAAATTAGCCAAGTAAATCGATGATCTGCATTGTAATGACACTCAATCCCATCCTTCCCTAAATCCAGGTCTATCGCTGTATCACTTAATCACCTCGAAAAATGCATAAATAATCAAAGATTGGTTAACTTACAATCAAGGCTAATAACTTCTAAATAAAAATATTCAATTTGTAATAATGTAGTTGTTGAATATAATAAAACATTTCAAAACATACACAAAATCTATTTACATCTATTTACTTACCATCATCACCGCCGGCTAAAACTAGAAAATGATTATTATATTTATTTTAGACGTTTTAAAAATAATATTTTTTGATAATATAGGATAATTTTTGGATCAACTAGAACACTGATTTTTTTTTATGTAACGTTTGTTAATGCAATGCATTTGTGTATAAAAACATTTTCCAATTTCGCATAAAATACATGTTTTATTAATATAATAATAATTTTAATACTACTGGTAATTATTACCATAATAATAATACTTATTATTATTATTAGTATAATAATAATAATAATAATTATTATTATTATTATTATTATATTAATCATTATCATAATCACAATTTCAATCATAATTATTACAAATATAATAATAATAATAGCGATAATAACAATAATAATAATAATAATTATTATTATTATTATTATTATTATTATTACTATTATTATTAATATATTAGCAATAAACATACCATGTGTTATTAATAATAACAATATTTGTAACACTGAAAATATATATACAACACAATGTGCTCTCATTGTTAAATTTCTTCTGATAAAGTTTGACTTTAATTTAGTTTCAGATATATTTATACTTATATATTTATATATATTGTTGACATGGATATACAATATTTGTGTTTTTTACATAAATTTTAAATATCCAAAATATTGTAATAATTATAATTTTATTCCATTTATCTTGTTAATTGCAACAACCTTTCCTAAAACAAGTGTCATTAAATTTGACTTTATTTTAAGTCCATTTTAATTGTACTATTATGACCATTTCTATTAATTGTAAAATCATTTTGTCATAAAAATGGAATTAATTGACTCTGTTGATAATACATTGATTCGAGATGAACCATTTGGATATAAAACTAAAGTACTATGCTAAAGCTCAACATAAATAAGCATACTGAAATTAAACATTTATGTGGTCGTATTCAGCTTATTGATTAATAGGAGATTGAACAAGAATACATCAATAATCTCATCGACAGCATTCCAAACCGCCTTGATCAAGTGGTTAAAAAGAAGGACGAAAACATTAATTATTAAACATTTTGTTTTTTATTATACAATAAATCATTTGATAACTGCATATTTGACATTATAGTTTTTATATTAATAATTTTACCCGATTTGTAATTTGGAACAAGTTCAACATTTATTCAACATTTTTATGTTAGCAGTAAATATTAATAAAATTGTAATTGCATTTTGTTTATTACATAGTATTGTATATATCATGATTAAACTGATTTCTTTATTGAGTTATATAATGACTACAGATGTTTTAGTTTAATATCTACGTTTTTAACACCAATTAGTTTATGATTTGTAGAAACAACTCTCACAACATTTAACACAAGAATGTGATTATCAAACTAAACCCCTTTTAAGATATACAATACTTTATGAGAATTAAAAAATATGTATCTATATATACATATATATTGTAAATTTAAAAAATTGTATAAAATATCTACTGATGCAAAATTGAAAACGGGGCAAAATGATTAACAAAATTTATAACGTTAACTATTATTATAAAAATACAGATTACTTGCAATTTTTCAGTTACCAATTGATTAAAGACATTACAAAATTCAAAAATTTATGTAGTCACTTTTTTTTGAACAAACTGATCTAGACGTTTTGGAATGCTGTAAATAGGCGTGTTGATAGATTTTTGTTTTATCTCACATTAAACAACAAACCGTCTGTTTATTGATGTCAAACGTTTGCATGCTGAACACTGCTAGGTCGCAATTGAGTGAAAACTAGTTGTTTTGATTTTATCCCTATACCATCTGAATCTAAATATAAAACAAATAAAGTGAACTTCAATAAATATGACGCTACACTTTTGGACGTATAACATAGAGCATTGTCCTGAAGAACAGTAGTAACCCCGGTGTAAGTATGTTGCATTTTATAATGAAAAACATCCTTCATAACTGAAACAAATTTTGTACCATTTAAGGTACCAGATATAATTCTTTGTTTGATAGGTTGATTATACTTAATACCAAACCAACACATTACTTGTTGAGGGTGGGCTTACTTTCTAACATCCGGGATTGAATGCTTTTAAAAACTTGACTCACACAACAGTTTGTTTTTGAAGGCAGATGGTTTGTCCCGCATCATTGTTTCATCGGCGAAATATACGAAACACCAGTAACAAAGGTATCATTTAGTCTATAGTTTACAAAACAGCACTCTGTCATCCCTTGGCTTTCTTGTAATAAATGGCTAGACCTTTGGTGATTGAACCGTTAAATCAGACTCCATTGCTCTGTTTCTTATTGTAAAATAGGTACAATTGTTTAAACTATTCATTTTAATTTCTGAAATAGGTTTAATATACATATTTAATACTATAATGATTTTCTGATCGTTCGCAGTAGTCGTCACACGTTGTTTTCCAACATTATTATAATTTTGTCAATTTTGATCATTAATAATAATCTGATAAATGGTTGAAAGGTTAAATCCGTATAAATTCGCCAAAATTATGGGTAAAAATCCTTTAATTTTTAATTCTTTAATAACACAATATTCATTTCATTTTCGATAAGATGAAAATATTTTTATTATTGCTTTTCATTTCACAAACAATGCAATCAGAAAGCAAAATTAGCGGATGACCGAAATCTCAAGCTCAAATGTAAATAATGAATTGTTCTACTTGTTTTAAAATTTTATCTAAAATCGTTTGAAAGCCATTTTTATTATTCTTATTTATAAAGATTAGAATAAATAAATGTTTATTTTAATAACTTCAATGGCATCACAATCAATGACGATTTGAATGTGAATTTAACATCAATTTTAAGGATTAGTTATTGTTTATTTTTAATGAAATTAATCACACAATATAATAATAGGCTAATTAATATAAAAATTATGTAACTTTATCGTTTATAGAGAAGGAGCTTTTGCAATATGCTATTTTGGCCAACTCAGTCTATTCAAATAAACATTTCTAAGTATATATAAATAAACTATTAAGTACTTAACATTATTTTAATTCTTAATATTTATTTTTACAAAACATCAAATGGATATAACAAATCAATTTCGATTTAATACTTATGTAATTTTTTGCCAAAACATTAATACAAGACATTTGTCTTTTATTTTAAATTATTTTGTTTATTACATTGAATGTTTTACAAAAAATGCAGTAAACATTATAACAAAATCAATCGTGGGTCCGCATTTTAGTGCCAGTGATGAGATCCAAACCCATACCCACCGATGTCCAAATCAACCTCTATATATATGCTAAAATGTTATATATTTTTGGCTGACGAGAATATATAAAATGAATTCATCTTACAGTTTACGTCTTTTAATTTTTTTGTTTGGAAAGAGAATATTTAATAAAATTAACATAAATTGCTCTTATATAAATAACTGCCAACATTAAAATTTGACCATTTTATATTTGTAGAATAAATAATTTTAAATATATTTTAAATAATATATTGACAACTCTCATTGTTATTTTAAATTTTTATTGTTTATGAAAAAGTGTCATTTGTAGAAGAAACACAACATTAATATCGTCTTCATACTATTTCAATTTGTTGTATGTTACATTTTGAACTTATCCAAGGTCAATAACAAGCACGTGAAATGTGAATAATTTGCTCGCTAAATACGGTTATACAATCAAAATCCTTTCTGTATATGTCATTGGTCTATTTAACAAACCATTTTTGCTTTAAAATTAAACATGGGGCAATTAGGTAACCGTTACAGCAAAAATAAACAGCATCAAAGTGTCACAATTCAAAACAAATGTTATATTTTATATGAACACAATGGTAAATAAGCGTTAAAATAGTGAATAAATGTTAAATAAATATGTCATTTCTAAAACATCGTCACTATCTAAATACAAAAATAAAAAGATAAATAAGTAAACAATTATATATATATATATATATATATATATATATATATATATTGTACAATGTAGGAATGCACAAAAATTATAAAAATTAATTAATTTACCAACAATTATGAAAGTAGTGATGCAACTGTATAATAACAAAAAAATGTAATTGTGAAATGAATTTATTTCGTATATTCTCTTCAGTCACAAACATATAAACAAAACAAGGACGTCATTATTCTTAGACCAAACAAAGGTTTTGGCATAGTCATTATGAATGTATTCAAAAAACCAGTTTCAAAATACATTTCAAATATTGAAATGATGAAGAGAACTCGGTCACGACATGACATCATTACTATTAGACGATGAACAGCACTTGGTCAAATTTTAACTTTACGGCCGGAGAAAAGCAGGCAAAAACGGTTTTAAAATAAACAATTGAAAATGGTATTAAAAACGGTTGGAATAGACTACAGGAAGTGCGACCAAAAACCATTCAGGAAGATCACATTGAAATAAATTCCTCATAGGGGATAAAACAAAACGTATGGCAAAATATTCAAATAAATAAAATTATATAGAGTGGCTTACATTTGCTGTTGTTGTTGTAGTTGTTGTTGTTTTACGGATAATAATTTCTAATAAATTAGCAAAGTAAATCGATGATCTGCATCGTAGTGACAATCAATCCCATCCTTCCCCAAATTCAGGTCTAGCGCTGTATCACTTAATCACCTCGAAAAATGCATCAATAATCAAAGATTGGTTAACGTACATTCCTCTGCAGATTCTTTTAAATAATAAAACACTTTAAAACATATACAAAATCTATTTACATTTTCGTATAACATACCTTTAGGGCCAGCTAAAACTGGAAAATGATTATTATATTTATTTAAACATTTTAAAGATAATGTTTTTTGATATTATTGGACAATTATTGGATTAATTACAGTATTGCAATGCTTCCCTATACTTGTAATTATTTTACAATTTTAATTAACAATTAAAATTGGCATCTGTTTATAGTATGATTATACAAATTGGGTATTAAGTACATGTTTTACTTATATAATAATGAT
>JAKXYG010001162.1:0-14432 GCA_025895645.1 Cardicola forsteri
TATGTTAGCTTTATTATTTTGTAATACAATTATTTAAATAAATTATTATTTAAGACCTATAACTTTTTATTTTAACTAATTTGTAATTAACTCTTATAAAATCATTGTGCATGTAATGACATTTTACTAGACGTAGAATGATAAAATTAATAATTAATTTGTTTGAATGTGCAGTAGCAATAAACTAAAAAACACAAAAATTGTACAAAATAAAAAATAACATTTATATATTACAAACATTTACAAAAATAACTTTATATTTTGTAGACCATGATTAACATTGCTTTATTGTATAGAATAATTTAAATTTACAACTTTTTTTTGTAATTATAATTACAGTATAATTATTTATATACATTATGTTATTTAAAATAATTATTATCTGCATTATAATGCTAGCTCAAAGTAACTACTGTGGTACATTATAGCCACCTGCTTTAGTTACATATACTAGATATATTTAACTTTGTTTAACTAAAACCTAAAATAATATTTAAAAAATGTACATTAAATATTATTTTTTGCAAAAAATAATTTATAATTATAATATAATAAAACATTTATTTTTTGAAATAAATTATATTACCACAATTTATTGTTTAAGTTAGAACTAAATAACCCGTTATAAAAATAATCTTACTATCTAAATTACATAAATATGTCAAAAAATTAAAATATTTTTGTAATGTTAGCATTTTAAAAAACAACTGTTGTTTTTTATAATTTTTGCTTATTATTTCCAATTTAGTGTACTTATTTAAAACATGTCAACATTTTAAAATTATATTAAAAATATATTACTAATTTGTAAATATTCTCTAAAGCAAAGTATTAAAAAAACATTTTGTTTACTTGTTGAGTTTAGTTAGTACACATTTACTTTTGTAATTTTGTAATTTTTTACCTACATAGCAAACGTATTTAACTTATTCTGATAAATATTGTAAACTCTAGCAAAATTTACACCACACATAACTTTTGAAAGTTGAGTGCAACAACCGCAAACGAAAACACAAACAATTTAAAATGTGTTTTTAAAATTATGTACGTTAACATTTATACATTTTGGTAAACTTTATTAATTTAAATATTTGTGCACAACTAAGTAAATTATAAATTATCACAAATTAAAAATGTTTTTGGTAAATTTTATGCAGTTTTCAAAAATTTAGTATTAAACTTGTTCTAACTTTTTTTTCTTTACCTTTTGCAATTTTATTATGTATTTTTCTGTTATTTTGTTATTTTAAAATTATTATAATTTTTGCTTGTTTTAAAAAAAATAAAGACGTTTATTTCACAATCTTAAAATTACCAAACATTACACCGTTATAAGTATAAACTTTAGTATAATTCAACTTCATTCATTTCATGTACACTTTTTGTTAAAAATACGTTTAAATACCAAAGTATGCATAATTGTATTCAATTACTAAAATTTGAACATTATTATATAGACAAAGGTCTTAATATATTCCGTTTCTAATGTTATTACTTATGTAAAAACATATTTAATTACAATGTTTTTTCAAGATTTATTATTAAATTAAAATCTTTGTAATAAATAATAATAAAAAAATAGTATTAAAAAATGTAATTAAAATAAGTCAATATAAAATATTTTTACAATAAACATTTATTATTAAATTTGAAAAAAAAATGCTATTACAATATTTTAATTTAAATTGTAATTTAAAAAATAGTATTATAATGTGTGCTGCTTTTTCATTTTATTTTAAATGCATAAATATTCAGTTAAATGTTTAATTACTAAATTATAATTATGCGTTTATTAAAAATTGTATTTTTTGTTTACATCTAAAACAATTGTAAAATAAATGTATTTTTATACAAAACTATATTTCACAATATGCTAATTGTTAATTTAATTTTTTTATAATGCTGCTATAACAAGTTTAATTTATTAAAATGTATTATAATCATTTGTGTTATTTAACTGCTGTTACATATTAGCAATACATATTTTTTATTTGTAATTTATTTTGAATAAATATCTATTACATTTCTGTAATGTTAATAATATATTTATTTTTATTATTATACAATGTATTTTGCATTAATATGTTAAAGCAATTATAATTCGGCCTAATAAATAGTCAATTTCAATCATTTATAATTTTTAAGCGTTAATTCATAAAAAGCCGAACAAAAATGTTAATTTTAAAAAAATATATATAATTAAAAAATTATTTTTTTTATATAATTAATGTTGTATGCAACAATAAAATATTTATTTATTTATTTATGCATTTAATTTTTTTTTACTTTTTAGTAAAAATAATATTTTAATCTTTGGTTAAAATCAATTTAATTGGTATATATTAGTAACTATTTTTTTGTAATTTGGTTTTGTTTTAATTTTTATTTATAAGTAATGTATTATGTTTATTTTATTTAAATAATTATAAATATACTTTGTTTAAACAAATAAATATTTACATTTATACTTCTGCCAGTTTAGATCAATTTTTTTAATCTAGGCATTTTTAAGCCCGGATAAAAATGGAGGATTTGAGTGCAAGATTAGCAACGTAGAATCTGTAGAAAAATTGTACTGCTAAAAAACCAATAAAAACACGTTATTTTTAAAAACAATGGCAAAAATGTAACCGCACGTATCTGGTTAACAGAGTTACACAAATGACAGGGTTGATTAAAATTCGTAAAAAGCTTAATCTTTATTTTACAAAATATTTTATGCTAAAACCTTTACCAGTGTTAGGACATAAAATGTGCGCACATTTTTTATACTAGACAATTTGTAAAACAACTTTAAAAAAATAAATAAGTACAGCTTAGATAAATTAGGTATTAGCAAAATGCAATAAAAAGCTTAACGTTGTTTTACAAATAGAGATACTTAATTTTATATGCTAGACATAAGAAAACATAAAAGTTGGTATTACGTTGTGTAAAAATGCTGTTAAAGCTAAAATTCTATAGAATCCTGTAAACAATAATATTATTTTAACCAGATTTAACAGTACATTTGCATAAAAAACAAATGTGCAACGCTATGCCCCCTACTGAGGCTATTTAAAAAAACCAAAATATATATTTTAAGATTAATTACAGAATTTGTTAGTGTACCAAAAAGATAAGTAAAAATATGTTAATGCATAATTATACAATAAAAGATTTGGTTATTTTTAAATGGTACATTATATGGTTTTGGTAATAACATTAATAATAATTATTATACATTGTTAACACTAAACAATCATTGTAAGATGAGTTTTGGGAATACATTTTTTGCTTACAAAAAATATATACAAAATATATTCAAACGGAAAAACCACAAACAAAATTAACTACATTTGCATTAACACAAAATAGCAATCTTTATTGCAAGATGTATGTGCATATTATAGTGCACATATTGTTTTGATTATAATTTTGTTGGTTTAAATTTTTATTTAAAATTAAAAACAATAAAAAATCACAAAAAAATTAGATTTATTTTTTTCTGTAAAAACTTAAACAACGAATTATCTCAAATTAATTTTACAATTAAAGAAAATACAATTTAAAATGTAAAAAAGGTACAAAAGTCTGATAATTAATTAATATTGTTTTATAAAACAACTACAAACTGTCCAGCAAATGTGCTGTGTATTGTAAAAATGTCACTTTAGCAAGAAATAATGCATTTTATTAGTTTTCTAGAATTTAATTAATTTTAGAAAAAAATTAAACAAAGATGAATCTACTAATCTTGTTATCTAAAAAATATTTAATAATAAATATAAAATTTAAAAAAAATAAATTTAAAGAAATACCGCAAAAATAAGGATAATTGGTTAAAAAAACAATGCAAAGCAGGAAATAAAACAGCAGCAAAAAAAATCAAATTCTTTATATAAAAATGTCAAACAACTATTTGCAGCTAGAAAGAACACATATATGGCAAATAATCTCATAAATTTTTATTATAATAATGTGACTCTAAATTCGAAACTGATTTATGTAACTAATTTATGCAATTCAAAAGTTAAAAATCAGTAAAGCAGGAAAACGTAACAAAATAACTGGAAAAATACTTAAACATAAAGGTAATGCTGTAACTACTGAGGTTGTTTATTTAATTAATTTTATACGGCATTATAAACAATCTCTAAATGATTAGCGTCAAGAAGTAATTGTTACTCTTTTTTAAAAATTTTTTTTAAATTGACGCAAAATAACCTTTATTGTTTGTTTTTAAAAATACTGTTTTGCAAAGTAATTTTAAATTGTTTAAAAAATGCGAAAGATAAATATCTTTCATATCAAATCACAGCTTTTTTGAAAGAAAAAAGTTGTTTTAAGCAAATATGGACTATTTGTAATATTATTAAAAAAAGTTAAAATTTTTTACAGTTCTTGGTTAAGAACTATTCAAAAATATTTAATTAAAATTATTGTTTTATAAAATTAAATGTAAATATAAAATGTATTTACATGTTAAATAAAAACAAACTATTTCAATTTATATTGCTGCTTAAAAGAAATAATTACTGTTGGTGCACAAAAAGTTTATTAAATGTGCATACACTTTTAATATAATAATTTACTAAATTGCATATGCATGTTTATTAAAAAATGTGTTTTTTATTTAAATTAAGAATTATGTTTATACATAACAATAATGTTTAAAATAATAATTGTTTGCAACATTTCATAGTTTTATTATTTTGATTAAATAATATGTATTTAAGACAACTTTATTAGTTAATAGTTAATAAGTGTATGTTATGTTTATTTAATCAACAATAATAATTATTATTTAATAAACTACATTTATTTTTTAAATATAATATTGATATTTTTTTAAAATTATTATTTGTTATTAATAATACCATACCTTTTGATTTTATCTAGGTTTAGGACTGATAAGATTATTTGTTTCAGTTTTAATTACAATTATACATTAGCTAAAAAAAAATGCTATATTTTAGTTTGTTTGTATTTTGTTACAATTGTTTAATAAAAATAAATACCAAATAATTATATAATTTATTTTTTAAAATTTTATAATTAATTTTTTTGGGGCAATTATGTATATATTAAGATGCAGTTAATAGAATATTAATTAATAAATACATTCTTTGTTCAATGTCTCAGTTTTACAAAGAATTAAATTATATTTATTTAGTTGTAAATTTAAATAATATATATGCCCTGCTTAAAAAAATATATATATTTAATTAATTGTTTTTTGAAAAAATATAATAATTGCATTAAATTTAAATACTTTAAATTTTGAAAGTAAACCGGACGGTTTTTTTTCTAATTTGTATTATACGGCTTTTTCAATCTTAGAAAAAAATTGCTTAAAACCTTTTAATATGCACAAAACGCTTTTGTTGTTCTAATTATTTACTGTATACGCTATTAATGTTTTTTAGATAACAAAAAATATTTATTTATATGTATATTATAAATGGTATAATTCTATTATAAAAATAAATAAACAAAATTATATAGACGCTGGGTTTAAAATATATATATATTAATACTACTAATTATGTATACGTTAATTTAACAATAACGTTTTAATTTAAATAACATTTACCAGATTTAAATATTTTGTAAAAAAATAATGATTACATAACATATTGTTTGTGCATTTGCTAAATTTATATTATTTTAATTTATTATAATGTTTATTAAAATTACTAAAAATTATACTGTTGTGTTACAATAGAAAAATATTAATGAGATTATTAAATTAAAATAAATAGATAATAACAATATTTTTATTTTAATTTTTTTTAAAACAAATTATTATTGGCAATGCGTATAAAACAATTTCATTCTATATATTTGTAAAAAATATATATCAATATATATTTTTTTATTTAAACCTTACCTAATTGTGCTTTATCAATAACAATTTATAAAAACATAATATACAAAATAATTATAGTATATTGTTAGTGCATTCTGGTAATAATTATTAATTTAATTATATTTAACCGCAATTTATTTTACATAAACAATAATTATATATTTGTTAATCGGATGTTATGTTAACTTTTATTTTTAAATAAAGTATCTGTTAAATAAAATTAGTGCAATTATAATTACACTCATTTTCACAATTAACGCAAAAATTTACAAAGGTATTAAATCTAAATTAATTTGTTATGTATAATTGTTTTGTCGTAAAAACAAATATCGGGAATTAAAAATAATGTCTAGTGCTTAATAGATTCTTTATATATACTTAGAACTAATTATTTAAGAAGACTGAATCGGCCAAAATAGCATATTTTAAAAACTACTTCTATATTAACGTGGATAATAAGTTAAAATTACACAATTTTTATAATAATTAGTCTATTATTATTTTGTGTTATATTAATTTTCTTACAAATAAATATTAACTAATTCTTAAAATTAATGTTAACATATATTCAAATCTGCTCTAATTGTCATAATAATTATTAAAATAAACATTTAATTATTGTAATCTATATAAATAAAAATAATTAAAAAACATTTTTCTTAATTTTAAATAAAAATTTATAAAATAAATCTAATAATTTATTATGTACGTTTAACTTTGAGATCCGCTTACCCGCTAATTCTGGTTTCTAATTGCATTGTTTTTAAAATGGAGAATAGTGATAAAAAATGTTTTCATCTTACCAAAAATAAATACCGTGTTATTAAGTAATTAAAAAATAAAAGATAACTAAATAAATATTATAGAATTACAGAAAATTATAATAAACCTATTTTAGAAACAAAAAAAATAGTTTAAACAATTTTACATATTTTACTATAAGAAACAAAACAATTGAATCCGGTTTAGCTCTACAATCATTGAAGATTAAGCCATTTATTACCAAAAAACAAAAGGATAACAGATTAGCTTTTTGTAAACTATAGAGTGAACAACATTTATGTTATTGGCGTTCCGTATACTTTGCTGATAAAACAATAATTTGGGATAAACCATTTGGCTTCAAAAACAAAGTGTTGTGTAAAACGAGTTTTTTAAAATATTCACTCCCGGTTGTTAGAAAGAAAACCCACCTTCGACAAGTAATGTGTTGGTTTGGTATTAAGTATAATTAACCTATCAATTGGAGAATTATATCTGGTACCTTAAATAGTAAAAAAAATGTTTTAGTTATAAAGAATGTTTTTTATTATAAAATGGATAACGTTTACACGGGGGTTATTACTGTTTTTCAGAACAAATGCTCTATGTCATACGTCCAAAAAGCTACAGGAACTAAAATAGGAGCTGTCAAAATTAGCATATTGAAATTGATTGATTTTCCTTACATCACTTAAGCATATTAGGGACATCAACATTTTACTAAAATAAGCATTAAACATTACATTAGCAATATCAATATTCAAAACACTAAACATATTTTCTTTTTGCAAATAGCATTATCAAATTTACGCTTAGACCAAAAACCCAGAATTTACACATTTTGACAACATAAAAAAACTACTACATTATTTGCTTAAAATAAAATTATATTATAAAATATGTACATATCTATAAAAGCAGGCATACTAATTGTCCAAAATTAATAATTCAGGGATAGCCATGCTTTTATGATAACTTCTTGATATATTCTTGTGGAATTCGATTTTCTAACACATAATTAATTTTTCTGACAGTGTGCCTCGATTTTCTGTCCGATTAACCTCGCGTTTAAGATAACTAAAAAAATTTTTAATTACATTGAGATCCGGGCTGTATGGAGGCAATTGAACAAAGCTCAGCTTTTTGCTATTTAAAGAATCCTTCGTCTAAACAATAAAAAAATCCGTTAATTTTTAGATTATGATTAAAAAACAAGTTACCTTTTTGGATGTATGCACTGGAGCATTATCTTGAACAACCACACTAAATGCCCTGAAGCATTTTGTCGTAATTCAGATACTTAAAAAATTCCTTAAAAATAGCTACAAATTCTGAGCTGTTTAGATAGCTACTTGTTTGGCTCCATTTTGGTAGTTGCCCGTACTTGATTACAAAATATCCATGAAGACATGATGGATGTGCAACTTTTAACAATGCAATTGTTATCTTGAGGAAAATCTGGTCCACAGATGACTGTGGACTGCACTGCCCATGGTTCATACTTCAAAGCACACTCGTCAGTAAAAAAACTGATCTCCAAAAACATAATTAACGGTTTTCATACGTTTTTGCAAATTCCACGTTTTTTTCTCTGTTCTGCAGTTAAAAAGAAACTTTTTTAACGTTTTCTTTAACTGCAGATTGGCCGATTTCATCCGATTACGGATAAGTGAATATAAAAAATTAGATAATTCTTCTTTTTGAATTTGTTGAATTGGCTTTATTCTGTTTTTTTTTTTTTTTTTTTTTTAAATTTGGTAATAATAAACGTGTCATCTCATTTACTAGTTGATGGTACAGGTCCTGTTCCTGGTGTTTTTGGACGTGTATGATCTTTTAATACACGGTATACAGTTTTTGTACTAATTTTAAATACATCCGCAATTTCATTAACAGTCAAACCCAATTTATGAACCTTTTTTGATTTGTCTGTAATTTTTTAGCACTTAAAAAATAGTTTCCACTATTTAAACTCATTGTAATCACACAAGATAAATGTTCAAAATTGTGCCAAAGTCAAAAGTTTAAACTTAATATTAGATAGGTTAATAAAACAAAAATGAAAGGTAAAGTAATTAAAAATATTCTTTGATCTTTTTACACCATAATTAATGTTAAATTTTCCATACATATAACATATAAAAACTGATCAATTTTTTTATATATAGTGTATGAAGTGACGTGTGCTGGGTTATGTAAACACTTATAAACTTATGTAAACAAATTTTTTTTTTGAAATTTGTGTTGCGTAATCGTTATATGTTTTAGCTTCATATGTATAAAATTTTGAAGTGTGACTATCACTATTTACCCACTTGAATGCAATTTATCCAAAAATTCCAAGACACTTAACTATTTATAATTATAAAAAAGTGAAAACACAATTAACTTTAAGTATCGATAGTTCATATTATTTTAGCATAATTACTTAGTTGAAAAAAATAAACTTTCAAGTTAAAATAGCACAAATTAAAAAATAAGAGTTCACTGACAAGTACCATTTTAAACCCTGTAATGTCATATTCATCTAAGTTTATTACATTTGTTTTATATTTACATTTAGACAGTAAAAAGGCTAAAAATAAAAAAAGCTATATTTTACTCAATTGTTACCTAACAGCCCAAATATTAATGTTATTAAATTTTTTTAGTATGCTAGAGCGCAATATCAATAAGCATACCGAAATTGAGGATTTATGTAAACGCATTCGGTTTATTGTTCAATATGAGATAAAACAAGTATATATCAACACTGTCATTGACAACATTCCTAAATGCCTGAATCAGGTTGTTCAAAAGAAAAACGATTACATAAATTATTAAATTTTTTGAACTTTATAATGTTCTTAATTTTTTGGTAACTAAACAAATTGCGTGTAATCTATATTTTTATTAATAGTTGACGTTATAAATCAAGTTAATCATTTTACTCTATTTTCGATTTTGCAGCTGTTGATATTTTATATAATTTTTTTTACTTACAATATATATGTATATATAATTATAGTTTTTTTAAATTATTATATAGTATTGTATGTTTTCTAATTAAAGTGACGTTTCTCTTCTATGCTATGTAGATGCTAAAGAGGTTTTAGTTTAATAATCATTTTTTGCAGTAATTGTTATGAGGGTTGTATATATTGTGTAAAAAATGCTGCAGTTTAATTAGTTATGTTAACTATTAAATAAATACTTTTCTTTTAAATGTTGTAAGTGCACAAAGCAAAAAAACAGATAACATAAATAATTTCTATTTTTTACATTAAATTATTATTTATTAAATTAAATCAAATTTATTTTAAAATTAAAATATTAAAAAATGCACTTACATTTTCCTCCATAAACAATAAGCAAAATATCTCAGTTTATTTAGAAATATTATTATTACAATAATAAAGAAATAGTATATTAATATATAATTCTTTATTTTGTATTTTAGAAATTATTTCTAGAAAAAAACTATTTTATTAGTTTTTTTTATAAATTTTCTACATTTACTCAAATATTCAAAAAAACGCCGTGAAAAATTAAATTTACTAAATCTTTAATATATTTATTAAGTTATTTAATAAAAAGTTTTTTTTTCAATATAAACAAAATATATTTATTAAGAAAAATACGTACATTATATAAAAAAATTAAACTAAACAATTGATTAATCAACTATATGTTGTCCGGCAGATAACAAATAGTTTCTACAAATTGCATCGGTTTATTTAATAAAAACAATAATTAAAGTAACGTATATTAAAGAAGAGGAGGCTTTAGTAAGTAACAATATTAAAAATTATATATGTTACCAAATATTATTTTAAATCTACATTGCATAACAATAAATAATTGTTATTGTTATCGACAATTTGGTAATTGGGCATAAAAATGCAGAAATATTGATTAACAAAAATGCATAGTAAGTTGGTAGCTAATGTTTAAAAGATAATTAATAGCAGTTTATTTAATAAAAAAAATTAAAACAAACATTCTAAGGTTCAGTATGTTTGTTTGTCAATAACAATATTTTAGAACTAATAATTAATAGAAAGTGGCTGTACACTAATAAGTTATAGCTAATGGTTAAAACATTAAAACGGTATAAATAATATTAACTAAAGTAATTATTGACAACCGATGTTTCCAAAATTTTAATTTGTTTAATATTTGCAGAAGATTTGTAAAAATATTATATAATAATTAATAAAAATAATATGTGTAAACATTTTTAAGTAAAACAATATTTAGCATAAAAAACAATTAGAAATATATATTAATATATGACAGATAAATTATTTCTAAGGCTTTTAATAACTTTAACATTTATACATTAAAAAGTGCTGTGTATATGTAAACTAAGTTTGGTTTTCCTGTGCATGCTTGTTAATATTAGTAATTTCTATTAATGTAAATGTAAATTAGTAACGGTTTATATACCTATACACATAATTTGTATTGACTGTAAAATAAAAGAAAAACAACATTATATATAACATGTAATACATTATTTAATTATTTATAATTTTTTTAAATAAATAAATTTTGTTTTTAAATTTGTATTAAATAAAGTAAATTAAAATAAAATTTAAGAGAAATACATTTCTATCTTTTAAATTAAATTTTTGACTGTCCAAAAATTAATTGAACAAAAGAGATAAAGTAATTAAAATAAACGTAAATATTATGTAGTTTTTAATTTTTGTATAAATACTATATAAAAAATTTTATTTTAATAAAAACAAAATTAAAATATTTTAATAAAAATTTACTTAAACATAATTATTATGTAAAAAAATAATTTAATGTATTACGTTTACTATTTGTAAATAAAAATTAATACTAAAATAATTTTTCAGATTTCAGTTTAAAAATTTGGTTTGACTTAACAAAACTAGTATTTTAATATAAAAAACTCACTTTCTGTTGGTTTAATTGTAAAACATATTGTAATTGCACTTATTTTTAGAGTAAAGTTTAAAAAAATTATGTTAAATATTAATTCAGTTAAAGATTGGATTAAAAATATATTAGTTTAAAACAAATTAATATGTAATATTTTTGTAATACTTGTAAAAACATGTTTTTTTAATTTTTAATTATTAATAGTACGTATACATTTTTTTACAACATTTTTATTATACATACAAGAAAATATGCAATTGCTTTTAATATATTTAAGTATATTGTCTTAAACGCTTTTTTAATTACACATATTTTAGCATTGGATATAGTTTTTAAATAAATAAAACTAAAAATACTATTTATAATTTAAATGTAATATTTTAATATAAATATATGTTTATATGTTATAATATTACATTACAAAATCATTTACCATTTTTTGTTTAAAACATAAATATGTTTACTATTATATATATTTCAAAATGTGCATTGTTATTTGTAATATAACATTATGTTAATCCATGTAAGGTAATTACTACAATAAATAAACTTATTTTTGTTTTAAACAAAAAATAATTTAAAAAAATTAAAATAATTACATTTGTACAAAATTAAATTAAATTAAATTTTTTGCACTTTTTATTAGTTGTTATAAAACAGGATTATTTTATGTATTTTGCAGAATATTGGTAAATTTTATATTAAACATTTTTATTAGAATATATTTGAGTTAATAAATATAAATAAAGTGAAATATAATATTTATATATTTATAGCTGCAGTGTCTGCATTTATACATGCTAGTAATTTTTATTAACGTACATATGCAGTATAATCTATTTTTGATATGTTGTATACTGAAATATTAAAAACCGAAAAAAAGCTCAATATTCAATTTGCAGAATCTTTAATGACAAAAACTTAACCAATGTTAAAACATGGAATATGCGCACATTTTTTTGTACTGGACAGTTTAAACAAGTCTTTTAAGAAATAAAAAAGTACAACTTAAATATTTTGGATATTTGCAAAATGCGAAGGAAAGGCCAAGGTCATTTCATTAGTTTTATATTCTAGACATAAAAAATATTATATTAATAGAGTTGGTATTATGTTAAGTAAAAATGTTGTTAAAACTATAATTTAATAGAAACTTGTAAGCGACCGTATTATTTTAACTAGATTTAACACCAAATTTGTAAAAGTAACAATTGTGCAAGTTTAAGCCCCTATTGAGACTACTAAGAATAATTTTTTTAGAAAGGTGTTTTTTCAAAGTAATTTTCCTAGTGAGGTGTTTTGCCAAATAATTTTAAATCCTTTAAGTAATGCGGAAAATAAACAACTTTGCGAACAACAAACAAGTTTTTAAAAAAAACTGTATTAAACAAATACTCACCCTTTGTAACATTATTGAGCAAAATCAAGAATTTCAGCAATTACTAACAATTAATTTTATTGACTTTATAAAAGCTTTTAACAGTGTTCATCAATATTTTTTTAAAATTGTTAAGTTTTACAAAATATCGTTAAAATATGTAAATATTATGCTGTGTTGCTGTGTTCAAACAAAAAGTGGTAATACTGCTATGTTTGAACTTGTCACAAGTGTACGTAAAAATGTATTTTGTCACCGTTTTTGTTTTTTTTGGTAATTGATTTTATTCTGACTCAATTTATAAATAATTTATCTTATGGTATTAAATAGAACCAAGTCAGATTAACAAATATAATAATATATAATATATAATATATATATAATATATATATATATATATAATATAATATTAGTCTATTTGTTAAAACCCCAAAAATTAGTAGACACAATATTAATACTGTTGATTCCTTTACATATTTAGAAAGCATTATTGGTAAAGACGGACAAACCAAAATTAATGTTAAAGCCAGACTTGGTAAAGCAATGTCAGTTTTTAATAAACTCAAGTTAATATAGACATGTTTTTTATTTGCTTAAAGACAAAACTTTGTTTGTACGCATCAATGTTTATTCCTACGACAATATATGGGAGTAAAACGTGGAATCGTACAGACAAGATTGACAAAATGGTGGATGTATAATATTACCGCTGTCTTAAAAATGTTTTAAAGATTTTTTTTGCGCAATCACATTTTAAATGATAAGAATATAAAAACAACTGCTTTTCGTTCAATTCATAACATCATTACAATTAGACGAAAAAAATTACTTGGTCAAATTTTACCTTAATCACTCAAAAGAACAGCAAGAGCGGTTTTGGAATAGACAAGTGTAAATGGTAAAATAAAGGTTGGCAAAACAAAAAAAACTTAACTAAGAACTATTCGGGAAGATTTAATTGAAATAAATGTTTTATGGGCACAAGCAAAACGTTTGACAGAACGTTTAAATACTTGGAAACATTTTGTTGTCTTATGTTTTCTTTGAATTACAAAATTTTAATGTTAAATTTTGCTGTAATTGTTATCTTATTGCCTCATGTTTATTTTTTAAAGCAAAAGGGTTTTGTAATAATAATGTAATATTTTATTATTTTCTAGTTTGCTCAATATATTAAATTAATGTTGTCTAAATATTTACAGTTTTTAATAATAATGTTTATTATTGTGTATATTTTAAAAAAAAACAGTCTTAGTATCTTTAAATTTTATAATTACATAGTGTTTAATAATTATAAAAATTAATAAAAATTAATATAATTTAGTATTCCGGTAATTAATTTTATTATCTACAATTAGTAAATTTAAAAGCTGTAAATGTATATCGTTTAAAAGTTGATACTTAAACAAAAGTAAGGTTTTTGTGCCATAATTAAATTTAAATTATTTATTTGTAAATCAAAATTATATAAAAAATATTATTTATGTAACATTGTATGTTGCATAGATGTATTTTGTATAAATGTATGTATATATATACATTATACGT
>JAKXYG010001262.1:0-40000 GCA_025895645.1 Cardicola forsteri
ATATTCCTGACTGTTCGTCCTCCACGTGGTGCATCTTGGACTAGGTGCCTATAGGCATATAGACTAATAACAATAGGGCTCCGAGTGCACAACGGTATAACTGGGCTTCCGCTACGGCGGGTGAGTGCGAACATACAACCAGGATACTTAAAACGTATCTAAAGGCATACGTATACCATATGTAGCCCTTGGGATAAGGGAGATAACCCTGACAAAAAATCAGGCGGTTTCGTCAATCTTTGCGAACAGTGGCGATGTCACAAGGATACCGTCTACTAGCCAAGAAACTTTCTTATTTTTTCACGTTTCTTACGCTTATCAAGCCATCGAAGTCGATCGCTTATGTCGTGTAAATATGGGAAATAATAAAGAGGTGACCACGTCACCAACCAAAATGAATGAATAAATTCCCAAGGCTGGCACTTAATTCGAGTCCTCATTCGACTTTACTAGTTGTCCACTTGACGAAATATTTAAGCAGCAAAAAAATTATTGGTCAATTTTTTGAGTGGAACATCATTTAAGAATGTTGAGTGTGTGCTTGAACATAGCTACTCAATGGCTTGAGTGATCTAGCGGTACAGTGCTCGACCCAAACCTGGGCGGGCATCGATTCGATCACGTTATCAACCAAAATGAACAAATACAATGGTTCCCTCGTATGCAAAACAATGCAAGATAATCGTCTAAGATGCTTTGCGAAAGTGTGGAAATTGTAAAGAAATGACTGTGTCACTGACATAATAATAATAATAATCGAAGCATGAGCTAATGTCAAGTCTACACAAAATCTTACTCGACGAAGCCAACTGTTGGCAGTGCTTTTGCGATTCTTCCAACTCGCGATTGGCTTGCTTTCGCAGCTGCATGTGGTCCATCTGCAAACTATTCAAGTCGGTTTTGTAAATTTCCAACTGTTTGCGCAATGTGGTACACTCACTTTCCTGTATGTATAAATAAACCAATGTAAAATAATCAAATCGTTCCTATTAAATAATAATAATAATAATAGTACTGGGGTGATCTAGCGGTACAGCGCTCGACTTGGACCTGGTGGACATGGGTTCGAATCCCACCACCAGCACTAAATGCGTGTCCACGTTCGGCTTCGCCAAAATAACCACTGCCGAAAGATGCATTTCCCGTCAAAACGTTCAAAATAGTACAAATAAATAGCATTAATAAAAATACTAACAATAATAATAATAGCACTACGAATAATAATCATTGATCGCAATTCACCCCACTTGCCTTGAGCATCAAATTCTTTTGACTGCGTTCCAATTCGCCCCTAACTTCTTCCGCTTGTGACATACACCGTCGTTCGATTGTTTTGGCAACTTGTGTCTCGTGTTCGTGCATCTGCTTGATGGCGGTTCCTGCGCTGATGTCGGCCAATTGATTGGTAAGAGAATCGTTGGTCAACCGAAGCGTTTCCAATTCTTTTGTCAGCTACAACAACAACAACAACATGAACAACCAATTTGAAACTAATAAGGACAAATGACCATGTTACTAGTCAATCTATGAAAATGAACTAAATGTTTGTAGTTTTGTAATTTGCACCGTATTTGATGTTTTAAAAATAACAAAAACTGTATCACAATTTGAAGCATTACGCAAAGATTCTAAATGTAACAGTAAAGTCTACAACCAGATGTACTTTACGTCTTCAACGATATTTCTTCATTAGTAATAAATTAAGCCACTACAGTTAGAAACGAAAAATATGATTATTTAAATTCGAAGTTTCATACCATTTTAAAACACAATTTACTACAAATATAATTTTTTTTCCAAAGTGCATAACCGGTGTATTATCGCGAGTAATATTCACCAAACAGGCAGTAGTGACACGATTTATATTCCGCCTTGTTTAAGCTCTGAGAATGGTGTTTTTTGTATTCAACCGTCAGAATCTGCTCTGTTGACTACAGTGTTTTTGTAAGTCTCGACGGCAAGTGTATAGACCAGTTAATCACGACCAGCCATCATGGCGAGAAGACGAGCAATTTTAATCCACCTTTTCTAGGCCCCTCTCCGTGTAAAGCAAGCAGTACTATCCCTAAATAGGCTTGCTTGGTTGTAATACACCGATAACCGTTGTCGAATTCTCGTTAACGCATTAACGACCGTTTTAAAATACAATCCCGTTGCATGCCACACAAGAAAAAGCAATAGGCAAAACACATTGACAAACTCCATAGTCAATTATTGGAATGCCAAATAAACACAATCATAGTTAGTATTTTTAATTCCTGAGACAGTTATTCTGGTAAAAATTACCTTGTCGTCATATTGCTTTAATAATTTACTCTAAAAAAGTTGAGTGCATCCATACAGACTCGCACTTCACTTACATTTTTATCGCAACTCAAATTAATCATTAGTCTAACACCGAAAACGAGTATTTTTCAACAGTATTGATAGCAGATCAATAATTCAACTGACGAGATCATTCTGAGGATTTGAGTAATACTTACAAAGTTTTAAAGTTCGATGATGGTGATATTCCTGACTGTTCCTCCTCTACACGAAGAATCCAGTACTAGGTGCCTACAAGCATCTAGACTAATAACAGCGGATATAACTAGGCTTTCATTTGACTCCCGCTTAGTGAATGAGTGCCTAGCATAGACCCAAAATGCTTAAAAGGTATGCTCAAGGTATCCATTTGCCATATGTCATCGGTTAGGCTTGTAAATCCATCAACCGGCGTCAACCCCCATTTCCACTACAGAAGATCGCCTCGTCAATTCCTGTAAACACTGGCGTCGTCGCAAAGAAGCGGTCCTTTAACCAAGAACCTTCATTTATCACCACCACCCCCTGCGACCCCCCAATTTCAATTCGCATCCGACAACCTCTGCGTATTGGAATTCGGAATGCTATGCGAACTTGGAACTAATGAAGAAGTGACTCTGCCACTACCTTTCGTTGTTGTTGTAGGTCAACTGACAAGAATTACCTGTAACAACAAAATCGACTGAAAACATTCTTCCATCGACATCACACAAAAACTCACCTTGACCTTTTCTGTTTCATTGTCTTCCAACTTGGTCGCTAACGTACTGGCTTCCCTTTGTTTCGTAGACATATCATGATTAAGCGACCGAATTGCATCTTCGAGTGAATTTATCTTAGTCTGAAGCATCTCTTTCTCGCCTACAAAAATGTCAACAAAAATAGTGTATTGGTCTTTCAAAAATCAACAAGCACTGAACAAATGCCCCAGACTCATGCTGTGTACTTTGTTACAATGTGACGTTATTTTTTTATAAACTCTAAATTATTAAAACATTGAATATAACCTCCTAATCAGATAGCTTCATTCAAATATCAACAGTTTGACTAGTTAGTTTTGTACAGTACTGCTATATTGTCCAATCCAACCAGAATTAATCCGTTAGTTCTCGCCAATAGCCACTATGCCATTTACAGAAAACCATTAATTAATTAGTCAAATAAATTAATATAAACACCAACAGCGTCGTTACTTACATATTCATTCATTTTGGTTGATGATGTGATCACCTCTTCATTATTTTCCATATAGGGATGCTAATAATCCACGAGGATTTGAGTTATACTTATAAAGTCTCAATTTCCAATGATGGCGATATTCCTGACTGTTCATTCTCCATGTGGTGCATCCTGGACTAAATATCAACAGGCATCTAGATTAATAACAGCAAGGACCGAGTGTACAGCGGTATAACTGGGCTTTCAATGGATTCCCGTTCAGTGAATGGGTGCCAGCATTAACCCAAGATGCAAGTTAGACTTGTGAATTCGTCAACCAGCGTCAACCCTAAAGAAAATTGTCTCGTCAATTTCTACAAAACAAAAAAGCGATCTTCTAACCAAGAAACTTCATTTAACCCTCACCAAGTTCAATTCGCTTCTGACAACCTTTTCGTATAGCAATTCAAGAAGCTATTAATACTTGGAATTAATGAAGAAAAATCTCCAACAGTCAATTAAAAAGCCACTTCCTTTCATATCAAAAATCACACGTGGTGCATCCTGGACTAGGTGCCCCTAGGCAACTAGACAAATAAGAGCAGGGTTCGAGTACACAGCGGTATAACTGGGCTTCCTCTACAGCGGATGGGTGCAAGCATACACCCATGGTACTTAAAATGTATATTAAGACATACGTATACCATATGTAGCCGTTGGTAGACGGCATCCTTATGACGTCACCACTGTTCGCAAAAATTGACGAGGCCGCCTGATTTTTTATCAGGGTTATCTCTTAGCCCAACGACTATATCATCATCATAGGGGATACACACACCCCTCCGGTTATTATCGCCCAAGATAGTCCAGATTCCATAAACGTCCACAAAAACATCAACTTTTGCAATGTACACTTAACGAACAACACTTGGGGTGTGCTGACTTTAAATGTTAATCACATCACAAGTTAAACCCCTCCAGTAATCACTATTAGCTGCAAACGGTAAGCAAAAAGAAGCCCAATTACGTAATTCATTTGGATGAGGAGGCTTAGTATAAATAAAAGGACTGAGTTCATGTGCTACAATGTCCGTCCAAATTTTTCGTTAACCGCCTGGTCTCCTTTTCCATTCAGGTAATGGATGGGTTTCCATAGCTATTCTAGGTGAATGAGTGGGCGATCTATGTAAAACATGGCCAATCTATTTTAATCGTCTTTCTCTTATTGAGTTAGAGATACATGGCCAATGAATGTTAAGTATCTTACAAATATATGGGAACAGTGAAAATATTTTATTAGTTATTAAATGCTTGCGTTCAATAGAGGACAGCAAGCAAAACCATATGGATCTTATACAGCTTTCCTCCAAATAGAAAAGCTTTTGTATATCCGAACGGCTATATATGGTATACGCATACACTAAGATACCTTTTAAGTATCCTGAGTGTATGCTCGCACCCACCCGCTGTAGCGGAACCCCAGTTATACCGCTGTGTACTCGAACCCTGCTATTATTCGTCTAGATGCCTAGGAGCACCTAGTCCAGGATGCACCACATGGAGGACGAATAGTCAGGAATATCACCATAATTGGAAATTGAGACTTTATAAGCATTACTTAAATGCCCAGGATCACTAGCATCCCACACAGAATAAAATAACGAAAAATTGCCCAAACCTAAACAAAAAGTACATGTTGCACTCATTTTTTTATTACCAAGTTCGCTCTTGACTCCTACTTCAAAAGTGTCACAATACTTACTAGAATTGAGTGTATCACGATGAGCAGCCATGCGTTTTTCCCTAGCCAATTGTTGTCTAAGCTGTTCAACTTCGGACTGCAACTCTTGAATCTGACGACCTCGAGCAGCGTACAACATTTCACGACGATCTTGAACGTCTAACGGCAACTGATTCGAAATCGGATGTTGGCTAATGCTTTCATTAACTATACAGTTTGTCCGATTAGTCGGAATGCAATTGGGAAAACTTCCGTTTGGGTGCGATGTAACAGGAAATTGTGCCATTGTGTTCAAACGAACGCCAGTCGAAATCGGGTTCGTTATTGAGGAAGCACACGATGGTTGTATTACTATTTGTTCAAAACAGAACAAACATACAAGCGAGTAAAACAAAGTATATACATTTTTTCATATTGTAGACAGTTGATACATTAAGTTTATTACTTAAATGTCTAGCGGTACAGCGTTCGAATTAAACTTAAGTAAACTTGGGTTTAATCCACAGCACTGGCATTAAATGCAAACCCAATTTGGCTTCGCTAAATATCCACTTGCTATAAAATGTCATTCGTAAAACATTCAAAACAGAACCAATTAATGAAAAAAAAATTAATTTCGCAAAACAGTACATCATTTTTTTAAAAACTATCTACAATTTAAAAATTCTTAATCTTTTTGCAACTAAAATAATTTCTCTAATTTATCAAATAACTTATATATATATATATATATATTAAAAATCAATAACCTTGAGCCGTATGATTTGGTTGCAACGAAGAAAGTATTGCATCGCCAATTTCACTAGGAAGACTCAATTCCCAATCAATAGATTTGTTTTGATTAACTGCATCTCTAAAATTTAAAAGCAGTTTTTGTAACACAAATCAGGTTATTTATTAAAATATCATCAAATGTGTACTTTTAAACTAAAGCAACATCTGATAACATTAACACTAATAAAAACTAACTTAAATCAGATGGGGGTGTAATAAAAATAACGTAATTAAAACTTTAAATAAAATAACCCCCAATTAAATCTAGTACTACAATAATACCATCCTTTTGTATTTACAAAAGATTTATACATAAAATAAAGCATATACTCCTTTATCAAACGTTAATACAGAAATAATTTACATCACTAGCATAAGCAAATAGAATGCAAGGTAAAAATACGAAAAATCATAAAGATCATTAACATTCCAGTAATGTAGAGTCGTCGCCTTTCAGCGTCGTACAATAATCGTAACAAAAAATATTGTATCACGATATATATATATATATATATAACTATATATATATATATATATATATATATATATATATATATATATATATAACAAAGCTTACTCCAATACAATTAACGCAGCATCATTGTAACCAGAAGTAATTAACGAATTTTTATAAGATTTTGTGGTACAAAATTCTGATTCAGCATCATACCTAGTTAAACCAGCCTGTGTTGTATAAAACTTTGGTTGGTCATCTCCAAAGCATTGTTCAGCTGAAGATGTATAATTATCACTAGTCCCAAAACCATTAATCTCCATTAAATTAGCGGAAACTTTAGTTGGTTTATTTATAAAAACAGCGTTTTCTCCGCTATTCAAAATCTATATTTTCAAAAAGAAATTAATTAAATGTACTAAAGTCAAAATAACACTTCAAAAAATTTAAATAAATATTATTTATTTTACACCTTAAAAATAACAAAAATAACTTTATACTACTCATTCTTAAAACATAACTCAATTCAAAAAAATTATATTAATTTGTATAAAGTCTAAATAAGTTATTATTTTTACTGCTTGAATGCTTCACGAAAAATACTTTTCAACAACTACATTTTAGCGAAACCAAACGTGGGTCCGCATATATATATATATATATATATATATATATATATATAAACATCAAACGATCTTTTAATTTGTAAATAAAAAATATTTTTATTAAACCAAGTACACCTCAATTGTATATAAATAAAAGTGCTTACAATATAAACCGTAAACGCTTCAAATCAAATAATCTTGCAAATTGTTTCAAAACCGAGTAAATAGGTTTAACAAAAAATTATTTTACTTAAAAACACTATAAAATATACATTTAAACATATGTAATTCAACCGAAAATATCAACATCTATAACGAATTTATTAAATAAACGTAATAAACAAACGTTATAAAAGTCAGTCAACATTTAAAATCACTTTATATAAATTAGAATACAAAATGTTTACAAATTAAATATTACCATATCTGAATTATTTTTAACTTCAAAAACGTCACTATTAGTCCCATTTTCGCCAAAAAATGCATTGTCATTGTACAACACATTGGTATGATACAAATTATTAGATTCTGTATCGTTATATTCTTTATTAAAATTAAAGTCAGAATATTCATTATCATCACTTAAATCATATTCTTCAAATTCCTTAGCTATTAATTTTTTCAACTATTTTCATAATTACAAAAAGTGAATTACTTCTTGCTGCAAATGTTGTTCATCTTGATCTGCTTCTAGATCTTCATTTGTAACAAACCCCTTGTCATCAAAATTAGAGAGTTGAGATAACATTGTTTAATAAATTATTATAAACAAATTTATCATTTCACATCGACGCAAGGATACCTCGTGTCTCCATGATTGCAAAACACAAACAATCAATCATTTTTTGCGCAGACACACAAAAACTATGTTACGATTCAGTAAAACAAAGTAAATATTTGTATTGTATTTACAATAATTTACAAAATTTGTTATTTTTTATAAAAACAAATTGTGTTGTAGAGATAAATAGTTTTATTTAAATTTGTTAAAAATATTTAGTAAATTTTTTACATACGATTTACAGGTTATTTGTTTAAATATTTGCACATATTCATTTTAATCTAAATGTGATTGTTAAAAATAAAATTACGTTATTTATTTTAGAATATAAAAACAAAAAATTATAGCTGAACTTTAAAAATTAAACGAAAATAAGCAAATAAATGCACGTGTGGTATTTCAATACTGCTCTCGGCTCATACCGGTGTCTTTTGTATTTTTATTAATTACAGATAAGCCTTATTGTCAGGTTTTCTTATTTTACAAAAAAAAATCGTCATTTTTGTCTAAACTTTTATACGATTTCGAATTTGTAATTTCGGCAAATATACGTGTTCCTATCACTTTGTGTTATCCTTTTTTCCAATTAATTTGGAGCTTCTATTTTTACTGATTAATTTCTAATCGCTTTTTAGATTAATGAGACGATATCATTTTAATAACAAACCCTTGGACGTCAAACAGTATCCTCACAACCAGACAAGTTTCCACTGATTGTTTTTTCAGCTTGCAAAACAACCTTCCCAATCAAAAGCATTACAATAGATATAGGTTCGATTCCTACCACCAAGATTAGGTGCGGGTTCACGTTTCGCTTTCTTGAAAAGTCCAGTGCTGGATAAATAGTTTTTACTACCCAACCTGCAACTACGATGTTGTTACATTAATAGATATTTCATTGTACTTAATTATTTTTGATTTACTTGCGTTTGTTAATTTGATCCGTTCTTACTGTATTCATCATACTTCCTACCCGCTCACTCAATTCGTGAAATATAAATTAACACTGTGTAGATTTGAAGTATTTCTACTAAGAATGTATGTAAGGCGTTTTCTTGCCTAAGATTTCATATGAAGCTAATTTTATATCATTTTTGCTCTTTTTCTATTATATCATGCCTTTTTACTGGTACAAATTACCTATTTACACTTAAAATATAACACTAAAACCGAGGATCAAAAGTGGTCCATACTTATATCGTGCACTAAAACGACAACCTTGTAATAATTTATCAGAATTAATATTTGATATGCTATCTTATTTACTGAAACAGAGAAAAGAAAACAGAATTCGGAAAACAATGGCATTCAAAATAAATATAGCGTAATCTCTTCAATACAGGACGTTGAGTCTTTCTTGGTCAAAACGTTAATCTGTTTAATAGTAATGACGTTCACAACAAGTTCTCAAATACAGTAATATCGTCAATAAACAAAATTATAGTGAAAAAATATTATCACCTAAAAGGTAACGCAGTTTTCCTATTAAATTGTTACATTACTTAACCAAATAGAACGAATTAAATCATTATAATAATACATGTATTTCATATTTAATAACCATGTTTCAAAAAACATAACACAATATTCAACGTCACCATCAATATTAAATAGCTGAAACCGATGTAGGTAAAACTGCAGTAGCCGCATTGTAATAATAGGCTGCATATGGATCTGTTGCATCTGATGTTACTCCATCCGTCTGTATTAAAAAAGTCAAGAAGTTAAGAGGCATATAATAAGCAAAATTAAATCAAATCTCATATATAAATCTATTTTAAAATGTTGAACGTTACTGGTGGATTAAAAGTCCCCTGATAAAATGCAAACTCGTCTATTCTCTGAATATTAACAACCCGACAGTGCGTAGAGCATCCCGAATAATCCCCTTTCACTGTGGAGATGTGTAGAAATGATTTAACGACCTAGATATCGTTATCACAATCTCCACGACAAAGCAATGTGTACAATTATTTACCATTGAAATCACAAGTTCGTTTCTTCTATTAATTTGCTGATAATTTTATTTTGTACCATTAGTTTATAAAACGTTATATAACATAACTACTCTGTATACTACGGTTTGATAAAATTTACAATTTATTGAACAGCCGGTTCCATAGCTATTCTGGCTGGATCGCCCACTCATCCAGCCAGAATAGCTATGGAAGCCCACCCATTACCCGGATGGAAAAGAAGGCCAGGCGACCAAACGGAAAATTTGGAGACATTGTAGCATGCGTACTCAGTCCTTTTATTTATGCTAAGCTCCTCGTCCAAATAAATTATTTAAATGGGCTTCCATCTGTTTACCCTATGCAGCCAACAAAGATCATTGGAGGGTTTTAACTCTGGATGTAATTAACATTTAATACCAGCACACCTCAAGTGTCGTTCTTTGAGTACACACTACAAAAGTTGACGTTTTTACAAACGCTTTGGTTTTTTGGACTACCCTGAGTAATAATAACCGGTGGGGGGGTGTTTATCCCCGATGATGATGATGATGACGAACAGCCGCAATAAAAATATTTAACAAAACAATAATTGTATAAAGAATTCATCTAGAATCTTACCAAATTAGGTATAATTGGAACTGGTGGAGGTAACCCGGATGTGTTGCCAAGTGCTGCTGCAAGATGTTCATAAGCACCAGCGGTGTAATATCCAGCAGCAGTTGAAGGATCAGGAACAGGCGTACCCACTGATGCTGCAGCATCCAAAGCTGATTGGTCAGTGTTCAAACACGGCTGACGAGCAACTGGTGCAGCGGACACAATCAGTTCGGACGAATTGGCACCAACAAGTGAACTGACCCTCATCGAAACTGTAGGTAGATTTATCAGATCGGGTATCGGATAACCAGGCAAGAATCGATTAGTGTTGCGAGCTGTAGCAGCTGTAATAATTCCTGTATTGATTGAGTTGCATAAACCAATGTATTCTTCATAAACCGCATTAATTCTAAAGGAAGAGACAATAAAAATGTAATTTTGAGAATTATTTTGAAAGAATGAAAAACAATGAACTAAGTATTATCTTAAAATGCACAAATTTTTAAATACTTTCACGCTAGTGAGATTAAAGTGAACATTATATTTCTATTTCTGGTGACAATTACCTCTATTTTCCCCATATTTATAAACCGCGTCGAAGGAAGAAATAGTAAGCGCAAAAGTTTATTTTTTATGTGCAAAAATCTTCTATATAGAACAAACGTCGAAAAATAATGCAATTTCGCCACTAGTAAAGGCAAAACTTGTAATAACGCCGCACTCCTTCATGATTAACAAAGTAACCTGTTTTTTAAATCCTCCTCCCCAAATCAAGTGATAATATTGAACACGCATACATCTTAAGATACCTGCCAAGCAACCTGAGTAATTGCTGGAATCCACAAACCTGTTATACAACTTGATCCATAAGCCGTGTTAGGTTAAATCCACAATAAACAACGATGTACGACACCAAGATTCATCTTCATTGACAGGTTTCCCCTCTTTGGTGTTTCTGGTTAGTTTTACCCATTTGCTGGTGTATCTAACCAATTTGAAGCAGTATAACCATTAAATATTTTGGCGTAGGTTTTTTTACTGTCGGAAGCCCTTCCTAGCGCAAACCCTCCTACTTAACGCAGACTTGGAACTGGCCAAATCGGTTCAATTTTGTCCTCAAGATTATTATAAGAACAAAATGTCAATACTAACAATTATAGGGAAACGTTCCAATTTAATAATATTCCTTAAACACCTAATAGCAGTCTAAAAATCGTTATTGCTCAAGATTTCGGAAACCAAATAAAACCCATTTATGTTCATAGCATACATTCCAGATAATCCTTCCTTAACGTTGCACAACGATTCTTTTAAACAATAAACATGAAACTTTACCAGGTTACAACGCAACTTTAAATTACCTAGACAAATCCGTATCAAATTCTTCCAAAAACTGCAACTTTCTTTGACAAAACGCCATCTTCACGTGAGCCGGAAGCATGGAATCGACAGTAGCCAAATTGCACATTTCGATAAATAAATCAATATCTAGTGGACGCATTTGATAGATAATATCGAGCAAGTGAGCAAATAATCGCTCATTTCGCTGAAAAGGACAATGAAAAATGGATGTGGGTCAACATGGAATTGATTGTTTGATTACTGTTGTTAAATTCAGTAGATAAGGCTTCGGTCTGATAGCAGATAGGACGTTAGCTCATATTCGTGAGACTTAAAAGGTAGGTATTGCTAATGATTCCAACACGGATGAAACAGCTGTACAGTGTATCTGGCCCAATAAATCTACGTAAAACACGACCAGTTCATTTTAAACGTTTCTCTTATTGTGATGTGAACTACATACATTTGAAAATGGTTCAATTATTTGAACAAGAAAGAGTAGGGAGAAAAAGGGAAAACTCAGAACGCCTTTTAAGCATTTAAGCTATGATCAAGTGAAATATCAGTTATACATGCATCATTAACTCGTTGACATCAATTCAACCATAGAAAACTCACTGGATCATATTCAATTGCTTCTTTCAATACTCGAATAGCAGCATCGTCTCGAGAAACTATCACGCGGTCTTCATCAGTTAATTCCGAATCCAAAGGTTCTACAATGTCAATAAGCTTATGACGCTTTTCCAAAAAGCTGCGTATAATGCGCTCTTCTTCTTCCTCGGCAGCAGCAGCTTCTTCTTCCTTGAGCGCCTTTGCTTTAGCAGCTTTGGCAGCTTCGTCGTCGCCTTCAACATCTTCAAATCGCGACCGTTTATTTTTCCTGTCTTTAAAGGGTATTTTGCGCTTAAGGTCATTCACTTTCTCCGAAGGTTCAGAAGCAGCAGGAGCAGCGGACTCGTCCACACCGTTAACCACTTCCTCATTCTGCTTTTGGTCACTCGCCTTATTTTCACTCACCTGATCGTCATTGTCTTGTACACCATCATCAACTGACTCGCTACCAGACATTTCATTCGCTTCGGACATGGCATCTTCCATTTCACACTCTTCCATTTTCGTGTCACTTTGAAAAGAATCGTCATTAAAAGGTGCATGTGCTTCAGCAACAAGAGCTTTAGCCTCTTCCTTGGCTTTTTTAATTTGATTTTCAAAATCTGCAGGAGTTAAAAAATCTTCTTCATCTGTCTTGTAATGACTATTCAAAAGCAACATCCACACCGGGATGCCATCGTTGGAACACACAGCATCGTCGTAATGCAAAAGGCGGGCCAGACGTCCTGCAAGAACACCGGCACCTGCTCGAGCTTGCGATGCCGTAGCAATGGCTTGGGCTACCGTACGCGACGCAGTGGCACCCGAAACGCATTTGGCTATTTTGTCTTGTTCGTGAGCCAAGTAGCGCAGTCGATTGATGCCGTTGCGCAAGCATGCAATGATATCAAACAGCTAGATTAAAACAACAAACAATCCAGTAACGTGATGTTTCGTACATTAAAAAATAAGACAGAAAAACCATTTTTATTTACTGAAACAAAATGCGAAACGCATGTGGTAGACTAGCAAATGCGCTACTGAGTGGTACTTAGCGACTTATCTTTAAACAGTCAAACCGCAAAGTTCCTATAACGGTTAACTGTACACCACCATGTATATTTAAAACATCAGTTACAACTGATGACATTATAATGCATTTGTATTGTAAATATACTGCATTCATTGCATACACGTACGAGAATAGCAACCTTGTCGTGGTAATGACCACAGCTCGTCTCCTGATATGGATATCCAAGCCTAGCAGGTTAAAAGGGAAGAAACAAGCTTATACTTATGCATCAAAAACGCATGTGGCTGTGAGAATGTACATGCTAGTAGGTCAAAACGACATTGGAAGCTGGAGTACTAGTAATGAGTCACTTGATGTCACAGCAGAAACACTGGTCAGTCCTCTTCAGCAAACACCTGCTCATTATTTTCGCACAGCATGAAGGTGGTCATGGTCTAAAATTAGTTTTTCAATCCAGTTGGTATGTTGGTGTCAACACAGTGGTAAGTTTAGATACATATAACAATAATGTAAAACTAACTCGCCACCCCATTCATTGTAATTTGATAATGCCACCTGACCACATATTTATTTTATTTTATGTTTACTACTTTGAATGTTTTACGAGAAACATCTTTCAGCAGTGGACATTTTAGTAAAGCCAAACGTGGGCCCGCATTTTAGTGCCGTTGATAGGATTCGAACCCATGCCCACTGAAATCCGAATTCGAGCGCTGTACCGCTAGACCATCCTGGCATATATACCTTTTAAATACTGTGAGTGTATGCTTCAACCCATCAGCCAAAACGGAAGCCCAGTTATACTGCTGTATACTTGATCCCAGTTCTTAATCCAGTGCTTGCGTTTACCTAGTCCAGAATATGGTACATGGAGTTGACAATTACAAAATCACCATTATTTAAAATTAACATTTTAAAAGAATTATTCAAATCCTTAAAGTTAGTAGCACTCCACTAGATCACAAAAATTCAATCAAATCACTTAAAACACTCTCCAGTTCATACAAAAAACAATTATCAAACTCAAACTTACAGGTTTACCAGCACGCCTCAAAAAGTCCGCTCTGCGTAAACACACCAGTGCACTGTCTGTCAAGCGTTTCTCCAAGTCGGTAAAAATCTCCAACCCGCTTACAGTTTCAAATTGTGTGGAATTGTCCAAATAAGCCGGATATCGGTCCTCAAAACAGGCCCAGTGCCAATGAATTGTAGGCTTGTAGTGCAAATGAACGTCGCATGCTCTACGCCATACTTCGCGCGCTGCGGGAATGTTGCCTTCGACGTACTATAAATGTAACCGAGTTTATTTGGAAATTGGAATAATTGCAGTATAATAAAATCAAATCAATGATTCTTTAGATAGGACTTCCAAATCATTTGTTTTGACAAAGTTGGAATTGTACAGAGTCAACTGTTATTAGTGGATCCTAAATATGTGTATCAAACTACAATACTGTTAGGTTAGCTAATGACCAAAGCAACTTGTCTTAGTGGAGCTCATATCGATGTGCAACTTGACTATAACAGTATGCACACAAGCACGTAATAATCGCCTGCCATACAAAGCAATGTTCATTGGAAGCATGGTAACGACAAATGAAGAACGATTGTAAAGGCTACAGTGGGTAAATCTTGACTTGGTGGATGGAGACTAAAGAATGGATTATGTACAATACGTTCAAATTACTAAAATATATGCTAAAAATTACACATTTCTGGCCGCCAACAAAATATTACAAATACCGATACAGCCTCAACTGTCGATAGTATATCGTACCGAACTGGCACATGATAAAAACACCAGCAGCATAGCGATACTCCCTCAATCTATGCCGGTTGGAACGACACAACGTCCATTAAACCGAACGTTGAGTAGCTGGCCGGCAACAAAACATTAACATAACTAATATTCAGTCTCAACTGTCGATAGTATATCGTACCAAACTGGTGCATGATAAAGACACCAGCGGCATAGCGATACTCCCTCAATCTATGCCGGTTGGAACGACACAACGTCCATTAAACCGAACGTTGAGTAGCTGGCCGGCAACAAAACATTAACACAACTAATATTCAGTCTCAACTGTCGATAGTATATCGTACCGAACTGGCGCATGATAAAGACACTAGCGGCACGTTCATAAAAACGAACATTCAGTAGCTAGTCGGAAAACAGTAATTGCTAACACCCTTAGAAGCTATGAATTTTTATATATTCAACCATTAGATCTGGTAATAATAAACCGCATAATTACTAAAATTCATGATGAAACTAATAAGTTATAATTAGCAACCATGTATGACCATATTAAACATTAATTAATTTCTTTGTAGGAAAATTGATCCGAAACCGTTCTTTTAAAAATTAAAAGTAAGAAAAATCCAAAATTCCCAAACATACCTCTAAATACTTTGCATATCGTATCCAAAAATGTTCATAGAGCGCACAAGCAACCAAACAACGCTCATAAAGTATTCGCAAGCGGCGCTTGGCAAATTGAACCTCGGGTCGAGATTGAACCATTGCACTTAAATTTTCAATTAAATCTGGATGTTTCGTTTTAATCTCTTCTTCAACTTGATGCGTCAAGGTAGCGGTCTCTGATTCTTCAAAACTCAAATATTCGTTCCAGTTATTAAGCTGCATTTCTTCAAGTGGTTTTACATGAAAATAGGGACGACGGATCTAGATACAAAGAGAAACAAGTTTGTAGATCAAATTATATAAATTATGGTGATATAAGTAGGCTTACATCCTAGCTAATAGATACAAGCATATAATCAGGGTACTTGAAAGACATGTTAAGGTATGCATTTAACATAACTAACCTTTGAGAAATAACCCTGATAAAAATAAAATAACCTCGTCAATCTCGGCTTTTAGTACACCATTAATTAAACTATTTAGTGTTAAAACTACTCAAAGCAATCTGAATCACAACAAAAACCTGTTAAAAGGTTACCCGCTTGCTCGTCAACAGTGCTAACACACACAAGGTCTCCAAGCAAGATTCACAATAATGAGGCACGTGTGCAATTAACTCAAAGCAAGTACTTATTATTCAGTAAATGTGACAAATCTAACAAACGTTTTATCATAAGAATCGACACCATTAAAAATTAACTTTAATCTACAAAAAATATCACCTTTTGATGTCTAATTATGACCTTTTGTATCAACATTTCCGGGAAAAACACATATTAAAACTTCTTTAATCAAGTATAAACCAACCTTTTCTTCAAAATACCAACGTTTCATAATTTGCATGTATGTTCGTTGATAAATTTCCTCGCGAGACTTGACAATCAATTTCCGAATGGCATTTCGAGTGGCATCATTCATCTATAAAACAAACCACATTCACTTGCATTTAAAAAAAATCAACAGCTAATTAAAAATCTGTTTTTAGAAATGTGGTTAACATTAAACTGTGAAAAGAATATTTTAAAAGCAAAATGAGTGACAATGGTTTATTAACGAGAGTCCCAGTCCAAAGTTGAACTTACTAAAGTTCAATCGTAAGGGATGCTAATGATTTGAGGATTTGAGTAATGCTTATAAAGTCTCAATTTCCAATTATGGTAATATTCCTGACTGTTAGTCCTCCACGTGGTGCATCCTGGACTAGGTGCCAACAGGCATCTAGACTAATAACAGCAGGGTCCGAGTGCACAGCGGTTTAACTGGGCTTCCGCTACGGCGGGTGGGTGCGAACATACACCCAGGATACTTAAAAGGTATCTAAATGTATACGTATATCATATGTAGCCCTTGGGCTAAGGGAGATAACCCTGACAAAAAATCAGGCGGTCTCGTCAATCTTTGCGAACAGTGGCGACGTCACAAGGATGCCGTCTACCAGCCAAGAAACTTTGTTATTCTTCCACGTTTGTCTACGCTTGTCAAGCCATCGAAATCGATCGTTTGCTATGTCGTATAAATATGGGAAATAATGAAGAGGTGACCACGTCACCAGCCAAAATGAATGAATGAAAATGAAATCGTCTGAGTACCACAAGTAAAGGATATATATATATATATATATATAACCAACTAGTAACGCAGTTGACTTCACGCAATTTCAACCCAGCCAAGATGCATAAATAAAAGATCCTTTGTAAAAACAAAGGTGACTTGATCTTCGTAGATGCAACATAACTTCTAACTGCGATGAAAAATCTACCTCTAAAGACGCAAGAGTAGTATGTATAACCCCAGATATCAAAATTCTATTCTTATATTACTTATTATTAATACTAATGGTGCAAAGCATATCCCAAAGCGATTATATGCTTCACTAAAAAGATTCGAAGTAGGTTGTGATTCATCGACAAACTCGAAAAAAAACACTATAATGTGTATTAGACTAAATCTGACAAAACCAAACTAAACTAAAGTGAAATATGAATCAACAAAATACCTTACCTTTGGTTTGATTGTAGACAAAATAGGAGGTTCCATTTCATCCGTTTCTGGTTGTTTATTAGACGATAAAGAAGCGTACAGCTGAGAAAACTCAGCCCGAGATAAAACGTCTTCTGGTTGATTTTCTTCAACTAACTTATTAAAACTACAAAATGAAAAATCAACTTAATCAGTAAAATTGAACATTTACCATTAAACTTAGCTAAGATCAAGTCTAGATAAAAGTTAAATAACATGTTAAAATACCTGTCCCAATTTTGGTAATACAATTGAGTTGGAGTAGCAAACAAACGCGTATAAAGATTCACAGCATTAACAAAACGATTGTGACCACATTCCCAACTAATATAATGCTCCCACAACGCATCAGAACGAAATTCAGTACCAGCTGCTTCCAATGCATTTTCATAAAGTCTACAAAGACGTTAATCCAAAAATAATTACCCCACAAATATACTAAGCTTGAAATATCGCTTTTCAAAAAATCATTCAATGAAACAGACACATAACCTACCTGTGCATTTCACTTTCAGAATTATCTTGGTCATGATAATAATCTAAAGCAGCATCCAAATAAGATATCCACAAATCCACACTAAGTGGAATGGCCTTCACACCACGATCATACACCTACATTAAGCAATAAAAATATGATAATCAAATATGTATACATAAATATTTTAACTTCTAACAGAATATGGAGTATTATTGAAAGACGTACACATCGCTTGATTAAAAATGTATAACAATTATTCAAATCATACGTCTTATCCTGGAATCAGACTAATATGGATTAGAAACTGAATATACAACGGTATAACCTATCTTCCTCCTTTGTATATGAACGCAAGTATGTATCCAAGGTACATGTTTACTACAACCATCAAACTAAGGAATATGACCCTGATAAAGATGCATTATCAACCTTTGTGAGCAATGTTACAGTTACAGTAATGCTGTCTATCAGCAAAAAAAAGTGTATTATCTAGAGGTTTACCGTCCATATGGGATTCCCATTATATGCAAAACAATGACGTAATCCGTTGGTATGTTTTATGAATATGGAAATAGTGAAGTGACCACGCCACCAAACGAAATAAAAAGCATTCCTTCATAATCATTTACGTCCAAATTATTACAATCCATGGAAAAAGTGCGAGAGATTGGGTAAAACAACAATCTAAATTCCAACAATAATTTGGACATCGTTTATACTTTCATTCAAAAACTTAAAAAATATACACTATATACGCCGGGTCTTTGTATTCAATAAATTTTTATTCTTTAAAATCCTTTACTTGTGACTAATATCCGCAACAAGCCCCTAACTTCCATTAAAACCAAAATTTTGATCACGCTTCAGAGAATATAATTATAAATCTTTACTATAAGCATAATTCCGTACTAACCTTAGTTCAAAAATATTCAAAAATTAGATTATACGAAAAAAATATAATATACCTGCAGTGATTTTAATTTATTTCCTTTATGAAGCTCCATATCTGCATACTTTTTCCAATAACCGTAACAATAAGGAAAACGTTTAAAAAATTCATCAAACGATTGTCTAGCATAATCAATATTTTGCTGAAAAAGTTATAAACATTTATTTTTAATATTTACCTGTTTTTCTACCAAATCCAGCAAGCTAATCCACACTGGAAAATCGCAAGGATTTTCCTGAGCTCTCTTCCATAATTTGTGATACGAAACATGAGATAAGCGCATTTCTAACTAAATAACAAAAATAAATGCAAATAAATTAAAGAACAAACCACAAATTACTGGTTGTCGAAAAGTTCAACCAGCAAAAAGCATTTAAAACTTGAAAAAAGTGACTTAATAAAATTTTTCTCTCAACCCTAACTACCAAAAAACACTTGCAACAACCTTAAATTTACTGCCATACATAATACTGGTTCAATCGACCTTTATGCAATTGTAATATTTAATATTATTCAAGTATCAAACAGATTTCTCATTAAATGTTTAAGCCAAGTAAACTGAAAACATTAAAAAAGCCTACATAATCTCTTGTATATACATATAAAAACGAAGACTCCTAAGAAGTGATAAACAAAAACGCACTTAGCACGACAAAATTAGATTGCGCTCCGAAGTTGTTTGTATAAACATTTTTTTAATTATTCATTTCCATTTATGCAATTAAAACTTAAATTAAAAAACTAAAATATATTTATAAAAAATAATAAATTGTACAATGTTAAAATATTTTTAAAAATTAATTTTATGTATTTATTTATATAATAATTACTATTTCTAATTCAATTTTTTTTAATTTAGAGTAAAATTTAAAAGAATAATAATATTTTTATTTTTATTTAAATTTAATTAAATGTAAAATACTCAATTGCTATTATCATTATGTTAGTTAGGCCAACAGATATTACATTTTTATAAATTAACATACTCATTGAGAAATATTTTTAAAATACAACAACATCGCGAATAATTCCTCTCCATTGCCGAAGGAACTGTGTTAAGATTGGATTCATTTTGCTACCAGCCTGTTGTAATTTCAAAATGGTTTTAAATTTGGTTAAAGTGAAGTTACCAGTCTTTGGTTGAAATACCAGACAATCCAACTTTAACTTTGTTACCACGGCAGAGTTGTTTCAGTTTCTTGTATTTTTTCCTGTTGTCATTATAGCGAACAAAAATTTCTAACTCATCTGCTACAAAATTTAATTGTCTTTGTTCATCCTTCTCATAACTTCTCCGAAATTCTGCACGCAATGATCTTACTTCGCTTTTTCTCATAGATATCTTTGCTTGTGTATAAAGATATCGAGATTTGGCAAACAACCAGTTTGGTTTTCTAAAATTGGTTAAACGGGGGAGCATTAAACTAGCTAAATCAATCTTTTGTTTCAAAATTTTCTATGGTTGATTTATTCCCATACTGCAACTTGGAACAACAACTGGAGCTGATAAGTAGGCTTTGGAGAACTTGTTAGCATAGTCGCTGTGTGTCAGTAGAGAACAATCTAGAACATAAATTTCAAGGTTAGCCTTTGTCACTTTGAGACGTAGACGAAGTGCTGTTTATTAATAAAAAATTAATAAACAACTTCACTTATGTTGTATACCAATTATCTCAAAATAATTACAACTAGTAAAACTAAAATTATCATTATAATTTCTATTAATATTTTGCTGTTTAGTACTTTAATAATAGGACATTTTGCAGTGTATATAATAATAATAATAATAATTTATTTCTGAAATAATAATTAAGATACAAACTATTATGCAAATTTCACTGTAAATTACGTACAGCAGGTTTTTCCCTTTATACATCTAAAATAAACAATTACAGGGTTATTCAAAACCAACATTTTTATAACCAATAAAAATAATATCTGGATTTCAAGATTTCAGAATTTTACACGAGTTGAGTAGTCCAAAACGCCTTTTAGTACTCGGTTCTCAAATTGTCTCAAATTTTCAGGGGGAAAAATGAAATGCATGGTGAGGTAAAGGGGGATTAGTCACAGAAAAAATATTAGAAATTAAGATAAAATCAAGGAAGATAATGGAAGTTAACAATTATAAAAAACGAGCAAAAATTATAAATATACAAAAATAATAATAAAACAATGCAATAATTTTCAAAAAAGAAGAAAAGATAAAAGGATGAATAACGCTCCAATGGACGTATAGCGTGACGCGCGCTTTACCTCAGGATAGAAGAAAAAATTTCCTTCTTGGTTATTAACCTATCAAAATTATTCATATTTATTATTGTGTAAACTAATCCTACATGCTTTATGTATATATTTCATATCATTTAAAAAATTATACATTATGTATAAAAATATACCGTTTTTATAATTTTGTATTTTTAATAATAATATAAATAAATTATTAAAACATAATTTAAATAATTTATAAAAAAATGTAGTAAAAATGAGAATAATAATAATTTATAAAATATTTAACCCGAGTGATTTAAATCAAAATAATTAAATATATTTTAGAAAAAATAAGCATTTGTTACGGTTTTTTGTAATTATATGGTTTCTAAATTAAAATTATGTATAATAATTAGACTAAATAAAATGAAAGCTTTCGTATAAATTTTAATTGTAGTTGATTGAAGCACACTGTCTAATGCTAGAAAAAAGTAAAAAATTTATGGAATGCGAATATTTTTGTAGACCCACATAAAAAGCTGCACCCGACTCCTATATCAACTCTACATTAAGCTGCACCTTGAATATTATATCCAAGTAACGTCGCCTATCCTAAGGGCTGACATAGTTAAACTTGATAAGATTCAAAGGAGCTTCACCAAACTGCCGCATATCCTGAAGAGCCTTTCTTACCCTAAGCGTCCGGAAGCTCTCCGTCTTTTCCCGGTAAAAGATAGAAGACTCTGGGGCGACCTAATTTTAGTTTTTAGACTCATCAACTCTACCCAGTTTAAGCATTTATTCGATCTCTCTCACGATCCCCGTAGAGGACACCCACTAAAATTATCCAAGTCCCGACTTCATTCCCGACTAGGTCTCCATTATTTCTCCTATAGGGTTATCTCTGCATGAAACAGTCTACGCCCACATGTATGCGTATGATAAATATTATCTTCTCAATTTTACCTAACTTTATTTATCTATTTTATTTTATTTTCTTCTATTGTTTTTTCCCTTTCCCTTGTTAACTACTTATTATTTTTATATGATACCTGATACCCTGAACAGAGTATTGAAAGGAGTTTTCCTCCTATTTAACTTGTGTACAAGCCTGAAACCTGAAACCTAAAACAAAAAATTTGGTTAATTTTAAAAATAAGCTGAAACAAGTTTGTCTAATTAATAAGTAAAAATTAATTAATTTAAAAATTATTAATAAACAAATTATTAAAATAAATTATTATCAAATAGGTATAAAATGTTTATTTTTTAGATTAATAGTTCGTTATATCTAATGTGGCGTTATCTTAAACGCTTTCTTTTTTGTCTTTTGTTAATTTTTTACAGTGCTTTTCATTGTAATACAAAATTCGTTTCATTCTTCTTCTTCTTATTATTATTTATATTTTTGTAATTTTTAATTAAATCCATTCCACTATATTTCTGTGTTTTTCATCTTAATTTCCAAATGTTTTCTGGCATAAATTTTCTCTTTCACTTCATCCTTGATTTCCTATCTCCCCGATAATTGAGATAGGTTAGAATTGAGTACAAAAAGGCGTTTGGTTTACTTAACTCGTTTACAATCTTAAATGTTGAATCTTACTTCTAAGTACGCTATTAACAATGTTTTATATTATATTGCAATGAAAAGTTTTATAAAAAATAAATTTTAGCAAGAGTTGATAAAAATAATTTGTTTTATTTTAAACATAGAAAATGCTAAAACCGATTATCGCTCCTTTTTGCATTTATTTGGTTATTGTAATTGGCTATTCGTAGATTTCTATAACTTGTTGCATTTGTTATAAATAATTAAATTATAAAAAGCTATAATTAGTTTAAAATTAGAGGTAGACTTACTGGATTTTTTATTGTTACATTTTCTAAAAGTTTTGATTGCTAAACAATTTATATTAGTCCAATTTAGTTGTGTTTTTTTACAATATTTTAAAATTATTTTTTTGAAAGTTTTTGTTTTAGTTAGTGTTGATTATAACTATTGTTTTATAAGTTAGTATGTATTTATTTTTATTTAAATTCTTAAAATTTTGTTATAGAAGCTTAAGTGCATCTTAGTATTATTGAGAAAAATACATTTTTATTTCATAAACTACAAGAATTGAATTTTTTAAAATTGTTTATGAAATATTTAAATGTGTATTTTTGGTTATTCAATGTTAGATTGTCCGATTATGCTTTTTATGAAAGAAGACATTCTCTAACTATTTGTGTTTACTAATATGGCAGCGAAAAACCACATTGTATTTATAAATCCTGGATAGATATTTATTGTTATTAGTTAAAGGAAGTTTGAACAATGGTTGGCAGTTTTAAACACGAGTCTCAATTATACAGTAGATGTACAATTCTATTCAGGTTTGTTAAATTTTAATTCATGATTAATAGACTGTCGAATATAATTGTACGACACAAATTATTATTTGGATTGATTTCCTTTGTGTTCCTATTCACTAGTTTTATAATTGGACTTTTGTTTTTTACTTTACCCAACTTTGATGATCCATTTGCCGTAAGTTATTTACACAAATAATTTTAATTTAAAAGATGCATTACATTAAAAATGTTTGATAAATAATATTCGGTTATTTATTTTTGATCATTTATTCAAAAAGTTTAAAAAGATAAAGTTTGTAACTTGGTGCCTGTTAGGGATCCTTTCTTAAACAATTGAACGTTAGAATATTACTGCCATACATTGACGTTATCTTAGTCTTATGCCTGACTTTTGGTAAGCTTTTTGGAAGTGTATTTGTAATGACCAAATAGTTAAGTTTGGGAAAATGTTTACGCTATTTTGACCGGGAAATTATTGTAGAAACAATAGCTAAGTCGTTAGACTAAAATATCACTGCACGTATCCGAAAAACATGAACAGTGATGTGAAATTATTAGAGGTGTTCCGCGAATTTAAAACTAACGAAAAGATAGCCCTGCATTAACTGATATTATGTTTTTCAAATAGGACCCAATTGGATATATGGGCTAAGTTGTAGTTACTTAGAACTCTCTTATATGTAACAAGATGAAACAAGTAATTAAAACAAAAGTGATGTTTAAAACAATTAGTTGAACTAATATCAGTTTGTAAGGCTTAAAATATAAAAGTATTGAGTCAATAGTGATGCATTATTACAATAAATACAATTATACTTTTAGGGCATATTTAATAGTTATTTGTATTGTAGTATTAGCTTATTAATTTTATTATTTTACATAGGATTTTGTTACATTGGGCACTGTTTGGTCGCAAAAATCGCAACAATTTGAAGCCCTTTTGGATCAAACATTTAGTAAGCCGATTCATTTAAACTTTGAAACTTTTGATTGGATGTCACATTCCAATGGAACATTATTACATACCGACTTGTTAAAAACAAAAAATATGACTGCGAATACCATTAGTCGGGCCAAGCGTTCATTTGAATTTGGCGAAGAACAATTGGTAATATCATCCAAGGAATCCAAATTTTGTTTGAATTTGAACGGTGTGTTATCTTTTTATGTTTGAATAACGATTGTGGCATTACATTGAACACTAGTGTATTTTGGAGTTTCTTGAACATTTTTTATATTACTACCTAATGATTGTTTCTTTTTTTTCAATTGAGGCTATTGCTGTGAAGGTTAATTTTTAGTAAATAGTTCTGTTCCACTTTTAATTAAACGAAATAATTTATTTATTTACTATTTTTTCAACTTTCAATGTTTGACGGCGCTACTGTTTACAAAATTGACGAGGCGGCTTGATATTTTTGTCACAGCCCAACGGCTACATTTAGTATACATATACCTTAAGATATCTTATAAGTACCCTGTGCGTATTCTTGCATGCACTCTCCAAAACAGAAGCCCATTTGTACTGCCGTGCCAACCTATACCCTAGGGTGCACTTAGTTCAGGATGCGCCACATGGAGGTTACAGTGATGAAAATAACTATAATTAGAAATTGAAAATTTATAAATATTATGCAAATTTTTAGGATTATTAGCATTTCAAGTTTTCCGTGCCTGTCAATCTATTTATTTATCAAATCAAATTCGAATTTAAACACATTAATTGCAATAAAAAGCAAAGTTTTTATTTTAAACACACACACACACAACTAGATTACACATTCACCAGTCCGTTTGGAAGTCTTTGGAAAACGTATGGATCATACGGACGTTTGGTGGTGTCGTCGGTGGAATGGGAAAATGTCGAATGGGAAGGGCAAAATGCGACATTTCTAACCGACTTTGACCTATTAAGGAGTTTGTGCACTTTGGAATCGCGAATGGCTCGTTTGTCGTCCTACGGACAACTTTGTCAAATGAAACATTCGGCAAATGCAGTCGGTGAATGCTGCTCAATTTGGTCTTTGGCATCCTTCGTTGCGTCTGTGTTTGGCAAAAGGTCATGTACCGAGGTAGGATTTTGTTGTGCCGCACTCCAATCACTTTGGCACATTATAAATAAATATATATATATTTAAATGTTTGCTACTTTGAATGTTTTTGTAAAAAACGCATCTTCCAGCAGTGGACATTGTTTAGCGAAGCCGAACGTGGGCCCGCATTTTAGTGAGCCGGTGGTGGGATTCGAACCCATGCTCACCCAGATCCAAATCGAGCGCTGTATCGCTAGACCACCTCGGCATGTGTTTGTCACAATTATTGTAGCAAAGTAATTTGGCGTCAATATAAATTATTAAAAAGTCAATATATATTTGTAGTTGCAATGTGAAATATGAATGATTGTTTTACTAAGCTGGAAATATTTTTTAGCAAGTCAAGTCATCTCTTTTAACCGGAAGGCTAGGTAGGGTGTATATATACCTTGAAATCTATTTATTTTTACTACCTTAGATGTTTTACAGTAAAACATCTTTCAGTAGTGAACATTTTAGCGAAGTCGAACGTGGGCCCGCATTTAATCCCGGCGGTGGGAATTGAACTAATGCCCACAAAGGTTCGAGTCGGGTACTGTACTACTAGACCATTACAGAACAAAAGTTTTCTAGGTGCTTGCATCTATAAAACAAAGGCAGAAATCCAGTTACATTACTGTGTTAATCTAGGTGCTTAGGTACATTTAGTCTAGGATGTTCCACGTGAAGGTAATATCACCATCATTGAAAATTGAGATTTTATAAGCAGTACTCAAATCCTCAGGATTATTAGCATCCCATCGCATTTATTATTAAAAAAGTTTTTATACGAAAACTATGAAGTAACAATATTAGATTTAACAAATGACTTTACCATTTTACTTGATTTAAATATAGTTATCAGTTGAACATATGCATAAAGCCAAACGCCTTTTGGAATCGTGTCGGGGTGCTTTTATCGACGGTACGTTGTCTAGATCTTGCTGGGATCGATTTGGAACAGATCCGCGACTCATTTGCCCTCTAGTCAAACTCGACGAATGTTTTCGGTCGCCGTTGGTACCTGTCATATTGGCTGTCTTACTGCCAACAACTCACTGGCGTCATACGTTGCTCGTTTTGCCATTGCGCCAATCCGATTCTCATTTTTTGTTCAACGAATTTGAACAAGAATTTAGCATTTTGACGCAGAATTTGAGTGCTCCACTCTATATTCGAGTATGTTGGTTATCCAGTTCACAAGTGTGATTACCTTTTCTTTTCTTAAAATAATGTGATTTTTATTGTTTGAATGTGTTTGAACGGAAAATACATCTTTTTTAGCAAGTAGATATTTGGCAATATCAAGGGCCCACATATAGTGGCATTAGAATTCATACTCATACATCTATGAGTTTAGTCAGTTTTTGTAGAGATAGTTATCTACTCTTTGGATTGACCAATTAAAAAAATTCTCAATTTTATATTTTTTTATAAACACGCAATTTTGTTGTCGTTGGTAATGTAGTCACTTTTTCATCATTCCTATATCGTACAGCATATTAAATAATCGACTTCGATAGCTTGATAAGTTTGATAACAAACGTGTAGAATAATAACAACGTTTTGTGGCTGGTAGACGGCAGTCTTGTGACGGCGGCACTGTTTGCAAAGATTGACAAAGTCACTTGATTTTTTGTCAGTGTTATCTTTTTTAGACCAACGGTTACACATGGTGTATATATAGCATGACAAAAAATCAGACGACCTCGTCAATTTTTTCAAACAGTAGCGCCGTCACAAGGATGCCGTCTACCAGCCAATATATTTTGTTATTCTTTTGCGTTTGGTATGAAACTTGTCAAGCTATCGTTTGTTATGCCGTACAATTATAGAAATAATGAAAAGGTGACTGTATGTCACACCAATGAACGAATGTAACCATACATTATTCTTGTTGTTAAACTATTTCATTTTTTGCAACAGGGAATCTATCTCAACGCATTTGATCAAATCGTCAGCCAAATGCTTCGACAAGATACATTTTGGCTTTGTTTGAGTTTTGTCAGTTTGTTGATACTTTTGGCTGTCTGGACGCAAACGTTAGCAATTCCCCTAATTACTATGGCTTCCATTTGTTGGTCGTTGCTTATCGCCTATACCGTATATTGCCAGTGCTTGCAAATTCCCCACTTTCCCATTATCAATTTGTTGGCTGTCGTTTTGGTTATTGGATTGGCATCCGACGATTTGCTCGTTTTCCATCAGGTAACACCGAACGACACGAAGGCAATGAAAACGGTTTTTTCTGCTCCGAAGAACAACCCGACTTTAGGATGTTAATGCTCCTGAGCATTTGACTAATGCTTATAAAGTCTCAATTTTCAATAATAATAATAATAATAGTAATAATAATAATAATAGTAATAATAATGATAATAATAATAATAATGATAATAATAATGATAATAATAATAATAATAATAATAATAATGATAATAATGATAATAATAATAATAATAATAATAATAATAATAATAATAATAATAATAATAATAATAATAATAATAATAATAATAATAATAATAATAATAGTAATAATAATGATAATAATAATAATGATAATAATAATAATGATAATGATAATAATGATGATGATAATAATAATAATAATAGTCCTAACTGGTCAATTCCACGTAGTTCATTCTGGATACACTACACAACAGGGACCAGATGCACAGCGGTATAACTGAGATTGCGCTTTGGCGAGTGGGTTGCATTTATACACCCAGTGTACTTAAAAGATATCTTAAGGTAAATGTAGATAATATTTAGTCGTTGGGATTAGCGAGATAATTCTGACAAAAAAAATCGAGCGACCTTGTCCATCTTTGTGAACAGTGATGCCTTCACTAGGATGCTGTCTATCAGTCATGAGAATTTGTTATACTTATCAATCTACTGGAATCGATTGTACAAATACAGAAATAATCAAGAGATGATTACGTCATTAACCGAAATGTATCAATGAAATGAAAGATTTTGCACTTTATATAACTAGAAAATCTGTTAATTTTAAAATTGTTAACAGTTACTCATTCAGTTCCATTTTGATTAATTTTTGATGTTACTGTAGTTAAAAGTATGCTAAATCTATTATTTCTTAGAACATGTAAAATTAAGTAATGCTTCACAAACCAATCAATTATACTGCATTGATTTTGACACAAACCCGTTCACATGAAGTTTAATTACGAAAATGTAGCAAATAATTGATAATAAAATATAGCAACTGTTAAGTCGATGCACTAATTATTTATTTAATTGTATCTCCACGGCTACTACAGATTTGGAATCATAACAAGAAAATCAATAGACGGATTAACAAAAATGTCCCAATGAATACAATGATTGCTACTGTCAATACATCCAATCCATCTCTATCCCAATCGGACAAGATTCAGTTGAATTCGGATTTCGACTTGAATCAAAGCGGAGACACGCCGACCGTTGACCAATTATCATCATCATTAGCAGTGGACCACATTTACTTTACATTGCTACACGCAATTCCATCGATGACGCTGACTACTTTGTCGACGCTGAGCGGTTTGTTAATGAACTTTTGGTCTTCCGTATTGGCAATTCAACGATTTGCCGTCTATTCGAGTTTGGTCATTGTGTCGAATTACATATTCGTCATTTGCGTCATCCCCATATGGATTGCTCTATCCCAACGACTTCCTTGGTGCTTTCGGTGCACCTGGAAGTCAGTCGTTAATTTATCGTCTTGTTTCGAACATGTCAAATGTTCCGCAACATTTGCCAAGTGCTTACTGTTTGCGCGCTTTGCATGCCCATTCATCTATTCCATTTTGATGGGCTTTTCAGCCTATCAGCTGGTATGGCTGCGCAAATTTGACATTCCCCATTCCAACACGACGTCGATGATGGACGTTGGCGGATCGTCTACATTTTTGCATCGTGATCATCCACTGGAAGCGTTTGTCCATCGCTACAGTCACATATTTTGGACTGAGCGCAATTTGCATCATTATCAAAATTTCGTCCAAATGACCTTTCTTTGGGGCCCGTTGCCAGCCGACAATCGATCGCTATTCAATTATGATCATACCAAACCGTTGGATGGCATTCGTTTGAATGTGGATCACAATCTCGACCTGACGCTTGATACTTCGCGTCAGTGGCTGGCTAATTTTTGTCAGAATTTGAAACATATGCCTTACATCTTCAAACCCATGCCTTTCAACTCTCATCGAAACCTACGAGCATCGTTTAAACTGTCCCATATAAATCCCCAACTAAGTCAACCGGTGTGGTGTCCCTTGGGACGATTTATTCATTCGTTGGATAATTACGTATGGGCCCAATCGTGCAGGTCCAATTCGTCCAGTTCGTCTTGTTGTTCAAATGGCACATTTGTCGATATTTATCAAGATTCATCCGACATATTTTTGGCATGTTTACTCGAATACGTATTGCTCGAAGATGGCATGACAAGCAATCGTCAGTCAGGCTTTCGATTTGATCGTGTTCACAATACATTGGTTGGATTTGTAACTACAGTAATGACTAACATTTCTCTTCTATCAAATAGCCGCATCCAAATGAAATCCTACTTGGATGAACTGGATGTGTGGTTTGCGCAACACTTATCGACAGCGCCCAATTCCTTATCGAAAGGCTTCATGTTTGCTTCGTCGTTGAACAATTACGAAATTACAACTAGCATAACTAACAGTTTTTATTGGAGTAGTCTAGTTTCCGTCATTATTGCTACATGTCTAACCCTAATTGTATCCGGTTGCAATGTACTGCTAACCGTATTGGCATGTTGTGCCCTATTCGGCTGTTTGACCTGTTCCATCGGATTGCTCACTTTACTCGACGGCTGGCGATTGGGCGTTGTCGAATGTTTGGTCGTCAATCTGGCCGCTGGGCTCGCTATCGATCCGTGCATCCATTTGGTGTGTTACTTGAACAAATCGTCGAGACAACCGACGGTCGGCAGCCGCAATCGACGACGCGATGCTATACGGAGCTGTCTGGTCGATTTCGGACCGGCGATTAGTGGGTCGGCGTGGACTACTGCTGCAGCTGGACTGCCAATGATATTTTCCAGTTTGGTGTTCTTTCATCAAATTGGCACTTTTTTAATGTGTCTGATGCTCAACAGTTGGTTGTTTTGTTACGTTTTGTTTGTTGGGACATTGGCGTGTGCTGACGATGTAGCAAAGGGTTGTAGGACGAGGCGACGTTTGGCTGTCAGTGGTGACTAGTGATTTCGGGTGTTTTTTAAAATTTTATTTTCAATTATTTTTTGTCATTATGCATTTATTTGATTGATTGGCTTTGTCACCAAATTTTGTTATTTTTGATTGATTGATTGAAAATGACGATTGTATTTACTAGTTTTGTTATTATTGTGGTTGGTAATGCGGTCACGTTTTCACTATTTCTATATTATGCCGTGGTGGTGTAGAGGTACGGGTTCGAATCTCACCACCGGTTCACTAAATGCGGGCCCACCTTCGGCTTTACTGAACAATGTCCATTGCTGAAAGATGTTTTGTAATAAAGCATTCAAAGTAATAAAAATAATATTTGTACATCATATCAACAGATTGATTCTAGTTGATTTTATAAGCGTAACAAACGTAGGAGAATAATGAACTTTGTTGACTGCTAGATGGTATCCTTGTGACGGATTCATTGCTAACAAATAGGACTGTTTGATTTTTGTTAGGGTTATCCATCTTAGCCCAACAGCTATATATGGTATACGTATGTCATAAGATATATTTCGAGTACCCTGGTTGTTGTTAGTCCAGGATGCATCACTTGAAGGTAACAGTTAAGATTTTTACTATTAATGGAAAATGAAAATTTAAAAGCATTACTCAAATTCTCAGGATTATAAACATTTCTATTAAATTGTTGTTACAAATGCTAATTTACAATTATTTGCTTTCAAAACGTGTTTTTTGATGTACGCTTGAAAATACTGAAACTATTTTATAAAAATATATTAGTACTCCTTTTTTATTTCAAATAAAAATATGAGAAGACGTAAACTGTGAGATGAATTCATTTTGTATATTCTCGTCAGTCACAAACATAACATTTTAGTATATATTATGTGTCAATTTTGAGGAGAAGTGACGGATTGCTTCAACCTAAGCTTTACTATAAACCTACTTGGACTGGTCAACATCTACATTAGACAAGCTTTCAACCAATTCAACACAAACGTGCACTTGTCAAAACATTGTTCAACCGTGCACAGAAAATTTACTCTGACGACACACTCGATGAAGAAAGAGAAAATTTTAAACAATGGTTAATCAATAATGGATATCCAAAGAAATTCGTCGAACACCACTCCGAGCTATACAAAAATCTGGGTACAAACTGTGTCGAAAAGAATTGGTTAATTTAAATATGTCATTGTTTACATAACCAAACATGTGTGTGCTAAATAAAGTTGATTTATAATTAATTAATTATTTTTTCAGTATAAAATTTAAAATCATAAGTAATTAAACTAGAAGGTATGGTACTTTAAAATTTTAAGTTTATTTATTTTCAAAAAATAAAACGAATAAAATGTTATAAATCAGATAAGATTATTTTAAAAAGCTATTCATCTATGCAGTTTTACAGTGTTGTATAGGTTTTAAATAATCGCAGCTTTATGTACGCTAATTTTTATATAAATCATTTCTACAATTTTTTATATTGTATAATGAGACAAAATTAACCAATTTTAAGTTGGAAACATCTACAAATGTTTTAGCAACATAAAAAAACAATAATACGTAGATGTAATATATAAAACTGTCTAACATACCTATAGATATTAATTTTTAAATTTTTAATGTTTGCTACTTTGAATGTTTTACGAGAAAGGCATCTTTCAGCAGTGGACACTTTAGAAGCCGAACGTGGGCCCGCATTTTAGTGGGCCGGTGATGAGATTCGAACCCATGCCCACCGAGGTCGAATTCGAGCGCTGTACCGCTAGACCACCCCGACATTTAAAAACGCATGTTGTGTAAACTATGAGCCTTCAACTGTTTATTTTGTTAAGCTCTATAGTTTTACGATTAAAAATATTTGAACGTATTTTTTAAAGAACACTGATAAATTGAGTACTGAATGTAGCATCACCTGGCGCCGAGATCAGGGTGATCACGAATGCTCTGACCCCGGACAGATGCTTGCTATTGCACTTCGACAGGTTGAAATTCGCCACGATCCCTAATCAGGTTTGTTTGAGTGCGTAGTTTTTGCCAGTGGGAACACCTCACGGTATCTCTTTGCTTTGTGACGGGGTGGTCTAGCGGTAAAGCGCTCGATTTGGACCTGGGTGGAAATGGGTTCGAATCCCATCACTGGCACTAAAATCTCTACTGCTGAAAGATGCCTTTCCCGTAAAACATTCAAAGTTCTGTCTTCAGGCAAATGGAAGAACTTGACCATATTGATTTGAGTTTATGGAAGACTGATATTACGTTGAAACGTTGAAAAAGTTTCCTTTAACTGCAGAACATAGAAGGAAACGTGTGGAATTTGCCAAAACATATGAAAACCGTCCATTATGTTTTTGGAGATCTTTATTTTTCACAGATGAGTGTGCTTTAAAATATGAATCATGGGAAGTGCAGTCCACGGTCATTTCTGGTCCCGATTTTCCTCAAGACAACAATTGCATTGTGAAAAAGGTTGCACATCCATCATGTCTTCATGGATATTTTGGAATCAAGTACGGGCAACTACCAAAATGGACCCAAACAAGTAACCATTTAAACAGCTCAGAATTTGTCGCTATTTTTAATGATTTTTTCAAGTCTGAACTACGACAAAATGCTTCAGGGCATTTGGTGGTTGTTCAAGATAATGCTCCAGTGCATACATCCAAAAAGGTAACTTGGTTTTATTATAATCTAAAAATTATCGGATTTTTTTATTGTTTAGACCAAGGATTCATTAAATAGCAAAAAGTTGAGCTTTGTTCAGTTGCCCCCATACAGCCCAGATCTCAATGTAATTGAAAATTTTTTCAGTTATCTTAAACGAGAGGTGAATAAGACGGAAAATCGAGGTACACTCATGGAAAAAATCAATTATGTATTAGAAAATCGAATTCCACAAGAATATATCAATAATTTGGTCGATTCTTATCCGAAGCGGTTAAAGAAGTTATAAAAAAGCATGGCTATCCCCTGAATTATTAATTTTGGACAATTGGTGATGTCTGCTTTATAGATATGTACATATTTTATAATATAATTTATTTTTAAGCAAATAACGTAGTAGTTTTTTCATGTTGTCGAAATGTGTAAATTCTGGGTTTTTGGTCTAAGCGTAAATTTGATAATGCTATTTGCAAAAGAAAATATTTTTAGTGTTTTGAATATTGATATTGCTAATGTGATGTTTAATGCTTATTTTTAGTAAAATGTTGATGTGCCTAATATGCTTAAGTGATGTAAGGAAAGTCAATCAATTTCAATATGCTAATTTTGACAGCTCCTATTTTAGCCCCTGTATCTTTCCTACTCTGGCTTTAACATCAATTTCGGTTTTCCCATCTATACTTCCGAGATATGCCAAGAAATCAACAGTATCAATATTTTGTCTACTAATTTTGATGGGAAAATAATTGTTTGACTTAGTGCATAACACTTTTGTTTTTGAACAATAAATCCGTAAGCCAATACCAGAAGTGATATCACTGAGTCGTGTTGTCATATTTTGCATCATTTCTGGAGTTTCACTGAATAGACCAATATCATCTGCAAAATCCAAATTTGTTAATCTACCTTGGTTCCATTTGATATTATAAGACAAATTACTCATAAATCAAGTCAATGAACTCAGTTAGCAGAAGAAATAAAAACAGTGACAAAATACATCCTGATGTACTCCCGTAACTTTGTTCGAAGACAACAACTTGAATTTTGGTATAAAAGTTTTTATAAGTGATTGCTGAAATTCTTGACTTTACTTAATAATGTTACGGAGGGTGAGTATTTGTTTAATACAGTTTCACGAAGATGTTTATCTACCGCATTACATAAACGATTTAAGGTTACTTTGCAAAACACCTTACCAGGGGCAAACAATAAGTTTATTCCGCGCCAATTATTGCAATCGTTCAGACTTTCTCTTTTGGGAAGAGTAATAATTACTCCTTGCCGCCAATCGTTTGGAACTTGTTCATTATGCCAAATAACATTAAATAAATGAGAAAGCTCGCATGTTACAACGTCACCTTCATGTTTGAGCATCTCTGCAGTTATCTCGTCAAGTCTTCCTGTTTTTTTGTTTTTCAAACTTTGAATTGCATGGATCACTTCAGTTACAGAAATGTCATCAGTACATATTTCCGGATTTTGAGTCACATTTATATCTTTATCAAAAAATATGAGGGTATTTGTCATAGGTTGATTAAGTACTTCTTTATAATGTTCTACCCATCTAGATGATTGCTCATCATCTGTCAGAACTAAACGACCATCTTTTCCTTTGATTGGAATATCGGTGTTCTTTCTAACTCTTGACAGTTGATTCACAATTTTATAGAGTCTTATCTACTTCTTTGCATCTACTTTTTAAACCGTTTATTCAAAGTTCTATACTTATCATCAAATATTTTCCAGATAACAGAACTGCTAGATTGATCTCTCTCTAATTTTATTTTCTTTCTGAGATTAATTAGATTCCAGGAGACTGATGAAATCCATTGTTTCTTTGTAAAGTGACATCTACCCAGCACATTTTCCACACAGTCTAATTGTTTTATGAAACAATTTTCATTGATCATCAAACTTTTCTACCCTTATCAGATTTTGAAATGTATTTTTTAAGGAATCGTAAAATTGATTTGAGATATTTGAAGTTTAAGATTCTCACACGAAAATTGATGTAATTTTTTTGTGGTTTCTATTGTCTTTAATTTTAAACAAAATTTTCTAACAAGATTGTGATCAGAACCAACATCTGCACCGCGATATGTGCGTACATCTTGCAAAAAAGATCGCCATTTTGTGCTCATACACATGTAGTCAATCTCGTTTGCTGTTTTCCTGTTGGGAGAAACCCATATTTTTGTGAACGAAAAATGTACTACCAGCGCTCATTCCACAATAACTGTTTAACGTCAACAACCTATAACCATTATCATTTATGCTGTCAGTATAGCCATGTGGTCCAACATTTGAGAAGTACCCAAATCTGTTTTTGTTTAATTTTGCATTGAAATTACCGATCAATATTTTGATGTTTCTTCTTGACACATCATCTAACAAACTTTATAATTGATCATACAGAAGAAGATACTTTTTTAGTTCTCCTCAGTAGGGGTATAGACTTGCAAAATTGTTACTTTTGCCAAACTGGTGTTGAATCTGACTAAAATGATACGGTTGTTCACGGGCTTCCATCTAATCATAGCTTTAGCAGAATTTTTACTCAACATAATACCAACTCCATAAATATGATGTTCTTCATGTCCAGAATATAAAATTGATGTATCTCCACTCTTAAAATGACCTTGGCCTTTGCATCGCATTTCGCTAATACCCAACATATCTAAGTTGTACTTTTTCATTTCTCGAAAAACTTGTTTTAACTGTCCACTACACAAAAGTGTGCGCACATTCCATGTTCTAACACTGGTTACAATTTTGGCATTGAAGATTCTGTAAATCGAAGATTGAGCTTTCTTTCGGCTTTTACTCAACTCTGTCATCCGATTACTTCTTTGCCGTTGTTTGCCGGAATGGCGTCCTCTTGATTGTTTCCGTAACTGTGTAAATTTTTATAGAGGCCAGATTACTAACCTTGCGCGCTCAAACCATCCTCTTTTATCGAGGCTTGGGACTGGCTAGATTGAGTCATTTCTAGTCCAAACATTTTTATTGGTGTTCTCAATATTTGAATGTTGACATTTAAAAATTCTATTTTTTGAAGTATGATTATTATATTTCAAATTAACATTAATTAATGAATTAAGAAACATTTGTATCTATTATTTTTTTAAATCTTTTCCAGATTATAAAGTAATTAAATTACAAAGGACATAAAAAATTATCTAAATATAAAACAAAAAATGTTTTTAAAAAATAATATATTTGATTTTTTTAATTTAAGAAGGCGAAAATATGGAATATAGAAGTTGTTAGAATATAAATTACATTTGAAGCTAAACAAATGGATTATTATTATTATTATTATTATTATTAGTATTACTACAAATACGTTTGATTGCAGTTTAAAAATCGTTTATTGATAGAAACATTTTAAGAATCATTGGAAAAAAAACAAGCAAAATAGCTAAAAAATAATTTGGTTTTACATTCAAACATATTGTTATGCATCTTATATATATATATATATATATATATATATATATATATATATATAACACAGATTTACATGCTTTTAAATTACTTTATTTACCGCTCACAATACGTTAGTTAAAAAAAAATATAGTTTTCAAATATTGGTTACCAAATTGCTACTTTATGTACGTAAAAAACAATCGCGATTTATTTAATAGGATTATAGACGGGCCCCGTATGTTGATCAAAAGGCACAACGTCTACCCCCAACCAATACTTAGCATCGTCATAATGCGGTTTCTCCGTTTTCAGTATAATTGACGACGGATTCTGATAATAATTGCGATCATTCCAGTTGTCGACGTCAACCTGACCGACAAACGAATCGCGGTAGAGAGTGTTGGGCATTTTTTCACTAATGCCGTTGACACTATTCAACAACTTTTGTTCGGCAATATCCGAGTGCAAGGCCAAATTTTTGTCCGATCGGCCAACAACCGAAACGGGTTTGTAATGGCCGCTAAATTTGCGATAATTTGATTGGTAGTTGGTATCGGATTGCATTGCTTGCAATTGGCCAAAATCGGGTTGCAAATAGACGGCTGGTTTGGGAACCCAATGGTAGCCAACGCGTTGTTTGACATGATTGCGGGGAATGGGCTTAATCCAGGTATGATATTTGGGATATGGTCCGTTCGATTCGACGCAGTTGTGTGTTGGATAGCACAGCTGGCTGGTTGTCGATTGATTGAATATGTCTTCGTTGAAGTCGTCTTTGTAGGTTGATTCGGGAATTTTTGGTCGAATGGACGAGGTCACGTGCAAGTTGCGACGTTCGAAGTCGCGATCAGTTTCGAGTCCGTTGATGCCTTCATCGGTCGGTTTGACAATCATTGGACGTTCTGTAAAAATAATATTTAAAATTGGAATGTTAATCATTCTGACAATTTGAGTAATGCGCTTATAAAGTTTCAATTTTTAATGATGGTGATATTCCTGACTGTTCGTCCTCCATGTGGTGCATCCTGAAATAGATGCTGAGAGGCATCTAGACTAATAACAACAGGGACCGAGTGCACAGCAGTATAACTGGGCTTCCATTATAGTGGGCAGGTGAAAGTATACATCCAGGGTACTTAAAAAGTATCTTAAGGTATACGTATATCATATGCAGGCCTTGGGCTAAGGGAGATAACCTTGACAAAAAATGGACGGCGAACAGTGGATGCCGTCTACAAGCCAAAAAACTTTGTTATTCTTCTATGTTTGCTACGCTTATCAATTCATCAAAATCGATCGTTTTATATTGGTGCATACATATGAAAAATAATGAAAAGGCGATCATGTTACCAACCAAAATGAACAAAAATGAATTGATTGGAGCCAAAGACATTTTGTTTAACATGTGAATAACATTTAGCCCAATTTGAGACCAGGTTGCATATTGATTTTTTATTTTATAATTATTTTTTTCAATGTTTGCTATTTTGGATGTTTTGACGAGAAAGGCATCTTTCAGCAGTGGGGATATTTTAGCCAAGCCGAACGTGGACTCGCATTTTAGTGGGCCGGTAGTGAGATTCGAACCCCGATGCCCACCGAGGTCCAAATTCGAGCGCTCGACCGCTTGAACGTTTTATGGACAACATTTTTTTAGCATTTTGTTATCGACATATTTGTTTCCCCCAACTTTTGGCTTTGTTCAAAATTATTTATCGGGAATGAGTTGCATTTTCTTCAATCCTTAATACACATTGTATGCGTATTAAACAAATTGTTATGTTAAAAATGTTTACTACGTGTGAATGTTTTGAGACGGAAAACGGGCATCTCTCGGCAGTGGACATTTTGTAGCGTTACTATTATTTAACAAATTTTTATTAAATATATTATTTTGTAAATCTTATTTTAACATGTTTATATTTTAAAATTTACTTTTCTCAATTTTTGTCAATATTATATCTATTGTTTTACTGCACCGACAGGTGCGGGATTGATTCTTTTGTCGTGCTTTTGGAATATGACGTGGTTTGTGTAACTCTAAACATTTCTGTATTTGTCCGTTTATTTCATTGTTTCTGCACTGCATAATTGTATTGACTATTTTTCATTTTAATAGATTTAGCATTAAAGTTTGTGTTTTGATATAACAATTACGAAATACTTAATGATTCATGTTTTTATATTTAGTCAAGAGTTAATGATTGATGTATTACTAAAATTTTAACAAAAGCCGAACGTAGACCCCCATTGCGTGCAGATGGTAGGGATCGAATCGATGCTCATCCAGGTTTGAGTCGAGTGCTGTATCGCCAGACTACATCGGCGTTTTTTTAGTTTTAGTAGTAGTGGCATTATGCCTTATTGTTTATCAAAATCAGGGTTGTAAATTATGAATGAAAATTATTTTTTAATATTTTCGTTTAATATTACCAAAATAAATAGAAGAAATATAATAATAATAATATAACATATGTCTAAGCCTAGCAACACGCATGTCTTTATACAACATGGAAAATTAATTTTGACATAAATGTTTTTGGCATTTATACAGATGTTCTTTTTAAAAGTTTTGTTCATTCCCAATGGTTTTAAAATACTATCGATTGGTTTGAAACACACACGCGATTTATTAAATACTACACAAATGTTATAATTTAAACATGTTTACTTTTTTTTGAATATATTTTTTCAAAATATAAAATGATTTAAAATGTTGGTTTTGAAACAAGATAAACACTTTGCAAATTTTGCAAATTCCTATTATCTATAAACATTTGAAAACCTTGCAACAAAACCAGCACCAGTCAGCACAACTCTCTGGAAACATCTAAAGCTC
>JAKXYG010001262.1:45000-372893 GCA_025895645.1 Cardicola forsteri
ATTTAACACACGCGTGTTTGCTTATGTAAACACTGACATATTTAAATTAACCAATTCTAATTTTGTTTAAAATTATGGTAGCATAATCATTTTAATCAGTTTATTGAATTTTTATATAAATCATAATTATGACACTTGAGTACTACTATATTTGAAAAGCCCCAAAAACGTAAATAATTTTGTTTATAAAAAATTAATTAAAAATTATTAATAGCATTAAGTTATTGTAGGATGTGCATTTTGGTAAAAAAAACCAAATTACTTCCTAGTAGCCGGTTCCTTCGGAGGAGGGTTTGAGTTGAAAATTAGCATTTTGGTCTCTGTAAAAAGCACATTACTGAAGAAGCAACAAGAAGATAGAATTGTATTAAATTAGGGAGATAAGTAAAAGTATCATTCCGATGACGGTGTTTGGCATAATCCGAGTAGAATTTCAATTTTCAAAGCCGGAAAATTGAATGTACAATCATGTGCGAAAGAGTCTTGTTGTCTGGGATGCTCTTCCGATGGAATTGGTTTTGAAATAAAATAAAAAAATAATTTGGTAGTTCATAGCAAAGCGTAAAGTAATAATTATGTACTTGGTCCTTTTCAATATGAACAGCATAAGATAACAAGAATGCAATTGGAGTTAACATTTTTGACATAAAAAACGTAGCATCTCAAACAATTTGAATCATCATTCACGTTCAATCTTATAATCGGGATTGTGATGCCTTTACTTTTTTGCTGCTGTTTGACCAAGTGGTATTTTTTAGTATTATGTTTTTCAAAGAAGCTACATTGCAAACTTTGCGTTCCTCGAACTTGGAACGTTGATTGCTATTACGATACTTAAGTCAAACCAGTACTTTTAAAAAAGCAACATGTTAGACAATTGATATACAAGGAACTATCGTAGATTGTAAAATTTCAAAAAAACGTTACCTACCTACCAATTAATATTTTTTTAAGACTGGAACGAAGTAGTATTGATATTTGTGACTGCTATGTACGAAGTAAAAGCCATTTTTTTAAATAACGGATACAATTGTCATTACCAATACTGGTAGGATAAAGTAGCGTCCGTTTACAGTAAATTTACATTCTGTGCATAGAACCCTTTTATTGGTTCAATGTTTGTGCTAGAAACATGCTTCATCAAATAGACTCGAAACTATAACCACTCAGTCCTCTACCAACTCCACTCCAAGCTCTCATTTGACTTTGCCAAAAAAAGTTTACTTGTTTACACTTACCTCATGCGCCTATTATTTTGACTAAATTGTTCTCGCCAAACGGGTTGATTCAAATAACGGTTGACATTGGACTTTTCCATTGTTTGTATTTCAAAATTACACCACAAAAGGATTTGGGTTGTGTTGATTAGAATTTACAGCCAAACGAAACAAAAACAAAACTGATTGATAAATTAGGTGTATCGATGTATATTAATTAAACACCTCTTTTCTCCAATCAGTGTTTAACAATACTTATTTCTTAACTTCAATTTTATACTTATTATTGACAACCAATTATAGCAGTTGCCTAGAAAAATTGATAAAAGCACTCAAAAAGTACACCGTTTGATTTGTGTTTATTGACGTTTTTTTTCTCACCTTTTCTTCTTGTTTCGTCACATTGTTGTTATTTTTATTTGTCAGGTGTTTGCACTTTGTTTTACAAATTGTCAAGCTATTTTTATATCATGTGACTAACTACAAACAAACATTGGTGGTGTTTATAGTTTGGAGCATATATTTTGTAGCAAAAAAAATCAATTTTTAGGATACAAAAGAGTTAGAAAAGGAAGGAGGACATTTTTCTTGTATTTATTTGAATGTTTTACGGGAAAGGTATCTTTTATCAGTAGACATTTAATCCAAACCAAACGTAGGTCCACATTCAGTGGGTCGGTGCTGGGATTCGAAACCCGATACCCACCTAGGTCCAAGTCGAGCGCTGTGCCGATAAATGACTTGAATGAACGCTTGGGTAGGTAATGAGTTTGTGATTCCATTGTTTCTTCTTTATTTAAGCTTTTCCATGTTTTTTATAAGAAGGGTCGCTGTTTCTGTCCAACTTTCTTTATTCAGTTCTGTTGGCAGCGTTACTTTCTGCTTTTACACAATCTAACCATGTTCTTTTTGATCAATTTTGACTTCTTTCACGGTTATTACTATTATTATTATTACTATTATTATTATTATTATTATTATTATTATTATTATTATTATTATTACTATTATTAATATTACTATTATTATTATTATTATTATTATTATTATTACTCCATTGCTTCACAAGAAACAATTTCCAGCAAGTGAACAACTTAGCAAAGCCAAAATAGGGACCACAATTAGTGCCGGTGATGGCACTCAAACTCTTATTTATCCAAAATCGAGTCCAGTGCTGTATCACAAGACCACCCTAGAATAAACATATAGAAATTATTACTTTTTTCTGTTATTTAAACGACTTTTAACTGTTTTAATTAGTGATTTAATTCAAAATCATATTTTAAGCGGAGTAAAATTTTGTAAAATTATTTAATATTTAAAAATTAAAAAAACAAGCTATAAGGTGAATGTAATAATAACAATATTAATGAATTAAACTATTCTCATATATGTGTATTATTTTACTAATTTATTTATTTAATATTTATTGTTTGACAATGTTTGACGAAAAATAGACGTTTTAACGGACGAACAATTAACCAATCTCTTAACACAACAGTTAAGATTTAATGGGCTGGTGGTGATTGACTAGAAACTATTGTCACTCAGTTACATGCTCAATTTCTTAGGCATCTCCGAACATTTGTACCAAAGTATCGCACTGGTTATTTCACTTGCAACATATAGATTAACATAACACATATTTACATTTGTTTTATCTCATTTTGATTGTTCCTGCCTTCAATGTTGTTGGAATGCTAATAACCCTGAGGATTTAAGCAATACGTATAAAGTCTCAATTTTCCTGACATTTCTTTTTCCATGTAGTACATTCCGGACTAAGTGCCCATAGGCATCTAGACTAATAACAACAGAGACCGAATGCACAGCGGCATAACTGGGCTTTCATTACAGCGGATGGGTGCAAGCATACACCCAGGGAACTTAAAAGGTTTCTCAAGGTACATGTATACTATAGGCCTTTAAGCTAAAGGACATAATCCTGACAAAAATTCAGGCAGCCTCAATCTTTGCAAACGGTGGTACCGTCACAAGGATGCTGTCTACCAGTTAAGAAACTTTGTTATTCTTCTACGTTAGTTATGCTTATTAAGCCATTGAAGTCGATTGTTTAATATGTTGCACAAGTATAAAAATAATGAAGAGGTGACTACACGTCACAAACCACAATGAAAATAAATGAATGAATACATGTTTGCTCGGAAAACATAATTTTGTGCTGAAAGCTACTTCTACTGAAGTATCCAAGCCAATAACCATAAATAATAATAATAATAATAAATAATTTTCTGCAAGTGGACATTTTTGCGAAGTCAAATAAAGGGCTTACAATTATTATCGGTAGTGGCACTCAAACCAATGACCAACCCTAGATCAGAGTCCAGCGTTGTACTACTAAACCATCGTGGTACACACATGTCCACTTTGTAGAAATTGTTTGAAATAAAACAGTCAGTAGATACATAAATAATACAATTTTACTCTACGTAATGTTAAGCATATAATAAAAGTATATCAATGCACTAAATACTTAAATAGGCACATTATATATTTATTTTTTAAATGTGCCAATATAATCAATAAATGTTTAATGAAATCATTATTATTATTATTACTATTATTATTATTACTATTACAATTATTATTATTACTATTATTATTATTATTATTATTATTATTATTATTACTATTACTATTATTAATATTACTATTATTACTATTATTATTATTATTATTATTACTCCATTGCTTCACAAGAAACAATTTTCAGCAAGTGAACAACTTAGCAAAGTCAAAATAGGGACCACAATTAGTGCCTCTACTTTTTATACTATGATTGCATACGAAAATCGATATTATGCAAGTAATTTTTAGCTGTTTTATCTAATACACGCAAAAGTTAAAGGGCACGTACAAACTATATCGAGGTGGACAAGGTTTTGAATTTATTCAGCGCTACTAAATGTGGGCCCTTGCTGGGCATTGTTAAATTCGCATTTACTCAAAACCATTTTTTGTGAAACTTTTTAGCAGTAAAAATTATGGATAAATAAATATCAAGAGGCGCTGTGGGGAACTTAATTTTGAACAACACACATAATTTGAACAAAACAAACATTTTCTAATCTTTTTCTAAAAATTGTCAGTGTGTTTGCTAAAATCCGAATCTTATTTATCCTTTATCTAGAAAACATAATTTCTAATTTAAACATTATTACTACTTATAAGTAGTAGCAAATTTCAAATAAAAACCCTTAATTTTTTGTAAAATTTTTATTAAAAATCTAAACAATTATACATTACTTTTTATGAATAATTCAAATAAAAATATAAAAATTTAAATCAATCAATGTGTCAATACATGTTTCAAGACAGTACATTTGTGTTAAATGTTTATGAAAAGCTCTACTTATTATCAAATGTATTTCTTTTCACTAATGTAAAATTGTAAGGCTTGAACATTGATGGAAAGAATAAAACAATAATATAGACGCAATTGTGATAGCAAATGCACAAACAAGATCCACTGTTCAAATCCAGACACGAGTACATCTCGCCTCTATTATAATGACGATAATCATTGATGACGAAAAGTATCCGTATGGATTTTGACAATACGTGATGTTTGTTTCGTGACAATAATGTAAAAATTACCTGAATCTATGTGTTTTTTTAATGTACAATTTAATGTAATTACAAAACTGTCGTAGGCAATATCATGTACAAAATAAAATTGAAACTAAACGTCAATTCCAAAAGGTTGGGGACCATAAAATGGGGGATGGGGTGGGGTGGGGTGGGGTGGAACATGGATGAAATAAAATGGGTTTCTTTTTGAGCATATGTACACATTTGACGAAGTACACACACACACACACGCACACATCTATATAAAAAAACTACACAATATTTTTGGGATAGAGCTTGTTGAGATTCACAAGAGCTCGGTGTATAAAAATATTCTAGAATAAAAATAATTACATAAAAATAGCAAAGCGCTCGCTGTTGTTGTTGTTGTTATTGTTGTTGATGATGACGATGATGATGTTCTGTTCCTCTACGATTTTGACTAATTTTGTTGGAAAAAAAACAAAAAGTACTTTCAACGTGTATCTTCAGTTGGCCACATTCTGTTATCGTTCTTGTTGTTGTTGTTGTTGTCGGCGGCGACGGTCGGCAACAGAATGAATCTGGAATTCATTGTGACTCAATTCGTCTGCTTGTCCAACTCACCGGCGTGAATTTTGTTCTTTTCATTCATTTTGCCATAATAATAGTAGTTGGCCGATTTGGGTCGGGTAGACGACGAATGATCGGGAAACGCCGTGAGTAACGGTGGTGGTGACAATGGCGGTAGTGGTGATAATGGCGGTGGTGGTGATAATGGCGGTAATGGTGGCAGTGGCGATGGTGTAGAATTGTAGACTTCGACAGAATCTTCAGTAGGGACAGCAATTTTATGGCCTTGCATTGAAAGTGCTCCAGCTGGAATGGGGCCGTAAATGCCTTCGTAAAAGCCGCTTATTATTTTCGAACCTTCGGGAATTGGATCGACGATGTAACAATCTTCGCCGTGAAGCCAATAGGTTTTTTGCATTCCTTTACCCTAAATAAATGAATGAATGAATAAATGACCCACTGGTTATAAACAAAGAGAATATATTTAATTGGGCCATTTTCTCGTATTACGCATGCGTATACATATTTTTAGTATAAATCAATTTTACTGATCAAGCTGTAAGTGTATATTATATATTATATTATACAAAACCCTTTTGCTTTAAAAATAAGCATGGGGCAATAAAATGACAATAACAGCAAAAAACAACAACAACAAAGTCTCGTAATTCAAAGAGAAGATGAGACAACAAAATTGTTCCATGTATTTGAACATTCTGCCAAACGTTTTGTTTGATCCCCCATAAAACATTCACTTCAATTAGATCTTCCCCAATAGTTTTTAATCAAGTTTTCTGTGGTCTACCCCAACCTTTCTTTTACCATTTTCGATCTTGCATTCGAAAACCGTTCTATATGGTCTTTCGGACGGTAAACGTAAAATTTGACTAATTTTTTAAATCTAATTGAAATGATGTCATGTAGTGAACAAGAGTCAGTTCTTCTCATAATCTCATTATTTGAAATGTGATAGTTTTTAAAATACTTCTAAGACACCGGCGATGAAAAACATCCACTATCTTATCAATATTGTCTTTTTGCTTCTACGTTTCACTTCCATATACTGCCGTAGGTAGAAGTAGTGATATGTACAAACGAAGTTGTCTTCAGGCGGATGGAAAAAATTGACTATATTGATTTGAGTCTATGGAAGACTGGCATTGCTTTTTGTCCTTACTAATGATACTTCCCAGATAGGTAAACGAATCAACAGTATCAATATGTTGTCCACTAATTTTAATGAGAAAATAATTGTTTGACTTAATGTACAACACTTTTATTTTTGAATAATTAATCCGTAAACCAATACCAGAAGTGATATCACTGAGACGTGTTGTCATATTTTGCATCATTTCTGGAGTTTCACTGAGTAGACCAATATCATCTGCAAAATCCAAATTTGTTAATCTGCCATGGTTCCATTTGATACCATAAGACAAATTACTTATAAATCAAATCAATGAAATCAGTTAGCAGAAGAAACAAAAATGGTGACAAGATAAATCCTGACGTACTCCCGTAACAATTTCGAACATAGCAGTATGACCACTTTTTGTTTGAACACAACAACTTGAATTTTGGTATAACGAACGCATAATATTCACTTATTTCAACGGTATTCCGTAAAACTTAACGATTTTCCTCAAAGATTTTCAATAAACACTAGCAAAAGTTTTCATAAAATCAATAAAATTGATTGTAAGTGACAGCTGAAATTCTTGACTTTGTTCAATAATGTTACGGAGTGTGAGTATGTGTTCAAACAGAAAATGTTTAGGTTAGATTATGACAGTAAAGCAATAAAAAATCGTGTGTTCATTTGGGAAAAATTATCCTTTTCCCCACCCAAATGTACTGGTTGTAAAACAAAGAAAAATAGTTATTTTGACTAAAAATGTATTATAAATGAACTTTATTCGTTCGGTGTAGCTTGGAAAATGGGGAAGGGGGGAAAACATATTCAAAATACACTAAAAATAGAATATAATAAAAGTGCCTTTTTAAAATCTGGGCCAACTGTCTTGTAAATGCAAATAACAATAATGAAAACGTTTATAATATAATCCAAGTGTTTGGGTGGTCTAGTGGTACCGTGCTGGAGCCGAACTTAGATAAGCACATGCCTGTTCGGCTGCCACCATCAACTCAACTCGAGTGGCTATAAACGTGAGTCATTTGTCGCCAACATCAAATGAATGTCTTTTTGTCTACACAATATGTCGACAAGGAATGGTGTCTTTCGACAAGCCGCTGGTCAAATTCAACTAAAAAACGTACCTTCATTTCGACCAGGCCTCGTTCGGTCATAATAAACGACTTGAATGTGCGTAGTACATCGAATGTTTGTTGACTGATGTGAATTTTCAACGCTGTACAAAGAATGCATATGAAATAGCATTATAATCAATCAGAAAAGTACAACTAGCTAGTTGCATGTGGTAACAAATAGGGAGTGATGTTTTAATATGGACATCATTTTCTGTTTGGATCCATTATTATATTATCTAATTTTTTGACAGAAAACTAACATTGTCCACGAAGAATAAAAAATGAACCGATCTAGTCAGTTCCAAACTTGGACAAGGGAAGATGATTTATGCAGAATCCAACATCAAAAAACCAATTGGGGTAAGACTGACCAGAAGCAGCAAACGTTTCATAAAAGAGGGAAAATAGAAGACGTTTGACAAGAAACTCATTATTTAGTAAATAAACAAAGCGCTGAACGTGCCAGATTGCATTTTTAGTGCACTGACAGTGGAAATTAGATCTCATATTTTCTCAGTTCGTACTGTAGTTCTTAAAACTCATCTATAGCCAGTCTTAAAAAAGAAAGTAGCCGTTTAAGACATAGACAAAAACGACTTTGAACTAAAAAGAAGTGAATCTGACAATACTAATATAACATTTCTAAAAACAAATAATCTCTTAAAAACCCATTGTTAAATATAACCGAACCGTACTATATAGGCTATTAAACCTGGCAGTATGCAAGGACCTATATGGTAAAGACCTAGTGAAGGGGTTCTCTCACTTGCTGCATTTGAGGACACTGGGCAATTAGAATTGATCAGATTCACTATAAATAATGAATTTACAGGTCGAAGGTCATCCACCCATAGTTCAGTGGTTTAAGGCGCTGACTTGACACCAGATAGGGTGTCGGTTCAAGTTCATGTGTGTGTAAAACTTGAAAGGTATGCGTTGCTGATGATTTCAAATAAGGATGTGAAACAGCTGTACAGTGCTCCTGGTTGACTTAAAAACCTATCAAATTTATTATACAAGTGAATCTGACAATACTAATATAACATTTCTAAAAAGAAGTGCATTTAAAAACTATTTATAAAAACCTAATTTAAATAAAATGTTATTCTTCCATTATTTCTATATTTGCAAGGCATATTAAACAACCAATTTGAATGGTTTGATAAGCGTAACAAACCTAGACAAATATGAAAGTTTTTTGGCTGGTAAACGGCATCTTTGTGACGGCGTCACTATTCGCAAAGATTAACGAGAAATCCTGATTTTTTGCCGGGGTTGTCTCCTTTAGCCCAAGGGCTATATATCGTGTACCTTAAAATTCCTTTTCAGTATCCTGAATGTATACTTGCACGCTCCCACCGTAGCAGAAACCCACCTATACCGCTGTGCATTTGGACCCTGCTGTTATTAGTCCAGATGCCTGTTGGCACCTAGTCCAGGATGCACCACATGGAGGAGGAACAGTCAGGAATATTGAAACTTTATAAGCATAACATATATCCTTAAGATCACTAGCTTTTCAAATGTTATCTCGGTTTCAATGCTTAAATGTTGTAGGTGAAACACATTTTTGAGTAAATTTACATTTTGTGAGGTCAATGAGGGCCCGAATTTAGTGCACACGGCGAGACTCGAATTTATGCCTATCTAATTTCGAGACAATTGCTGTACCGTTAGACTACCCCGGTACATAAATACTTAAACAATAGCAATCTACAAAACAGTCTATATCAGATGTAGAGCATAATTAGGAGAAGAATTTACGTTATACAAAATTGAGATCGTTAAAATGCTAAAATGCAAATACAAGTAACTTACGCAACCCGTTGCTTTCCATTCGGCTGGAAGTATTTACAGTGTCGCCAAACAAACAGTAACGAGGCATTTTGAGACCGACAACACCGGCGCAAACGGGACCTGAAAAGCATCATTTCGAAACAAATAAAATGTTCTTTATAACCTATTTTTAGTTAAAAAAATACTTTACTTTTCAGTTGTATCATTTTACCACCGAGCCTCTTGTGAAAAGTAATCTGTTTAAAGTAGTTTAAGTAAATAGTCTGTTTAAACAACAACCAAAGTTGGTGGCTTAGTCACCTCTCCATTGGTTCGCATAGTATCATAAATTCCTATGCAAAGAGATTGTAAATTAAAATTAGGAAAGGGAAAATTAAATTTCCTTATTAGAAGATGGCAGTATTTACAGAAATTAACGAATTGAGGGAATTGAGGGCTGACGGCACTTGATAGATCCGTAAGCGTAATCCGCTATATATATATATATATACCTTAAAATACCTTTTAAGCATCTTCGGTGTATGCTAGCACCCATTCACTAAACAAGAGTCCAGTAAAAGTAATGTTATACCGCTGTGCACTTAGTCCCTTCTGTTATTAGTCTAGATACCTGTGCGTAGCTAGTCCAGGATGCACCACGTAGAGGAGGAACAGTCAGGAATATTAACATCATTAGAATTTGGGGCTTGATAAACATTACTCAAATACTCAGGATTATTAGAAATCCAAAAAGGGTTTGTAAGTATTTAAACACTAATTTAACCAGTAACTGTTGCTACAAACAAAGTATTCAACAAATTTTAACTTCTCTATCAATTGCACAATTTAAAACAAAACCAATTCCATTATATTACACAACATCACTATAGTGTATATAAATTACAAATATAATTGTATAACTATGTATCATTTAGTAGGCGACTGAAACCCATGTTCACCTCTAATTTCAAATCTAGACGTTCCAGCTTCGTCGTTTTCACAGACACGTTTTTCCAGTTACCACGTCGTCTATCAAATAATTGGGCTACATCTTGCACAAGTTTCTTGACGTTTACAATCTCAACAGTTCTGGTTTACTAGTAGCATTTAATTATTGTTTATTTCATTCAATTCAAAACTCAATCGGTTTAAAAAACATGAAACAACAAAATTGTTCCATTTAATGTGCAATTTAGATTTGTGGCATTAAAAATTATGCATTTTGTAAATTGAATTTTATTTAAATTACGCTCAACTTTGTCATTGGAATCATGCACTCACATATTTTATAAAGTATCAATTTCCAATAATAACAATATTCCTAATCGTTCTTTCTCAACGTGTTGCATTCTGGATTAGGTGCTTATAGATAGATAGACTAATAGCAGTAGGGACCGAATGTACAGCGGTATAACTGGGTAAGCATACACCCAAAATACTTAGAGGGTGTATGTATACTACAGGGTCTAAAATGGTACTTGTCAGTAAACTCTTAGTTTTCAATTTTTGCTGTTTTAACTTGAAAGTTATATTTTTTTCATCAAAGTAATTATGCTAAAATAATATGGACAATTGGTGATGTCTGCTTTATAGATATGTACATATTTTATAATATAATTTATTTTTAAGCAAATAACGTAGTAGTTTTTTTATGTTGTCGAAATGTGTAAATTCTGGGTTTTTGGTCTAAGCGTAAATTTGATAATGCTATTTGCAAAAAGAAAATATTTTTAGTGTTTTGAATATTGATATTGCTAATGTGATGTTTAATGCTTATTTTAGTAAAATGTTGATATGCCTAATATGCTTAAGTGATGTAAGGAAAGTCAATCAATTTCAATATGCTAATTTTGACAGCTCCTATTTTAGCCCCTGTATACGTAACTGTTAGGCTAGGAGAAATAACCCTGACAAAAGATCAGCTGGCCTCATTCATATTTGTAAACAGTAGCGCCGTTACAACGGTGCCGTTTACTAGTCAAGAACCTTCGTTATTCTTCGGCGTGTGTTACGTTTCTATAGCCAACAAATATAAAAAACAATAATCAATCAACGAATCCGCACCCGAATGAATACCAATTCGCAATTCTATCCGTTTTTCGGGTCGATGAGGTATTTGAAATTCGAAAATGGCCTTGAGAAATGCGATGGACATGCGGGCCACTTCACGAGCATGCAAATTGCCGTTGCGCTGGGGCAAACCCGAGGCAACCATGTAGGCATCGCCAATCGTTTCCACTTTGTACGCATCGAAGTTTTCGATAATGCCGTCGAACAGCGTATACAACCGATTGAGAAGTTCGACAACCTGAGGACAACAACGGATGACAACAACACAAAAGTTTGTTATTTGTCGACCAAGTTGGGTCTGTTTAGTCGGCGACGACTTATTAGAAACAACTTTGGTTGACCGCTACCTGTGATTGTGCTGACTGGGAGCAAGCCGTCCTTTTTGCACGATTATTATTATTATTATTATTATTATTACAAAAGCCTTTTTTGTTTAAAAATAAATATGGGGAAAGCAAGATAACAGTAAGGATAAAAAGAAAAAGAAAATCCTATAGTTTGAAAAGAACATGGGGCAACAAAATAATTCCATACTACTACTACTACTACTACTACTACTACTATTATTATTATCATTATTGCAAATAAAAATATTAGAAGACGTAAACTATGAGATAAATTTATTTCGTATATTCTTGTCAGTCACAAACATAAATTTTCTCAAGAGTCCAATATGTTAAAAATCCTTAAATCTGTTTATATTCACACATTGAAACCTATTTTGTGTATACAAAAACAAATCGTCACTACATTCAACTTAGCTTAGTCGTAATGGTTTTGTATGCTAGCGATTTGTACTAATAGTAATGTCAATTTAAACCCCTTTATATATATACACTTAATTTTATGTCTGTGGCCGACGTGAATATACGTAATGATTTCATTTTACAGTTTACGCCTTCAAATATTTTTATTTGGTATTATAAAGGGAACCCAATAATAATAACAATAATAATAATAATAATAATAATTCAAATCAAAACATCACAAAACGTAAATTGTGAGATAAATTCATTTCGTATATTCTTGTCTGTCACAAACATAAAATTTCTTATGTTTCCAATATGTTGAAAATTTGTTTATATTCACACATCGAAACTTGGTTTGTGTTGACATAAACAGTTCGTCACTCCATTGAACTTAGCTTAGTTGTAATGTTAGTGTATGGTAGTGATTTCTAATAACATAAATGTAAATTAAAACCCTCTTTTTGTATATATTTATACAGCAATTACAACAAATTCCTCAAAAAATTATGAAAGTATTAATCTAAGTTAATTTGTTTTATCCAATTGTTCTTTTTTCACAAAAATAAATATTAAGAATTAAAAATAATGTAATGTACATAATAGTTACTTTATTTCTGAGTGAATACACTTAGAAATATTTATTTAAAAATGTTGAGTCAGGGTAAAAAGCATATTTTAAAAACTACTTCTATTAAAACGGAATTATTAAATACAATTTACGCTTTTTTATAATAGATAATTGATTATTAATTCATATGTTTAAAATCATTATTAGAAAAATATTTTATTACTTTAAGTAACGTTGTTGTTACCTTATAAAAAATTTTAATTTAGATTTTAAAAAATTTGTTAATGTTAAAAAATTAATTATATAATAATTTTTTAACAATACTTTTTTAAATATATAATTTTAGAAATATGTTTGTTATTTTAAAGTGTTTCTATAGAGATATGTATTTTCTAATTCATAATCTTGTAGTTTTGGTTTTTACTACAAATAATGATTTGTTGTTAAATTTAAGTTAGCAATTAATAGTTGCATAAAAATTAAAATTAAAAATGCCGTTTGTTAAAAAAATTGTTGTGTAACTCAAAAACAATAAAATACATTAGTTTTTAAATTACAAAATATAATTAACACAAATTTAGCAGAAAAATAATATGTTTTAACTTTTTAATCATTGAATGTTTAGTTAATTTTTTATTATAAAAAGAAAGCACCAAAAGTATATTTTACAATAGTATAATGAAAGTTTTTAATTGTAGCTGATAAAATGCTCACTTAAAAGTATTACTATGATGCATATTAAAATAAGTTACTGTGTACAAAACATTTTGTACAAAATAAAAATTTCAAGGTTAGAAAATAATATACGACAAATATTATATTGGTTTTATAAAAAGTATTAAATGACCCTTATATAGAAAATAATATTAATCAATTTAAGCAGTGGTATTTTTATAGTAAAATATAACAGTCTTTATAGTTAAATGTAATTTACTTATGCCAGGGTCACATTTGTTTATAAAAACAGCAGTCTGTGTTACAACCGTACAAAATTAATTTTAACTGTATCAAAATTTATTTTGTTTATACAAAAAATTTAATTTAAACGTAATACGGGCTAAAATTAAAATAATTATATTTTTGAAAATCGCCATTTAATAGTTCTAATATTAATGATATTTATTTTATTTTTTGTATATTAAAACTTGACATAAATAAACATATTCAAATCAAAAAAATATTTGTCTAAATAAATTTTTTGTTAAAATTTAGATTAAATTTATTATTTAATATTTTGTAGTAAATTATGCATAAAGCGATTTATTAACCCTAGAAATTAAATACATTTCGCATAAAAAAAAATATTTGACGTTATATTTAATGGTGCTAATTTTACTCAATCTCAGATTATGAACCACTTAATATTTTATGTAATATTTTTATTAGTTACAATATATATCTATAAAAATATATTTGTAATCTAATTATTACACAATAGTGTACATTTTATAATTAAATTAATGTTTTTGTATGTTATGTGATAACTGGGAATGTTTTAGTCAAATAATCACTTTTTGCGGTATTTGTTGTAATGATTATATATATCAAGATTTTATCTGTTTGTGTCTGACGAGAATATACGAAATGAATTAATTTTACAATTTACACCCAATATTTTTATTTAATATTATAAAGGGAGCCCAATAATTTAAAATGTTATCATTGTTAATAATAGTGACAATGATAGAGAAAAAGAGGAAGTAATAAACCAAACTTACTTGCATCGGTGTAGAAGCGGCCGACAGTGAAGTAAATCCAACAATGTCGCTAAAATATATCGTCGCCATTTCGAAACTTTCGGCTTCGACGGGCAAATTTTTTACCAGCTGCTTGGCAACCGATCTACAATTATAATACAATATTATTATTATTATTAAGTGCCGGGGTGGTTTAGCGGTACAGCGCTCGAATTCGGACATCCGTGGGGGCATGGGTTCGAATCCCATCAACGGCACTAAAATGCGGGCCCACGTTCGGCTTCGCTAAAATGTCCACTGCTAAAAGATGTTTCTCGTGCAAACATTCAAAGTAGCAAACAAAAAAAATTGCAAAATAAACCCCATTAAAATTTAATACCAAAAAATAATAAACATTAAATCGTAAAAATGAAAATGCAAAAGTTACATTTATGAAATATATTTAAATAGCAAAAACTTATTTGAATTTAATGCCAAAATTAGTAGAAAGAGTCATATTGATGATTGGTCAAACTTCGATTTTGTTAACATGATACTCGATTTGTATCTCCATTAAACTTATCTTGTGCGTGTGTGTGTGCGTGCTAGGTGGTCCTTTGCTACTGCACATGTGTATGCATTTGACCGTTATCGCCAAAACTCGATGAAGGCCCTCGGTCGGCTTAGCTAAAATATGTTCTCGGTGAAAAATGCTCCTTCTTAGGGATTCAAACAGTAGTAATAAACTTTTTTATAAATTCATGTTAACACCCTATTATAATACATTTGTATACTTTCCATGCTTGTAACTTAAGAGAATACATAAAATGAGTCTTTTTCAATCTATTTTTAATTAATTAAAAAAATATTCTTTTTAATGTTTTACGGGCAATCAATTTTTTAGCATTTCAGCGAAGTCAAAAGTACCGGTAGTGTATATTGTTTATATTAGTATACTATTAACTGTAGTACGTTGCCAAAGTAATATCATAACCTCATGTATATTATAATGCACATGTCCTTGAATATTAGTTAATTTTTGAGTATGTATTAGACTTTTTTAATTACTCTAGTGAGATATTAAAGCTTAATTAATAATAATAATAATAATAATATATAATAATAATAATAATAATAATAATAATTAATTTTATTGTGTTTGCTTTTTTTGTTTGACCCATGTTACTTACTGCTAATTGTACCTATTTTTTGTGTGCTAAAAGCTACTTTTATTGAAAGTATTTAAAATGATAATAATAATAATAATAATAATAATAATAATAATAATAATAATAATAATAATAATAATAATAATAATAATAATAATAAGAGTAAAGATTAAATTGTGAAAATGCAACTGCAGATATCTTATGTATGCTTTCCGTTGTTTCAATAACTGTACCGTTAAAACGTTTTTAAAATAAGAAACAGGTCACAACACATCAATCAACAACTTCAATCTATTTAAAATGCAGTAATCACTCGCCTGGGCAACATTGTAAACAGCAGTTCTTCAGTCTTTTTCTTTTCTTCGAAATATTGGGCGGTACGTTGTTCGACCAATTCTTCCAAATTATTGGCGTATTGTTCCATACGCGACAGCAAATTGTCCAAAACGTTGTTGCTATCGCCGGCCCTAAAATGGAGTGGGGTAAACAAGGGTTTAATTGGGGGGGGGTATGCTATTGTTATTATATATATTATACAAAACCCTTTTGCTTTAAAAATAAACATGGGGCAATAAGGCAACAATTACAGTAAAAGAACAACAACAACAACAATGTCTCGTTGACAATGAAGATTCTGCAAATCGAAGATTGAGCTTCCTTTCAGCTTTTACTTAACCCTGACATCTGTGTAACTTTGTCATCCAGATACGTGTAGTCACTTCTTTGCCGTTGTTTACCGAAATGGCGTCCTCTTGTATTATTTCCGTAGCAGTATAAATTTTTTACACTAGGGCAGGTTGCTAACCTTGCGCGCTTAAACCCTCTTCATTTATTCAGGCGTGGGACTGGATAGATTGAATCATTTGTGGTCCAAACAAGGCGGAGTTGGGGGGATATGCTATTATTATTATTATTACAAATTCATTTTTGTTTTAAAATAAGCATGGGACAATATAATTGCTGTTTTTGAGATTTTATTTCGAATTTTTAGTATTAAATATTGAGCTTACTTTCGGATTTCATACTCAGTCGTGTCATTGGAATTATATTTTTACTTGTTTGCTTTAGTTTACTGCAATAGTCATCATCCAAAAAGGCCAGAATGTGAACCTTGCGTTCTAACTCTCTTCCTCTTTCAGTTAATTAAGTATTTTGCCACGTGAGAGTTATTCAAATAGATACAATATAAAGTATTATTTTTAATTATCAAAGTTAGTCCTCCACTAGTTTACACACACACACACACACACAATTTCTTCTACATAAATTATTTTTTAATTTTATTTCTAATACTACTTATAAAAAATAGAATTTTTAAATTGGGAAAGTTTGGTAAAAAAACACATTGTTTGTGATAAATGGCATTTTGCCGATTTTAAGACCAGGTCTAAATATTTAAAATGTGATCTTTAATTCACCTTCTTGGGGATAATTGCAAAATTGACGTTGGTACTGTAATGCCAATTTTTATTACCCACTTGGCAATTAATTTGTGTGCACATATAGCCATAGTTACGTCATTTGTTGGTGAGATAAAATCAATAGGTAACAAAAACTGATTATTACCTGTGTGTGTAGACTGAATTGTACATTGCTTAATTCAAAAAGCTGCAATACGGTAAAAAAAAGTTTAGATTGATACTGTAGAACGCGAAACCAAGTGTTTTGTTTGTGCTAAATAAATTGGGCACCAGATTGCTTACCTCGAGTGCTCAATAAGACTGGCTAGAAAGCTTTAATTTGGAATGTGATTAACGTTTAAAGTCATCTTGCATATATATGCACATGTACATGGCGCCTGGTTCAGAGTGATCACAAATGACCTAACCCCAAGTGGAGGCTCGCCATTGCATTTCTGTGGGTTGACGACCCCTGATCGGGTCTGCTTGGAGGCGCAGTTTTTGTCAGTGAGAAGACCTCACGGTACTTCCTTGCTTTGTGCCGGGGTGGTCTAGCGATACAGCGTTCGAATTCGGACCTCGATGGGCATGGGTTCGAATTCCACCACCGGCACTAAAAAGCGGGCCTACGTTCGGCTTCGTTAAAATGTCCACTGCTGAAAGATGCAAACATTCAAAGTAGCAAACGTAAAATAAATAAATATTTTAAAGTAGTCTTTCCGTATTTATACTATATCTCACAAACAAGTCGGAGTGATCAAGAGGTAATCAAGAGCGTTCGACTCAAACCTGGGACCGATCCCCGCGTTCGGCTTCGTCAAAAATGTCCACTGCTGAAAGATGTGTTTCCCGTCTCAAAACATTTGCAGTAGTAAAAAGAAATAAAATAATAATGGAAAGTAGAAAAAGTGACACGCACTTGTTCAATTTGCGCATAGACAACTTGATTGTGGGAAAATCGGGTCGTATATTTGGATCGCTGTCCCAAGCCTGCGAAATCAAATTGCCCAAATCGTCTGAACACCCTTCGAGCGGACTGAGTGTTGGCCGAAACAATGGACGTCTTTGTTCGCGTACTGCTTTGACAATATCCTGGCCAAAAGAGAAATAAAATGGGTTTTTTAATTTTGATTTTCAAATAGAACTTGGTAATAATTAATTCTATTGCATTGGTTTTGTAATTCCACCGTAGCTGGTTTCAAGTCCAGTTGAGAATAGAGGAAGAGGAAGATTAGCAAACTGACCGTTTTGCAACAATAAATGTTGCTAAAAGATTGACGTAAGGAGGCTATTTGACCAAACTACAACAGGATTATGGAATACTAATGATTATGGGATTCGAATAATGCTTATAAAGTCTCAATTTCCAATGATGGCGATATTCGTGACTGTTCCTCCTCCATGTGGTGCATCCTGGACTAGGTGTCAACAGGCATATAGACTAATAACAGCAGCGGGTGGGTGCAAAATACTTAAAGTATACGTATACCATATGTAGCCATTGGGCTACGGGAAATATCCTAACAAAAAATCAAGCGGTCTCGTCAATCATTGCCAACAGTGGCGACGTCACAAAGATGCCATCTACCAGCCAAGAAACTTCGTTATTCTTCGAAGTCAATCGTTTTATATGCTATAGATATGGAAATTAATTAAGAGATAACCACGTCACTGACTAAATTAAATACAATGAAATAGAAAGAAGTAATAGCATAGATTAAAACATCCTGTATTAAAATGTTTACAAAATTGTATTTAATTCAAAAAATAATATTATGCTCATTAGCCTTCTATTTTGCTGCCAAAATATCAAACTACTCAAATGACTGGAAGTAATATAAAGACGAAATTACTTGCGGTTCGTTTGATTCAGAATTTTGAATATAAAATACTCCTTTGCGATAGACAATTTCTTGACAAACAATGGCAAAACTGTAGACATCACCCTTGAATGTAGCCGATGGAAATACATCATCCACTGGCAATAATTCGGGAGCTGTCCAGAGTAAATCTAAAATTCCAACATTCAAGTATTAAATACATAAAATAGGTGTTTTTAAAATCGTATTTGTTTTTTCTCAAATTACTTGAAATTCATTTTACAAAAAATTGTATAGTTTAACTAATCAACATAGTGTTATATTTTTTTATAATAAAGCGCCATTCACTACAACAAAACAAACACTTGACATTGTATCTAATTACTAACAAATACTTGAAACGACGTAACGAAAAAAACGGTTTGATAAATATATATGAAAATGTCATATTGTTATGTAGCTAAGTCAAAAATTTAATTTTCAACCTTCAACCTTCACTAAAATAGACTGAGTACACTGTAATCGGTTTAAGTATATACACCATCGGAGTTCACTTTGATTAGCAATGAGGAAAAGGGTTGTAATCATTACGACATAAAACATCCAATAGATTTTAGAAAAGATGTTTTAAATATGTATGACATAATCCTCTGTACGTAAGGTAATTAGACAACAATTAGACATGACCTCCAATTTTATAGTCTTCCGTCATTAATGAAGTGATAAAAAAAATTGCGCTGCTTTCGACACGTTGTTCCTGCCGAGGTAGTCTACTGGTACAGTGCTCGATTTAGACCTGGGTGGACATGGGGGGGGGTCAAATCCCACCACTGGCCCACTAAATACGAACCCACGTTCGGCTTCTTTAAAATATCCACTGTTAAAAGATGGGTTTCTCGTCAAAACATTCAAAGTAGTAAAAATAATAAATCCTGATAGAGTTTGACGTATTGTAGCTTCGATTTGGCCAAATATCGATTAGAAGAGGAGGAAAGGTAGTCAGAAACGTACTTGGATGGATACTACTTGGGACAATTTCCACATTATTTTAGACGTGAATATTTTTGTGGAAATGTAGTCACTTTATAGTTGAACTGACATATCACTGCCTACCTCCAAAAGCCGTCAACAATGGAAGCAAACGATTCGAGATAATGTGCAAATTTGGAACTAACAATGAGGTAGCCCTACCACTGAATATTATTAATCAACGTAACAAATAATAGAAAACATTTGATTCAACCACATTTTTAGCATATTTTAAACATAAATAGTTTTTTAACAACAAAAAAAAAAGAATTTTAGCGCCTTTGGCAAATGTGTCTCTTAGTCATGTGACTGCTAAAAACAAACTCCATTTTGCTCAAATAAAAAAGTGAATCACTTCAACATGTCTATAATTATGCAGTAGCCTTTTAGCCTTGTCAAATGCCATTATTAATGCTTGTAAATTACCACATCTATTTAACAATATTGAATTGAAATGCGTCTATTACTAGAATGTTTATAATTATAAATATTTTAGTAATGCCTATAAAGTTTCAATTTATAATGTTGCTCATCTTTTTGTCATCTCGTGGGTTAGGTGCACCCAAGCACATAAACTAACACAGCAGTATAATTGGATTTCCGTTTTAGTGAATGGGTACTTGTACAATAGTTCAAGGTAAATGTACAGCATATGTAGTTGTTTGTTAAAGGGAAATAACCCTGACAAAAATTCAAACGGTCTCGTTAATCTTTACAAACAGCGGCGCTGTCATGAGGATGCTGTATCTCAGTCAAGAAATTTTGTTATTTTTCTACGTTTGTTGCGCTTATCAAGCTACCGAAATTGATATTTTAATAAGCCGTACAAATATAAAAATAAATAAAGAGGTAACAACGTTACTAGCCACAATAAATGAATGTTCATATATTTATTTATTTATAAATAAATAGTTTGTAGATGGCTTAAACTAACATTTAGTAACATGTGACAGACTTTGTTTTAAATTGGTCATGTGCAAAGTTAACTGTTTAACATTAGAAAACTTGTACAAGCACGTCATACCTCCTCATCTCAACTCTCCGCTTCTAGTTTATTAAAAGGTTGTGTAAAGACAAGAGCATGGTAACTCTACATATTAAAAAAAACATTGTACCGAGGTGGTCTAGCGGTACAGCGCTCGACTTAGACTTGGTGGACATGGGGTTCAAATTCCAATACTAAATACAGGCCCACGTTTGGCTTGGCTAAAATATCTACTGCTGAAAGATGGGTTTTCTGTAAAACATGCAGTAGTAAAAATGACTAAAATGGAATAATATTAACAGTGAAGAAACAATAGGGAAAATATTGTAAAATGAAGTCGTCTATTTCTTGTTTATTATAAACTAACAAAAGATCTGTTTAATGGAACGTTGTAGTAAAACAATAAATTTGCGTGCTACCACCGGCTCTCTACATACTAGCCCCCGTATCGATAGTTTACAAGTAAATGTTAACTCAATAAAAAATGCGTCTTCTATAAAAACCTTTTGAGCAACAAAAATTACACATTAAAAACTTATTTGTGCCGGGGTGGTCGAGCGGTCGAGCGCTCAAATTTGGACCTCGATGGGCATCGGGGTTTGAATCCCACCACCGGCCCACTAACATGCGAGCCTACGTTCCGCTTCGCTGAAAAAATGTCCACTGCTGAAAGATGCGTTTCTCGTCAAAACATTCAAAGTAGCAAACACAAAATAAAAATAAAATAAAATTTATTTGTGCCGAGTTAATCTGGTAGGTAGGCCCTGGACTCAAACGTGGGTGGGCATGGTTTTGGGTGTCACCGGCGGTATTCAATACATAAATATACATTTTACATTATTGCAAGTTGACGTATTTTTAAAAATGTTTTCCAATTATTGGCAATATGCAACTGTCAAACGTACTTCGGTTGTAGACATACGATCCAACTTCAGCTTCTGTAGGTCGAGGACCCCGAATTTCTGGCAGTCCAAAGTCGGTTATTTTTAAAACAAAACGCGAATCGACCAAACAATTGGAACTTTTCAAATTTCCATGAGGCCCAAAGATTTGGTGAAGATAGATGACACCCTGTCAAACAATGACAACACAGGCAATGGAATAAGACAAGCGGACGTTACTACTTCAATGTTTGCACGACAAAAATGTGTTTTGAGCAAACCTGTGGGCAAGGATACGTGCTACGGCGCTCGACTCAAACTGGGCTAGGTGTCGATTCAAATGCTGTCATTGGCGCTCAATGCAAGCCACTTGATGGAACATGTTTCTTCCACTCGACTTTAAAATACAACATTCTAGTCGGATGGGGGAATGTATCACTATTAATTTTAACTTTCTAAAACGCTTGTATTATTTGTGCACAGTTGATTTGTTGGCACAGGCATCTTTGTTTATACAAGCAACCTTTAATTTAAAATTAACAAATAATTATTTATCAATGAGTTTTTTAAGGAATTATTTATTTGTTTTTAGAATTATTTCGTTAAATATTCTACTTGCGTAATCATTTAATTTAATTCAGTATGACTGACATCAAACAGGACATTTGAATTCCATTTATTCAATAGCCTCAAATATAAATATTTTTGCTTATAATTTATATACTATTATAATCGTTAAAAGTTCTAAATATTGCACAATAGTTACTTTAATAAAAAATACTGGAAACGTTTAATTAAAATAAATATGGAAAAATTTAAGCCCTACTATTAATCACTCATGCACGTCCTGCAAAAACACACTTAGGTGTAAAAGGAACAAACACTACGAAAAGGAAAAACATTAATCGTTTAGTATTTTATGTGAGAAGAAAACGGATTTAAAAAAAGGTTGACGCTACTAATCAAATTGAGTAGGGAAATCTGTGCATTGGAAAGCAAAAAGGATACGTGATACTAAATGACGTAACGTGCCGGGGTGGTCTAGCTGCACAGAGCTCAACTTGGACCTCGGTGGGCATCGGGGTTCGAATCCCTACCACGGGCACTAAATGCGAGTCCACGTTCGGCTTTGCTAAAATTTCCACTGCTGAACGATGCCTTTTCCGTAAAACATTTAAAGTAGTAAACATAAATAAAAATAAAATAAAATATGACGGCGATATGGTAACCCATTATTTAGTTTGAAACGCAAGAACATTGAGAATTTTCATTCAAAGCTAAAATATTTGACTGTAAATCAGCAGATGAGTTACTGTAAGCCCGTAACCTGCCCTTTCACTTTGGTTACCTAAAACACATATCGACCTTATGATCGCAATTGAAAGAAGTCTCAATATTATGAAGCGGTTGATCCACATATTTATCGATGAATCAATATAGTTCACACAAGTACAGCACTAAATTTCTTTCAAAGCTAACTTATTCTTATTGTATATTAATACAAACATAAAATAAGTGTGCTAAAATTTGCTTCTACCAAAATATCTCAAATACAATCAATAGCAAAATACAAATAGTATATATTAGTTGATGCCAACACTATATTTAAATCAATACGTATACTATGCATGATCAGTAAACAAATACTAAAGTATTCATACAACTTATTTATTGAAAACTATTAAAGGTTTAATCTAACTAAAATTAGTTTCAAAATATCCTTGCTAAAATGAAAAACAAAAAGAAATATAGTTATAAATTCAAGCAATTTGAAAATGCTAGTAAATATATATATACTGAAATTTTATATTTATGACTGATGAGAAATAAAATGAATTTATCATACAGTTTACGTCTTCTAATGACTTTATTTGGTATTAAAAAGGGAACCCAATGCTTCAAAGTCAAACATAACTGAAAATCACAAAATTCAAAAACTAAACTTCATTTTATTATATAATATACAATACCACATTACAAATAAAGTGCAAATGTAATTTTATCAATATGTATATATATATATATATATATATATATATATATATATATATATATATATATATATTATTAGTAACAAATAAATGTGCATGAAATATGATGTCAAAAATTGAAAAAAGTACATGTGCATGTGCAAATGTTTTAATTGTCAAATAATACCCCGTGTATTATGCACCACAAAATATCTTTTTTATATCCACTAAACCCGGGCACTTTACGTATGCTACGAATTAAGTTGTTACATAATCTTATTTTTAACAGTTACTTTCTCAATTTAGATATGTTTATTAGTGTGTTGTTTGTTTATATATATATATATATATATATATATATATATATATATATATATATATATATATATATGCGCTCGATTTGGACCTCGTGAAAATGGGTTCGAATCCCATCACCGGTACTAAAGTGCGGGCCCACGTTCGGCTTCGCTAAAATGTTCACTACTGAAAGATGTTTCTTGTAAAACATTCAGAGTAGCAAACATACATAAATAAAAAATAAATAAAATAAATAAATAAGTAAATAATAATAATAATAATAGTAACAATAATAATAGTTATTTTTATTATTATTATTATTATTTAAGGGGGATATAAAAATAGACAAACTGAATTAAAGTCAACAATTTTCATAATAAATAAATAAGTATAATTTTTTTTAAAAAACTCTTAACAATCACGTACATATTAGAATGTTGACATTAATATTTGACTTTTTCACTGTTTACAAAATAAATATCTTAAAATAAATACGTAATTAAACATGAAATAATTTATATCATTTATTATACTTTTTAATTGGTAATAGTTATTTAAAACATCCATTTTGGAAATGAAAAGTAATTCAAATTTAACAATCTCCAAAACACTCTTTCTATTTTGTAAGAGTAGGATTTGGGTAGATGATAAAACCAACCAAGGGAATAAGTTGCGAAAGAAGGAGCCAATAAGAGTCAGATAACCTTTTGTGAGAGTTGAGGATGGAAAAGTTTCAAAAACGTGTGACCAAATTTGCATGATGATGCAATACAAATCGTATAGTGCTATGTAAATATCGATTTTTCCACCTTATATATATATTCAAGGTCAAACAATTCCCTTTTGGATAGAAGAATGCACCAACGCGACTGACACTCACTCACGGAGGTTGACCAATAGAATTTTTTTAAATTATTTTTTTCTTGGTTGGTTTTATCATCTACCAGAATTGGCAACCCGACTGATGGAATTTAAAAATCAATCAACAGAATTACGTCATACAACGTAGGCCTGACCTTTAATCTAATTGGTTGACTGGACAAGGTCACATTGGATTGAGGGGGGAGAGGGCTAGGCACAAGTGATAGTACATTACAATACCAAACAAAATTAGGCACTACTCACCCGACAAATATCCTGCATCAATGAAAATTTGAACATCAAGTCGAGCTTTATTTGTTCGTTTTCCAACACGTCTTGCAAACTGCCCTTGGGACAATATTCGTACACAATGCACTGATGCCCCAAATCCAAACAGATACCAATTAATCGACACACGTGATCACAGTTCAAATCTTTGACCTGCGCATATGTCAAATGAAGATATCGATATTAATTGGCGATGTGCAACTGACAAGGTTATTGAGTTGTTTAGGCAAAGTAAACTCCATTCTACTCTACATAGGAATGCATTTTTGTATAATGTACTTCCTCTGTCTACTATATCTGCCCAGGTGTACGACTTGATATCACAAAAAGATTTGTTAATTACTATTTTTTGTTACTATTTAATTGCAAAACGTTTTATCTGTGAATAGCGTGAAACAACAAGATTGTTCCATATGATTGTACTTTGCTTTATTTTTAATTTTTTTTACTACTTGTCATGTCTTACGAGATCTATTTGGCAAAACCGAACCTGGACCTCCTGATTTAGTTCCGGCAGTGGGAATCAAAGTGACCTTTACATTAGCCTATCCAAATCATGAGCATGTTTTTTTGTTTTCTTTGGTCTGACCAATTACCGTTGTTTGTAATCTGCCCATTTTAATTTGTGACCATTTATTATCCTTCATCCAGGGTATTATTTTATTAGCCATGCTCACTCATGAGTCATGAGTCATTCGCATTTTGTGTATATTGACATATTTGCACACTATTAACTATAGTGTCCCCTAAATAATAACATGCCTCTTTACACATATCATATTGAACATGACTTTTAAATATACGTTGATTGTGAGTTTGTTTTCTTTTTTCTTTTTTAGCCTATGTAATTTAACCTTACTTTACTTATTTATTTTTGGACTGATGTTACACACTGCTAATTGTATTGTATTTTTATAATTGTACATATTTTTTGTGTGCTGAAAGCTACTTCTACTGAAGTATCTAAGCCAATAACCATAAATAATAATAATAATAATAATAATAATAATAAATCCATGCCCACCCAGTTTCGAATCAAGTGTTGAACAACTCTAGACCATCCCGACATATCAAAGATATTGGAATAGTGCTTTTGTCTACTTTTGCTGAAATAATGTTTTTTCCTTTCTCAACCGGGCCGGCTGCAATAGAACTTTTATTATACCTACAAATTGGGAGTTCCATATTGGAAATGGCAGAGGAATGGAAGTTTGTATATGTTGCACTAATAACCTTTTGCACAATTGCAAAAGTTCTAAAATAGAGTGTTCATGGAAGAGATCAGATGTTTATCTGTTACTGGCTGACAAAAATACAAGTGAATTGAACCGAATACAACGAACAAGAAGTTACGTTTGTATGGTGTTTTAAATTTAAATGTGTACACGGTGACATGGTCACCTGTTCATATTATTGCCCTATTCACAAAGCATCTCTCTGGGCCCGATTGATTTTTACTGTTTTATACGAGACAAAGAAATGTCACATGTGCCTAAACATGGAGACAATTTTACAAAATATTTTTCAACTTATAAAAGTCAGCTTATAATAACGCAACTGTTTACAAAAATCAGTCAAAGTTGGCTCTAGTGGCCAATTGAGACTTTAGAAACATTATTCAAATCCTTAAAATCATTAGCATCCCTAATCAACTACTAATTTATCACAGGATTAATTATCGATTTAACTGAAAAACTGATTACTATTCATTTAAAAAAAATGCTCATCACGTGTTTTGATGTTAAATTTGATAAAAAAAATTATGCAAATGATGCTCAAAATTGATGTGATTATTTTGTCTACTTACATTCAATCTTGTACAGTGTAGAGTTCAAAATATAGCTGTCAATTATAATAGCAATAATAACGATAATAACTGAGATACAACCAATTAGATAATTTATGTAATACGAAACAATAAAAGTTTGTCTATTACATTTCCTTATTTGGTTTTTATCGTTTGGGCGTTTGTCACAAAGGCGGTATTTTTAGTAAGTAATATTTCGTATATTTTCATCAGTCACAAACATAACATTTTAGTATATACGGAAAAGGTTTACAGTTGACATTTAAGTTCAAGTGAATACAATTCACTAACAAACAAATTAGCATCCGCAAACACACACACTGAGTTACGACCACTGTAGCTACAAACTGTTTTTGTGTACATAAACTACGTTTCAATGTGTGAATATAAACAGATTCAAGGATTTTGTTAACATATTGGAAACTTGAGAAGTAATAGACACCTTGAAACATTTTGTGAAGTCAATTTGCTGTTTAGTTTTGAGTAAATGACGTGATATGAAAGAAGTGTATGAGTGTTCACTTCCGTTCAACCATTTATTGATTCGATTAGGGATGTGTTCTTTAACCAGGTTAGCTCAGCAACGCATTGTCCGACCAGTATACTTGTCATCGCAACTGCAGGTGAATTGATAAATGCAATATGAAGTAGAAAGCAGTGCTTTGGCTGATTTAATATTGGGAAAAGGGAGACGTTTGGTTGTTTACAAAATTCTTTGCTGTAATGTATACACTAAAAGTATATGCTTGCGACTAATAAGAATATACTAAATAAACTTTTACTACAGTTCACATCTTCTAATGTTTCTACATTTGGAATTATAAAGAGAATCCAATGCTTTACATTCTTACTAGTTCCCATTTCTTAACTTGGTGAGATGACTCTAAGCTAAAATGTATTGGTGTGATCTACCACAGGCACACACACACACAGTTTCATTTTTAACTTTTGAATTGTTATACTGTAATTAAAACCCTGATATAGTGGAAGGGAGGAGAAACGTACTTTTTTGACTTGGATGGACAGAGCTTTGGTCGGTTCGATGCGCGTCTGTCGGCGCAGTCGTTTGAGTGCCACAATGCTCTTCATGTAAAAGGCCGTTTGGGTAAACATTTGCGTATTGGCAAACTTGTCCAAGTGAATGCCCAAAATAGTATCCATCGAACCTATACTTGACCGAGAATCTCCCGACGTCTGCGAATAATAATAAAGAAATAGGTTGGATGAAACATTGTAGGACAAGTGTAACATGTTGGATTTATCAAAAACATTATTAAGAACAACTTAATTATCCAGGTTTTAGGTATTTTACAGTCATGACCAACTAACCATGCATTCTATAAAAAGACTAACTGTAAAAGTATGGATTAATGTCATTGGTTGTTGCTTGGATAGCCAATCACCCAACATCTTTATTTCTATTGGTCCATTATTTTGGCTTCATCCTCATCTTTTTCTTTTAATACAAGTTGGCAATTGACTAAACGGTGCAGCAAGCTTGATTTATAACAATGTATTTAACATTTTCCAGTCATGACTATTAAATTAAGCATTATTAATAATTATAGTTATCGATTTTTCCTTTAAATTAGCGAGCATCACGTTATTGTGATATATGAGTTATATTCACCTGTTCGTTTAATTACTGTAGTTTGTATAATTATATTGAATTAATGATATTCCAACGTAGCTGAATAAGTGCCGGTCTTAGTTTGTTTTCTCTCCCTCTCTCTCATTATAATCTACGTACACTATTGCAAATTAACGGGTAATGGACTTGATCTCAGTAAAATGTTACATGTAGCACCGGTGATGGGACTCAAACACATATCTACATAGCTTCAAATGTTGTCACTTCTACTGCATACAGAAAAACGCTCAAGTGTTTATATAATTCCTGTGATCAATAACAATATTTTTTATATATTTATGTTTGGTACTTTGAATGTTTTACTGGAAACCCATCTTGTATCAGTAGACACATTTTAGCACAGCCAAACGTGGGCCCACATGTTTCAGTGCCAGTGATGGAATTCGAACCTATGTCTACCCAGATCCAAATTGAGCGCTGCATCGCTTTGTGTATTGCGAACTTAACCCAAGGCGGATTAAAGTGCGTTTGTGGATGCGTGCAAGGATAAATCTGAGATATTCAAAAGCTATGTCGAAGCATAACTGCACTATATATGTAGCCTTCTAGCTAAAGCAAAAATATTGTAAAAGCGTACGGTGCTTTCTGCCGATAATAATAATAATAACTATCATTATTATTGTTGTTGTTATTATGCCTTATGTAACTAAGGCGCTTTAATTCGTATCCTAGTGGATTCAGCGGTACTACTACTGGTTGTAGTACGAGAAAAACAGGGGCCCACTCCAACTTTAGTGCATTCACAACGCATGATGTCATTTTAGTAACAAACGTTTACAATTATCAGAATGTTTGCAAAAGTTACCAGCAGAAGGTTAGCAGTCTGACTTCTTGAAAAGTAAATATTATTAAACGAACAACAAAACACTATTTTAAGCAAACTAAGGCGGATGAGTAAAATCAATTTAATTCCAATAACTCGGTTGAATGTAATAGCTAAAAGATCAATGTTTGATATCCACTTAAATAATAACAAAATAAATCAATCTGGTCGGACAATGCTTTGTAGAACACAAAGGGTTTTGTCATAATTAACAAAAATGGAATCAGGTCAATTTTGTCTACATTCAGACGCACCTCTCTCTCTCTCTGTGTGTATATTTCTATAAAAAGAACCGACTTACAAGTGAAGTAAGCGTACTAATCGATATCAAAACAAAAGTATGACAAACCTATAAATACAATTATAAAAATGCAAAAACATTTTCATTTTCAAACAACGTACCGCTTTTCCATTAAATTCCATTAAAGGTTCAGCCTACAAATAAAAATTAAAAAAAAGCGTTTATAGTTAGCTGAAAATAATGTTTATCAACATTATTTAGATCGATATTAAGCATTTTAATAGTAGTACCGAGTAGATCTAGTGATACAGTAGTCGACTCAAACCTGAGTTCAGTCCCCACCACAGGTAACAAATTCCGGCCCACGTTCGGTTTAGCACAAATATCCACTGTTGAAAGATGCATTTTCAGTAAAACATTTAAAGTAGTAAACAGAAGATAAAAAATTAATGTTTATCTAAACCTACAGAAATGCATAATAAAAAATTTATAACGGTTAAACTTTTAAAGCAACTTGTGCAACAGAATTTGTTGGTTAAACTCGAAAACACTATCACAAACTCTATGTAGTTAGTATAGATTTAAACTATTTTTGAATTTAGTTAAATGATAAATTGACATGGTCCAATTACTTAAGTTAAGTATTTACAAAAATTAAACATTTTTCTTGCTACATTCAATGATAACTCCGCCCAGAGAAAATAAAAAACAGAGCTATCTAGCCACTTCCAAGTCTAGATAATGGAGGAGAGTTTCAGCTCAAGGTTAACAGCATGGCATCTGTAAAACGTCTATATTGCTACAAAAATAAATAAGATGATGCCATTCCGACAAACAACGGCAAAGAATTGATAGCATGATTTAGATGACAGAGTTGAATGGAAGTTAAAAGAAGGCTCAATCTTCGATTAGACGAAGAAAATTACTTGGTTAAATACTACGTTTACCGCCCAAAAAACCAGCTACAGAAAAAAAAATTTTTAGTTACTATAATCTTGTTTCCCAAAGCTTATTTTAAAGCAAAAATGGTTTTGTAATAATAATAGTAATAGTAATAATAATAATAATAATGATAATGATAATAATAATAATAATAATAATAATAATAATAATAATAATAATAATAATAATAATAATAATAATAATAATAATAATAATAATAATAATAATAATAATAATTATAATAATAATAATAATAATAATAATAATAATAATAATAATAATAATAATATCATAGATCAAGATGTCCTTATAATAATAAGTCAACTTTTTTCAGTCATTTTGTCCTATTCTCCAGTTATACATCCTAGACTACTTATCAAAACATTGTGTTATCTTATAATGATGTATCACAGACTATATAATAATAATAATAATAATAATAATAATAATAATAATAATAATAATAATAATAATAATAATTATTATTATTATTGTTATAATATTAATAATAATAATAATAATAATAATAATAATAATAATATCATAGATCAAGATGTCCTTATCTTAATAAGTCAACTTTTTTCAGTCATTTTGTCCTATTCTCCAGTCATACATCCTAGACTATTTATCAAAACATTGTGTTATCTTATAAGGATGTATCACAATTATAGCTAAGTCAGTAGGCATTGTACATATAGAATTATTAACAAACTCATCAATGAATTGTCGCCTATTAAGTGAAAGAATATTGAAGGATAACGATTGTCCGCTGCATGCCGATCTCAACAAATCGATCGCATCAGACACAACCAAACAATAATTTATCAACATTTGCTACAATTCGTCCATTGCCGTATTCAAACAAAACTTGTAACCAACCCCGAAAAATGTAAATCATGAATTGTATGCATATCGACCAATTGGTAATTTTGTTCAATCGATTACTTTACCCTACGTAGCCTAATTTCTTTTTGTCGCTCTTTTGTTTTCAACTCAACCAACACTATTACGACTTTTTGCACACCTTAATTTTCACCTTTTAATCTATTTTCTTTATGCCAGTGACAATGAAAAATTATTCACAATGTCATCTATACTATTTTTTGTTTTTTAAGCTTTGCCACAAATAATAATAAAATGAAATTATCCATCTCTCTATTGGAGAATTCCGTCAAACCAAAAGTAAACCGTTAAGGCATACCATATGATATTTGTATATATATATATATACATAGAAACACGCAAATGTCATTTGGAAAGAAAAGAAAGAAATTGTATTTTGCTGACAATTAAACATGTATAAAAAATTCCAATTGTTGAAATTGAAACAACTGATCCTTTTCTATTGTTCGCAACAATACACGGACCGGTTTAAGTAAATTGTATATGATGATTATTAAGCTTTAATATCTCACTAGAGATACATCCAGTTTGAAAATACATTTTCACCATCAATATAAAAAAATAACAACAAAATAAAAAATAGTAGTACAAATAATGGGAACAAAATGGAATAGAATGTCATATGTTAATGAATATAAATATAGTCAATACAGCAAAACATGTAATTTAAAAAAAATTCAACATGACTATACTTTGAATGAGTCATTATAAGGCACAATTACACTGCTGTAGGATGTCCGAATTAGTTCAAATGAGTGGGTGGAATGATTCCTACTTTGATAGGTTTGTTAGAAGGTTATCTTTGTTTGATTCTGGATAAGTATGGCGGACATGAGTATTTGTATTGATTAGTTTTGACTTTTATGTGCAGTTACATTCTCTTGGTTTTTCCAGTAGCTTTAGATTTGTTTAAAGCTGTATGTAGTGAATGAGTGTTATTACCTTCAATCCTTGATGCTAATTGTATACAGGATTTAAAATGCTTATTAACACTATCAATCAATAAGATAGAATATTTGATAGTAATAATAATAATAATAATAACAATAATATTAATATTAATAATAATAGTATATTAATATTAATAATAATAATAATCATAATCATAATGTAAGCATAAGAGGCCCGTAACAATTAAACGATAACAACTCAGTTCAAACGTAATAATGCTGGACACAAATTAAATAACTCCAACACTTCTCAATTGACCTAAATCACAATCCAGCTAAAGTAATTTGCTTATCAATAATAATCATAGATAATTTTATTTATTCGCAAAGTTTAGCATCAAGGTCATCTACCCATCCAACGTCGTTCCACCCCCCTTAGTTACCTGTTTGATTGAAAACAAGATCAAATACCCACCTACCTCAAATTCATTATTTCGTTTCTTCTTCTTCCTCTTGACCTGCTGTTGTTTGCTCGTAGCGAAGGAATAGTCGAAAGACGGATTTTTAAAATACGTCAGGTTGCTACTTCCGCTCGACGGATGTCTCTGGCCATTGTGTGGTGTTCCCGCCAACTGATTGTCTTCATTCATACGACTGCGACGCGACATGCGGTATTGATTGCCTTTGGTTTGACTTGACATTTGCAGCTGTTTCGAGTCGTCTTCAAAAACGGTCGGCGGCAAGTTTGGGTCGCCTTGTTGTTGGGAATTGAAACGATTGAAAAAGCCGGAAATCTTGCGTTTGCGTTTGTCACTCGACACCAACTGTTGTGATGTTGGCGTCTCGACAACATGGGCGATTGTTGGACCGTTTGACAGGCCCGAAAAAAAGTTGGAAAATGAAATTTTCCTGTTGGCTTTGGTTGGCGATGTTGTTAGGGCATCGGACGAATTTACTTCAAAATCCATTGCATTGATGGCTGCTGTTTGGCCAGCCGGCTTAGAGTCGTTTCCCAGGCTTCCTGCTGTTGTCGAGGCATCGTTGTCGCGACGATAACGTTTCAAGTGTTTTTCGGTAATTGTGAGTGACTCCCACGGAATGATCCAGTTCATGGCTCGAAGTTCGGCTTGGAATTTGGCACGGCTGTGTTGTGGGTGAAGAAGAAGAAGAAGAAGAAGAAAAGAATGGGCGTAATGATGTGCCCAATTGTTGACATTAGTTTGATATTGTTCACAAATGAAGGTGGTGCGGTTGACTAGAATTCCGAAATTGAAAATGGGTAGGTTCGAGTCCTATCACTGACCCTCGTTTGTCTCAGCCAAATTTCCACTTGTTAAAAAATGTTTGCCGTAAAACCTCTAAGTAGTTGATGCTACATCTTTTTTATTATTTATATATTTGTAATAACATTTTACGGTTTTATAAGCGTAAAAGGATAATGTTTCTTGCCTAATTGATGGAATCCTTCTTTGTAAACATTGACAAGGCTGTTTAATATTTAGTTAGCCCAATAGCATCATATAGCATACGTATGTCTTACGAGTTCTTTGAAGTAATCACTAAAGCAAAGGCTCAACTATATCGCTATGTACTCGACTTCTAATCTCTCGAAGTAGGAAAACAGGACCGTCACCTTTATTAGAAACGGAGACTTTATAAATAAACTGTGAAAATCATTAGAATCAAGTAGTAAAAATTAAACAAAATAACAATAAATACAAATAATAATTAAAAACATTACTGTTGGCTTATTACATATATTATATATATATATACAACTCGGCCCAAAGAAGATCAGAAATGAATTAATCTAGGTAGTTCCAAGCTTAGATAATGGAGAAGGGCTTGAGCACAAGGTAAGCAACCTGGTCTCTGTAAAAACTTATGTTGTTACGGAAACAATAAAATGATGCTATTCTGGAAAACGTCGGCAAAGAAGTGATAACACGACCTAGGTAACAGGGTTAGGTAAAAGGAAGCTCAATTTTCGATTAAACGAAGAGAATTGTTTGACTAAATTCTACATCTACCGCCCCGAAAAGTACAGCAAGAAGGTTGTAATAGACCACAGAAGACGTGACCAAGGACCATTTAGAAAGATCTAATTTGAAATGAATGTTTCATTGGGCATCAAACAAACATTTTGACAAAATGTTCGAACAGGCGTAATCATTATGCTGCCCGTGTTTTTTTTTGAATTATGGGGCTTTGTTGTTGTCGCTTTAAAATAAACAGGGGGCATGTTTATTTTAAAGCGAATGTGCTTTGTAATATATATATATATGTTAAAATTCTTAAAAACAACGTACCGATAGAATATCAATCCGAGGACCAGTGACAAAGCAACAAGTAACAGCAGTGTAAACGCAGCACCAATAGCAATATGCATTATGTCTAAAATGTAACAAAATGTTAAAGATAATCGACACTTGAATGGATTAAATATTGGTCGATAATTGCAGAAGTGACTAAGTCGCATTACATTTGGAGTTGAGTCAATCACCATTATATATATATTATTTATTTTAATTTTATGGTTATATGTATGCCCTCATATTTTGCTACATTTTGCTACATAGCAAATTATTCTATTTTTGTATGTAGGTTTCAACTTTCTACAATGGTGATATGAATCATAAGTCCATACTCCCCGACAGTGTACTTTCTAGGATGAGACTACAACACCAATTTGGTTAGCGGTACGTTTACCATAGCATAAAATTAACAAACCTCAAAAATCTTTGTGAATATTATAACGACTTTACTTCGATTTCATTAGTCTGTCAATTGTGCTAAGCATACATTGTTGTGTTTGCATAAAAGCAGTAAGAAGTCATTTCTTTAAATAGCCAACATTTACTTGCCAACTTGTTGATACAAGTAAACGTTGATAAAAGTCCATTTTTAAATAAACTTTGATGCTTTTAAAAAACAAAACAAATAATATTAGATGTTTTTTAAAAAACGAACTCTACATTTAATCTTTTTTTTTACAAAACTTTAAACCATTTTCCCATTGTTTGACAAATTAAACTAATGAAGTAGAATAGAAATACGACAAGTGCACCACCCGCTGCCAAAATTAACGTAGTACACATAGATAGACTTTTATACCATTCAGTACAACAAAATTTTACAAAAACGGTTTTTAAATATTAATTTCACAGTATTGATAACAAATTGTGCAAAAAAACACTTCCCATGTTTCTAACATTGCAGTAAATTGTATGCTTAAAAATAAAGTATAGAAATATGTATAGGTAAGAGAAAATAAATAATAGACTATACATTTTTAATAATCTGAATAATGTTCTATAATGATCTTTAAACGTTTAAATTAGGGGTTCGTTTGGCTTATCGACCGTGGCAATTAAAACTGCAGCAAAAATTTATTTGAGTTAATGTGTGCTAATAGGAAAACGTTTACTTGCCAACAAACGTTTTCCGTAAAACATGAAACATTAACAACAATATATATATATATATATATATATATATATGGAATGTATTCAAGTTGGGAAACGTCGTGACAGTAGACAGATAAATCAACTTTACAGTATTCAAACGACAGATATTACACAAATTTACTTTTTTAAACCGTTGAAACAATGAAATGGATTTGAATTATTTATATTAAATTAAATTAAAAGAAAAATATAAATATAAATATTTGAATGATCCCAAAACTAATTATATATATAATTATATATAATCCCGTCATTCAACAACTTCTCTGTAATCAGCTGTGTCAACCCATTTTGTTTGTATAATTATACATTTATGCATACAGTCTTATCATCATGACCATCATCATCATCATCTTTATGCATTGCAACCCAAAAACATCTGCTTTTTCTCAAAATCTCAATCAATATAACCAAATTATCATCATTTTTTAGGGCAACATACGCTTTCTATAAACTCCATTCTTGTCTATTTAATTCATCTCTCTCCCTCCGTTCAATGCAAATAGCAATGGTTATCATTATACAATTATGAGTTAACCCGCCTAAACAAGTCAAATATTTTGTTGTTTTGTTGGGAATAAACAAGTCAAATAATAGTTGAATGGCATACAGTGGGTAGTAATTATTTATTTGTTTTAGCAATTTACCCAATTATATATATATACACGCACACGCACACATTGATCCATTTTGAAAATTCCGTTTGACAGAACATTGGTCATGGCTACAAATAAGTCCAATTTTTGGTATACCAGGAGGGGGAGTTGACTTTGTAAAGAAATGTGGGAAAAAGCGACTTTTTAACAATATGTTCTTATTCTTACTACTTTAAATGGCTTATGCGAAAGCCATCTTTCAGCAGTCGACATTTTAGCCAAACTGAACGTGGACCCACGGGGGTGGTAACAATAGACCCCATGCGCCTATTCAAGTTCAAATCGAGCGCCGTTTTGCTAAACCATTAGTAAACATTAGAATTCCATAGCCTAACCAATAAAATATGTTAAATTCGAAACTCCATGTTGAGAAATGCATTTGTTTGCAATAATGAATTGGATATACACATGGGTTTGGTTGATGCTGATTGGTGTTTATAGTGTGCATTTTTATGTATTCTTACCTATTGAGCATTGGGAGCTATACAATGTGCAGATGTATCAAGTAAAAACATTCATTGTGCTTGGTGACGTAGTCAGCTGTTTATTATTTCTATAGTTGTACAGTATATTGAACAATCGATTCCGGTTGCTTGTTAAGCATATTAAACGTACGATAATAACAAAGTTTCTTAACTAATATACAGGTGTGTACTTGTACACAACGCTAAAGTCCATTTATGCCACTGTGCACTCGGTCCCTAGCCGAGGATGCACCACATGAAGGTGACAATCGAGATTATCACCATTAATAAAAGTCGAGACTTTATAGGCATTACCCAAATTATCAAAATTAATAGCATCGACATGCATTTCTAATCCACCAACGCCTGTCTATTCTATGTCACAATCAACACATTTGTATAAAACCAAGTGGGAGCTGTTGGTGTTGGTGTGTGTTGCAAACGTACAGTGATTTTCGCACAGCGTTCCGTCAAAGCCACACGTGGGTATGTCGGGCGGCGCTTCGTTCTGTTCGTTGACCCAGTCGATTGTCTTGTCGTCGACAATAGACATGGACTTGTCGCTGCCAAAATAATTGGCCACAATCTGTGAAAACAATGTATTGATGATATAATAGCTTGAATACATCAATTCATTCAGTATCCGTATAAAACAAATGTTGTAACATGTATTGTCACATTAATTAGTAAAGGCAAATGATTAATTTTATCAACAACAAATCTTTCATTGTGGTGGTGATTTTAAAGCCAGGACAATGGAAAAGGTATTTTATTATATGTTTGTCGTGTTGTCCACAACAAGTCAAATGGATGTGTATTGAGCAAATAATCACTCTCCGTAACATCTTTGAACAGTGTCAACAATTTCAGCAATCACTTACAGTCAATTTTATTGATTTCATGCAAGTTTTTGACAGTGTTTATCAAGCATTTTTGTAGAAAATTGTCAACCTTCACGGAATATCGTGTCGGTTGTGCTAAAAAGTGGTCTCACTACTATGTTCGAAATTGTTACAGGATTACGTCACACCGTTTTTGTTTCTTCTGATAATTGATTTTATTATGACTCGGTTTATGAATAATTTGTCTTATCGCATCAAATGGAATTATGGTAGATTAACAGATTTAAACGTTTCAGATGATATGGTCTACTTAGTGAGACACTAGAAATGATGCAAAATATGATAACACGCCTAAGTGACATTTGTTCTCGTGTTGGCTTACGTATCAATTACTCAAAGACGAAAATGTTGTGCACTATGTGCCGGGGTGGTCTAGCGGTACAGAGCACGAATTCGGACCTCGGTGGACATGGGTTCGAATCCCATTGCCGGCACTAAAATGCGGGTCCACGTTTGGTTTCGTTAATTGTCCATTGCTGAAAGATGTTTCTCGTGCAAACATAAAAAAAAATTAAAAATTATTTGGCCATAAAAATTAGCGGACAAAATATTGATAGTATTGATTCTTTTACATGTCTGAGAAGTATCATTGGTAAAGGGAAGGAAAAACCGAAATTGATGTTAAAGTAAGAGTTGAAAAGGCAATGTTACTCTTTTGTACATTCAAATCAATATAGTTATGTTTTTTCATCATCCTAAATACAAAACTTCGTTTGTAAGTATTAATAATCATTCTTACTGCAATATATATGGAAGTGAAACATGGAAACGAACAGACAAGATTGGTACAATGGTAAATGTTATTTACTGTTGGTGTCTTGGAAGTATTTTAAGGATTATCTGGTGCGATAGCATTTTAAACAATGAACTTACGAGAAGAACTGACTCGTTCATTACATAACATCATAATAATTAGACAAAATAACTTGTTTAACTTTTACGTTTACTACCCGAAAGACTAACAAGAACGCTTTTAGAATGGTTAGTTGAAGATGGTTAAAAGAAGATTAGTGGACTACAAAAAACTTGGCTAAGAACTATTCGGGTAGATCCAATTGTTTCATGGGACTAACAAACATTTTGGCAGAATGTTTAAACCCATGGAATCATTTTGTTGCCCCATGTTCTTTTAAAATAATAAAACCTTATTTTTTACTTCCCAGTAAGTCATATTATTACCACACAAACCTTTCTCACAAAGTAGATATTAAGCAAAGCTTTAAATAGCAACCCGTATTTAGTAAGTCCGTAATGGAATTCAAACACATACCTGTTCAGTTTTAACTCTAACTACCTCTGCTACCATCTTAACTATTCAAACATGTCACCGACCAAGAGGTAGTCAATATGTGCCGCTGGTGGTCTAGTGGGGTACAGCGGTGAACTCAAACTTGAATAGAAATGGGGTTTGAGTGTAACAAGCGCGCACTAAATGCGACTTTGCTGAAAACATTTTTGTATCACCGTTAAAACATCACGCGTCAATATTATACTCAAGTACTTACTTCGAAATCGCCTGTTACGGGATTCATGTCCAGCAAAGAATAGTCAGCATTGCGGTCGCCATTTGGATCTATGCTGACAATACCCGTGACACCTGTAAAATGGACAAACATTTATTTATCAATTTTTTTTTTACGACTTTAAATGTTTTACAGAAAATTTATCTTCAGCACTAGATATTTTAACAAAGCCAAAAGTAAGTCCGCATATGATGCCGATGGTGGAGATCGAATCTATCCCACGCAGGTTCGAGTCGAGCGCTGTACTGCTAGACTACTCCAACATGCTCTGTAGTATTATTTTGTCATTATTAGAAAGCTTTTTTAATTTAAAGATTTGTAATTGCATTGACAATTGTAGATAGTAGAAACTGAACCTTTTTAGGTTAGGGTGGTCTAGCGGTCGAGCGCTCGAATTTGGACCTCGGTGGGCATCGGGGTTCGAATCCCACCACCGGCTCACTAAAATACAGGCTCCGCTACAATGTCTACTGTTGAAAGGCATACGTTTCTCGCAAAACATTCAAAGTAATAAACGTAGAATAAAAATTCAAGTTTGTTGTCGGAATGATGTTACTTTTGTTAAAAGTGTGTCGTACTTTTCTGAAATGGCGTCTTCTTGTTTGCTTTACATGGGGTCGGATACGATAGCATCGCTTTAATAACGCCATTTATTTATTTGTACTACTTTCAATGTTTCACATTTTTTTAGCAGTGAATATTTTAGCGAAGCCGAACGTGAACCCGCATTTAGTGGGCCGGTAGTGGGATTCGAACCCCGATATCCACCAGATCGAAATTGAGCGCTGTACTGCTAGATCACCCCGGTACTATATTTGAGCGAATACATACGTAAATATACACTAATACATCTGGCAAAATGAAAAACCCATTTTATTTATATTTAATACACAACACACATCTACTTTTCATGTGTTTTTCAAACAGCAATTCGTTTTTGTTGGAATTGCTTTGCTCTGTGTGACCTAATTTTTCTTTTCCTGCTGTTTTAATTTTAACTTGACCAACTGTTTATATTATTACTGTAACTAATTCCCAATGTTAACAAAATGGTTTGAGGCATCTATTATACAATGCTAAATTATTCATTTCCATTCTAGCACGTAAATAAAACCTACTTGTTTTCTTTATAATAAATGGTTATATAATTATCATCATCATAAACACCCCCCATCGGTTATTATCACTCAGGGTAGTCCAAAAAACGTCAACTTTTGTAGTGTCTACTTAAAGAACGACACTTGAGGTATGCTGACATTAAATGTTAATTACATCCCAAGTTAAAACCCTCCAATGATTAGCTGCAAATGGTAAGCCAACGGATGCCCAATTAAGTAATTCATTTAGACGAGGGGCCTTACTATAAATACAAGCACTGAGTTCGCATGCTACAATGTCCGTCCAAATTTTCCGTTAGCCGCCTGGCCTTCTTTTCCATCCGGGTAATGGATGGGCTTTCATAGTTATTCTGGCTGGATAAGTGGGCGATCTACGTAAAACATGGCCAATCCATTTTAATCGTTTTTCTTTTACTGTGCTAGAGATACATGGCCAATAAATGTTAAGAGACTGACAAATATTTGGGAATGGTCAAAATATTTTACTAGTTATTAAACGAGTACGTTCAATAGAGGACAACGAGCGAAATCATATAAATCTTAAACAGCTTTGCCCAAAATGAACTAGCTTTTGTGTATCCACTTGGGTGAGAGTCCAAGTTTCGCATGCTTAAAGTAGAATGGAACGTACTGAACCTTATATATTCAAATCTTGGTTTTACTAAAAATATTACTTTTGTTCCATTAAAAGTTTATTTAAACGCCCAAAAGCTGCAGTAGAAAGGCGAATACGACGCCAAATCTCTGAAGAGCTAGATCCTTTATTATCTATGACCGAACCTAGGTACGTAAATTCATCAACCACAGGATGTGGACTACCATTAATGGTAATTGGATTTCTAAAGGAATAAATGGTTATAATTGTTCTTAATTTATTTGACAAAGTAAAAATATGTTATAATTGGGTACTTATTGTTTAAAAATAAGCCACACATATTTTTCAATAACATCATCAAAATCTTGTCTTATTTAATTTAGGAAATAAATGTTAAGGTATGATAATGTATAAAAAACAAGAACAAGATGCAGTATGTAGTTGTGCTAAAGAAAAAGGCACTTTCAACTTTGATCTAAAAAGTAACATTTTTGTTTTTGTAACTATAATTGAGCAGTGTTTCATTTGGTATACGTATACCTTGGGTATACCGTTGCACAGAAATAAATTTTAGCAAGATCAAAACTGTTTGGTAAAAATTGTGTAATGTTTAAATTTAAATTTAAACAAAACAAAATAAACTTGATGTTATTATTTGGGGGGTATATAGAACGAGGTATCATTGTGGAAAACTAATGAGACCCTCGTGTAAGTATATTTCAGTTCAACATTGAAATAAAGATGTAGCTGTTTAATATATTCAGCATAATTCGCCATCTAATGGGTGTATTATACTTTATGCCGAACCAACACATTAATTGTTAAAAAGGACATTTTTTAACTGTCAAAAGTAAAGTTTTTTAAAAATAGGCTGCACACAATACTACTTATTTACAACCAAATGTCTAATCTCGTATTATTGTTTCATTGGTACAAAAACATAACAACTTAATAGTCGTTCCACCTATTTTGTGCAAACGGAAAACCTATTGTCTTGACTCATGTTGATAACCGTCTTAATGTGTTCATTTATTTTTTAAAGAAAACATTTTTTAGAAAGTAGATATTGAGTGAGACCAAACTAGGTGTCGCATTTAGCGCCATTAATTGGACTCAAAGCCATATCTTCAAATCTGTTGTTACTCCAGTACTCAACCATCGAGCTACTTTTAGCCATTGAAATGCCAAACCAAATTGTCTTGATCTACTCTTTGCTAGTAAATAACTAAAGAGAAGAAACAAAATGGATTTGTCTCGGTTTGTGTTTTCCATAATAATAATAATAATAATAATAATAATAAATAATAATAATAATAATAATAATAATAATAATAATAATAATAATAATAATAATAATAATAATAATAATAATAATAATAATAATAATAATAATAATAATAATAATAATAATAATAGTAATAATAATAATAATAGTAATAATAATAATAATAGTAATAATAATAATAATAGTAATAATAATAATAATAGTAATAATAATAATAATAATAATAATAATAATAATAATAATAATAATAATAATAATAATAATAATAATAATAATAATAATAATAATAATAATAATAATAATAATAATAATAATAATAATAATAATAATAATAATAATAATAATAATAATAATAATAATAATAATAATAATAATAATAATAATAATAATAATAATAATAATAATAATAATAATAATAATAATAATAATAATAATAATAATAATAATAATAATAATAATAATAATAATAATAATAATAATAATAATAATAATAATAATAATAATAATAATAATAATAATAATAATATAATAATAATAATAATAATAATAGTAATAATAATAATAATAATAATAATAATAATAATAGTAATAATAATAACAATAATAATAGTAATAATAATAATAATAGTAATAATAATAATAGTAATAATAATAATAATAATAATAGTAATAATAGTAATAATAATAATAGTAATAGTAATAATAATAATAATAATAATAATAATAGTAATAATAATAATAATAATGATAATAATAATACTAATTTTTAAATAATAATAATAATGTTGATAATAATAATAATAATAATTTATTTATGTTTGCTGCTTTGAATGTTTTACGAGAAACATCTTTCAGCAGTAGACATTTTAGCGAAGCCGAACGTGGGCCCGTATTTTAGTGCCGGTGGTAGGATTCGAACCCATGTTCACCCAGGTCTAAGTCGAGCGCTGTACCGCTAGACCATATTATTAAGGTTATTATTATTGTTTATAATAAAAATATTAATAATGATTATTTCTTATTATGTGGTAATAGCTGACTGAAATCTTGTAAATAATAGATAAAAATGTGAAAAAACGTTTTATTTTAGTTTTTACCTTATATAACAAATGTTATATTAAATGTTTTCAACTTCCATTATCATTATTGTATACATTTTGTCTTTCGAAATACAATATTGTTTAACAATTTATTGTAAATTATCTTTCCAACTGTTCACATAACTTGTTATTATTTATTTAACTTGAAATATAAAAAACACTTTACTTTTAGAAAAAACGTTTTATACAAATAAATAATTCATTTTTTAGACCTTTGATGTAATTATTGTTGTTATTTTTAAATAAATAGTTAAGTTGATTAAATATTTATTTAAAAAGTTATATTTGGGTTATTAGTTAACATGATGAAATTATTGTTGAGTTGAATGCATTAAATTTTGAACTATTGAACAATAATCTTTTTTATTTGAAATTATGGACACGCTTAATCGCTATATGTGTATTAATAATCGTTGTGTTCATGTCGGCATTGACATCCAAGTATGACACTTTATTAATTCTGTATAGTGTAAATTACGGAGTTTATAAAAAAACTATGAACAGTAACGATAACTGTCATTTAATAGAATCAGGTGACCATTAAAACAATGTATTATTAGCATACAACGCTAGATAATAATGTGACAAATATTGAGCCTAGTATAATTCATTGTAACTGATTGCATTATCTTTACATGATCTATCTATTAATTGCACTAATCGCTACACTATAAAAATAATATGAATAAAGCATCACGTTGTTAAAGTATGCAAAATGGATATTCATTGTACAATAATGCATCGATAAACAATCTTTTTTCTATTGAAAAAGATTATTTGTGATTTTGAACGTTTATCAACATGATTATTACTGTAATAGAAATGTGCATTAAGGGTCAAAGCATAAATCCAGTAGGACTATTGAGTGTGAAAAATTCAAAAAGCTTTTTTATTTTTCAATTGTGATTAGTGACGTAGGCTCAACAATAGCCTATCCAATGTAGAAAAACAACGAAGTTTCTCGGTTAATAGACGGCATCCATGTGACGGCGCCACTGTTAGCAAAGATCGACTGGACTATATAATTTTTGTTACGGTTATCACCCTTATAACAACAGCTACATGTACCCAGTGTGTATGCTTGTACCTATCCACCAAAGTGAAAATCCAATTATACTACTGTGTAATCGATCCATACTGTGTGCTAGTCTGAATGCTCAAGTTCACCTAATCTAGGATGCACCACACATGGAGGTAACACAATCAGTAATAGTGGCATAATTAGAAATTAAGCTTTTGTATGCATTACTCAAATTGTCAGGATTATCGGCATGCAAAAAGCGTTCAAATTATGATAAACGCAATTGTCGACTCCAAAAATGCAATTACACGGAATAATCGTGTTGCTTTATACTCTTAAAAACTATAATAGCAGTTTTAGAAATCACGTTTTTAAATAGTCAATGAAACAAGATACAAAGTAATTCGCAAGTATTATACAATTCATTGATGCTTTTTTCAATCCAATAAACAATTTTTGTATTTTACTTTGACCTAATATGTTACTTATGATGACCTTTTGGATGTGGCAATACCATGGTAACAATTTAGAAGAAAAAACCTTTTGGATAGAAAATATGTATAACCTTAGGTTTCTATTAAGTATGTTGTTTTAAATAAACTCGGCAATGCAGTTTTGTATAAAATTGAAATTAATTTGTTTTTGTTAAAGAATAAAGCAATCAGTCAACTTTGGAACAACACTATTATTACTATACACAAATAGGTCAAGTGCTTTGATATGCAAAAACATGCTTTACTACCTTTTTCCCATCTACTTTTCATTATTATTTGTACGTATCTAGATGTAAACCTGAACACTTAGACGCTAACGTGGCAAGAACCAACTGCACAGAGCTTTCCTCTTGATAGACGGATGCAAGTATACAGTAGTTGAAAGGAATCTTAAGGCATGCGCTTATACTACATGCAGCAATTGGACAAGAGGCGATAACAATGGCACCGTCACAGCAATGCCGTCTATGAGCCAAGGAACGTCGTAATTTTCTTACATGTGTTACGCTTATGAAACCCTTGGAGTCGATCGTATTTGATATGCTGTACAAATATAAGGACGAAGAAGTAGTCAGTTACAAGTGTCTATTGCATCGAAACCGGTAACTTGAATAACAAAATTTCTTTCTTATTGTCTTAAAATCATTGACAACAATTCAACATTTAAACATAAAAAGATTTTTGGCATTTTAAAAAAGAATTCTGTCATTAAATAAAAACATTTGTTCTTTTCGTATACAAGGTATAGTAATCAATTTGTTTGTTGTTATTGCATATCCAATTCTTTTAATTATAGTAAATTATAACTTGTGAATATATATATATATATGTATATATGGTTGTGTGTACGTGTTATCTAATTTCACATAATTAAATGGTCTTTATTATCCCACCTCTTCCTCAAACACAGTCGCAAGCAACAATGAGTTAATTTTATTTACTCTCCATTCTGTAAACAATATACTTCGTGTTTTTCAAAACAATCTATTCAAATTTCAGATATTAATTACCCGAATAACAACAACATGAACAACAACCAAAAAATCATTAAAAGACCCATAAACACTTGATTTGGCATGTTAAGGAAAAACAAAAAGATAACCTTGAGAAAATGTAATAATAATAATAATAATAATAATAATCATTACATAAAAATATTTTACTTATTAGTGCTATAATTGAAAAAGCAACATTGTGGTTTACCTTTAAAGGTCCGATTCCACATTCTTTTTGTAATCAACGATCCATTTGTGATGTCACCGCCATTAATCAAAACGTCTTTGAGAGTGAGGGCATAGAGTTTGACTGCATCGTAAAATGCTCCTACAAATGGCGAAATCTGGAAAATGGAATAAAGAAGAACAAAATTAACTCGATTTGGTCGGTGACGCAAACAACGTTTCATTATTTTCCACATTTGTACATATTGAACGATCGACTTCAATGGTTTGATAAATATAACAAACGTAGAAGAATTACGAAGATTTTTAACGTACGGTTTGCAAAGATGAACCACGCCGCTTGATGTTTTTCAAGGATAATTCCCATAGTCCTGGGGCAACATATACTATATATGCACATTAATATACGTTTTAAGTACCCTAAGTGTATGCTTGCACTCACCCGCCAAAGCAAAATCTCAATTATACCGTTGTGCACTCGATCATTCCTGAGTTAGTTTAGAATGATTGGATACACTTCGTCCATAATGCGCCATGTAGAGAAGCAGTCAGGATTATTACTATTATTGAAAATTGAGCCTTTGCAAGCATTACTCAAATCCTTGAGTTCAGTAGAATTCCAAAATTAACTCTATAGATCCAGTTAAACAAGAATTCCATCTATCTCAAAAGTGTGGACCAGATTGGTTTGCCTCACGTATTACTTGTATTTATGTATTTATTTCAACACCCTTCCATTTTGCAACACATAAGGTAAGAAGATTGTTCCGCGTAACTGTATATTTATGCTAATAATCATGACGATTTGAGTAATGCTTAAAATGTCCCAATTTCCAATAATGATAATAATCCTGACTGTTCCTCCACCTGGCGCATCCTGGACTAAGTGTATCCAATCATTCTGAACTAACTCAGCAGGGTTCATTAAAAAACAAGCCAGGTTGTTATTATTGGCACCTAAGCCTTTACCTTTTTAAAACTGCAGTAGGAACACTTAAGTTGTCCAAGCCAATACTTCAAATAATGACAAAAAATCAATAACGACAACCTTAAATCAAAATATCCGAGCTAACTAGAAATACCCCCTCTCAATTCTATTATTCATGCATAGTTATTAACTCTACAACCAAACAAACGTCAGCATGTCTCATGCTTGTGTACGAACAACAAAATGCCATATTTACATCAATAACTGTTTTACAAAATATTCAACCAATGTCTAACGCGCTTTACAACAACAATTGTCATTATATGAAAAACGTTGATTGAAGACTTGTCTTTTATTTTTGACTTTCATCAACACCCGACAATTACACAAAACCTTTTACTTTAAAAACAAGCATGGGACAAAAATATAGCAGTTGGAGCAAAAGAAAACATCATAGTCCCATAATTCATAAAAACCACCATATGTTCGAATATTTTGCCAACATTTTTGTCTAGTATCATTTCAATTAAATCTTTCCTATTGGTTCTTAGCCAAGATTTATGTTGCCTATTACAACCTTTCTTTTTTCTATTCCAAAACCGTTCTTGCTAGTCTATAGGGCGTAGAATTTAGCAAATTAATTTTTTTCGTCTGATTGTAATGGTGTCACGTAATGGACAAGGGTCAGTTATTCTTATCAGCTTATTGTTCAGGCGGATGGAAGAATATGACTATATCGATTTGAGTATATGATAGACTGACGTTAATTTTCCGAGTATTTGTCGTTGTTTGCCGGAATATTTGTTTCTGCAACAACATAGACATTTTACAGAGACCAGGTTGCTAATCTTGTGCTCAAACCCTTCCTCTTTATCTAACCTTGGGACTGACTAGAATCGTTTATTTCTGATTTTTTTTAGGCGGAGAGATGCTAATGAGCCCGAGGATTTAAGCAATAATTATAAAGTATCAATTTCCAATGATGGTGATATTACTGACTGTTCGTCCTCCATGTGGTGCATCTAGGCATCTAGACTAATAACAGCAGGGTCCGAGTGCACAGCGGTATAACTGAGATTCCGCTACGGCGAGTGGGTACGAACATACACATGGATACTTAAAAGGTATCTAAAGCTATACCTATACCATATGTAGCCGTTGAGCTAAGAAAAATAACCATGACAAAAAATCAAGTGGCCTGGTCAATCGTTGTGAACAGTGGCGACGTCACAAGGATGCCGTCTATCAGCCAAGAAACTTTGTTATTTTTCCACGTTTATCCACGCTTATTAAGCTATCGAAGTTAACCGTTTATATGTCGTATAAATAAGAAAAATAATGAAGAGGTGACCACGTCACCAACCAGAATGAATGAATTTCTTTAGGTGGAGTTATACCCGTACAATTGTTTCATTTATTTGATTTCTTTATAATACGCACACTAGTTTGTGTTGGTCTTCGTTAAGTAACGCATGTTACTAATCGATAAAAAAGCCTTTTGATTAATGTTTCAGCAATGTACAAATTTCATTTTTTTAAACATTACACTGTTTATTAACAACGTACACTTGTCAATCATATATTCATTTACACAAAATTGGATTTGTGTGAGAATTCAAGATTGGGCCAACATAAGATTGACAAGATAATATTAGTAATTTAGGATTAGTCAGTACAGATTATTAATAGAGTTTGGATTTGAACTTTGCAAAAATATCATTTTTATTCTTTAAGCAAAAAAATAGAATTGTAATAAAATAATTTTTAGATATTTATAGTTTTTGTTGCCTTAATGTTACACCTAAAAATGATTTTTAGCACGTGAATATTTAAATACCAAAAGCCGGATGCTAATTGACTTGGGCCTACAAATGTACCGGCACTAAATGTGGTCCCCACGTTTGACTACACTTGCTGAAAGATGCGTTTCCCGTAAAACATTCGAAACAGTAACAGTAAAAACATGTAACGCCTTACTGATGATCAATTATCACAGAACGGTAGTGTGGTGTGTTTTAGGCCATTCTACAACCCATAAAGTAATTCATGCATCTAACGTAGTTATTTAATTTCGGATAGCGTTAACGTTAGAACGATTATATGACAATTTTTTATAAAAATGTATATATCTATTTGAAACCGTGTTGTGACTAAATTAAAATTATTGAGCAAACAAAATAAAATTGAGGTTTTTTTTACACAATTGTGATGAATGCATTTCATTTCCATACTCGACTCCGCTACACGTCTATTCGTTAAAGAAGAATCAATGTTCGACCATAGAACAGATGATAACGTCCATGTAAACAAAATACTATTGTTTCTACTTTGAGAAATTCTACTGCAATCAATTAAAAATCGTGTTAGTAAAAGCAAAATCCCTAAATTTAAAGGTTAGCAGTATGAAATATAATTATTGTTAGAAAACAACATTGATCTTGGTTGGTAACGTGGTCACCTTTTCACTATTTTTAACATTTATGCTGCATGAAAACGATCAAGTTTGATGGTTTGATAGGCGTAACAAATACAGAAGAATAACAAAGTTTCTTCGCTCGTAGACGGCATCCATGTGACGTCGCCACAGTTCGCAAAAATTGACGAGGTCACTTAATTATTTGTCAGGGTTATCTCCTGTAGCCTAACGACTGAATATAGTACACGTATATTTTAAGATACTTTTTAAGTATCCTAGGTTTATGCTCGCATCCATCCGCGGTAGCAGAAGTCAAGTTGTACCGGTGTGAACTCAGACCTTGTTGTTATTAGGCTAGAGCACATACAGTCGAGGATGTACTACGTAGAAGACGAACAGTCAGGAATATCACCATAGTTAAAAAGTGAGACTTTATAGGCATTTCACAAATCCTTAGGATCATTAGCATCCCATCATCAAGATCATTAGCATCCTTCAATGACATCTCATTCTAACAAGTTACAGCCAAAAAGTGAAAGCAACACAATTCTTGTGAGACAGAATGGAGTAAAAGCTAAAAGAAAGTTCAATTTCTACAATACCGAATCTTTGACACCCGACATGTTTACAGTACAATTACATAATCAGCAATCTTGTAGTAAAAGGATTTTGCATAATATAAATACTACTCATAGAACAACGAGGAAACCAATTTACGATGATGCACTTATTTTCAACCTAAAAATACTTACAGGAATAGTGAAGATATTGTTACAAAATTATTGTTAAATGACACTCTATATTAAGATGTCGGTTATATTTATGTTATTTATAATAACACCGCAAACATTTTTTATTGAAGAATGTACATGTCACATGATACAATAGATGACAAAATTATATGTCAAACTTTATACACTATGATATGTTAGAGCATTTGGTACTTATTACTTAACTTAGACATTTAGCTTTTACAAATGTATTGTGTAATAATTTAGCAATGTTGGTTAAATAAAATTTCTATTAATAAAATATATCGCCATTTATTATAGTAACATCGGATACTAATAAGGCTTATTAAATCGCTACCCCCAATAATGATAATATTCCTAAGTGTTCCTCCTCCACATGGTGTATCCTGGACTAGGGTACCCAAGCATTCAGAATAATGCGGTAGGGATTGAGTGCACAACAGTACAATGCTGCGCTACTCTAATTTACCATGACTACATATATAACTTATTTATTTATTTTATGTTTTCTACTTTGAATGTTTTACGAGAAACATCTTTCAGCAGTGAACAATTGGCAGAGCCAAACGTGGGCCCGCATTTTAGTGCCGGCGATGGGATTCGAACCCATGTCCACCGAGGTCCGAATTCGGGCGCTGTATCACAATAAATAACTATCATTAAAATCTAATAGTCGAATTAATTTTTCTTATGTACCTAGTTTTTTCCAATATGTATCTAAAATACATTTTCAATGTAAAAGAAAATATTATCATAGTTGATTTCAATATACTTTAAAATCAACTTTACCAGAAAGCATGTCACTGCCACTAATACTACTATCTTTCAATGCAAGATCTATTGTTGACAAAATTGATAATTTGCGTTCACTAGCTAATGCGAAAAGGCATGTCAACACAGTTGTTTTATATTAATTCAAGAATCCTGGGTAAATAAATACATTGATATTGATAACCTTATGTCATTTGATAATGACATAAATGGATTAATTTATCTAATTTTTTTACTTTTTACTTCTATTTTGCATTGTTTGATGGCACTAATTATATGTTATGTATGTATGTATATGCTGAATGTAACTCTATTGATATATTAAAGCTTATATTAATAATAAATAAATATTATATAGCTGTTGGGCTAGGGGAAATAGATAGAATTATAAAATACATTATTTTGCAACAATGTTTGGATCAGAAATGATTCAATCTAGCCAGTCCCAAGCCTGAATAAAGGAGGAGGGTTTGAGCGCAAGGTTAGCAACCTGGCCTCTGTAAAAAATTTATACTGTTGCAGAAACAATCAACAGGACGCCATTCCGGCAAACAATTGTGAGTGCCAAAATATTAGCCTAAAAATAGAACATTATCATGTATGCCTAACGATAGGATTTATAGAATAGGAATGGGTATATTTATAGTTTGAATAGGTTTGTGTGAAGGAATGCTAATGATACTGAGGATTTGAGTTATGCGCTTGTAAGGTTTTAATTTACAATAAAAGTGATACTGGTGACCGTTTATCCTCGACAAGATGCCCATAGGCATCTCGATTAATAACAGCAGAAACCGTCTGCACGGCGCTATAACTAGGTTTCCGCTCGGGCGGTTAGGTACAATTATGTACCCGAAGTACTTAAAAAATAACTTATACCTTAGGTTGTTATACATAACCCTGATAAAAAATCAGGCAGCTTCGTTAATCTTTGCGATGAGTGGCGCCATCTACTAGCCAAGAAACGTCATTATTCTTCTAAATTTTTGACGCTTATGAAGGCATTGTAGTTGATCTTCTAATATGTCGTTCAAATTTTGAAATAATGAAGAAGTGAATGCATGTCACACCAACCACAATGAACATGTGAATGTTACCTTTAACTTTAGTTGAATTGGATAGTAATCTTGTTGTAAATAGCTGACACAATCTCAAGTAAGCGCTTGCTGGACGTGATTGTGCAATCTTTTCATCTTTCCCGTAGAGACTAATTTGTTCTGGGGGTGATCGAGTGGGTAAAATGGTAGACTTGAAACTAAATGGGGCCATGGATCTAAATTCTAGCTCCGGTACTAATTGCAAACGCTTGCCTAAAACTTTTATAAATGTTCTCATAATGAAAAAATATCATTCATAAAATTGTCAAGTAGTAGAAAGTAGAAAATTTGACACAGTAGTTCCTCAACCGTCGTGTGTAGTAGAATGTATTCAATTCTCCAATTGACTATTTTGAGTATCCTAGTTCTTAGTTAAAAATGTCTGATTGCTGTTTAATTTGTAATTGTATATTGAAAAACAGTTTAGGACAAATGTTTACACCCCCAAATAATTTTAAAATACTGAATTCAAGGTTTGTATAAAACCACACTCGTCTGTAAAACAAGTCAATTACCAACAACACATGAGACAGTGTTCACATAGTCTATTGATTTGACTGTTTCTGTTTAACTATTTACGGAAAACATTTTTAGGCCAAACGGAGGTTTGCATTTGGTGCTAGTGGTGGCACCTAAACACATATTCATCCAAGGTTTAATAAATTGTGGTGTCATGCTCTGTTACTAGATTTTCATTGTGCAGTCAACGTTTTGCTATTTCTAAATTTGAACAGGGATGGACTCTGATAGCCAACGAACGTGGAAGTATAACAATGTTTTTTAGCTGGTAGACGGCATCATTGTGGAGGCCCCACAATGGCCCAACGGCTAAATATACTTTGAGATACTTTTTGAGTAATCTTGCCACGTTCAAACTATTTTATGAAAAATATCGGCCAATAGCCATTCCCCTATATTCCAGGTAGCGCAGTCATACATAACATGAAATTGCATGATACCATTAGCGTCATTGCTAGAAACAAGCATTTACCAATGACAATAAAAAAGATCAAACAGTGAATAAATATTGAATACCAAAACTTACTTCACCGCTACCAAAATTGAAATCGTAATCACGAAGTGCCCTCTTCTTCAATTCGACAGCGAATGCCTCGTATTCGACTGTGTCGGGCTTGCGCAACGCGATGGTCATCAGGACACGATAAGCTTGGCGTGCTTTTTCATTTTCTTCTTTCGACGAATCCTTGCGATACCACGGTCTCTTCAACTTTTTCTGGCTGCAGTGGGACACAAGCAGATAGACAGACACATGTTGATTAACTCAATATACGAGTTTGGTAAATATGAAAAAAACAGCTCAATGGTTGCAATAGGATAATTGTTGCAGAGATCATAAAACTTTACAAATTTGAAACAATATGTCTCAAATGCATTTGGCACAACACCCATTCATATCGTGCGTATTAAGAGATCGGTATCTGCCAAATTGCACGTTCTTCCATTGTTCGTGTGGCAACAACGTTCTTCACAGAAATTCTGCTGCAATCTCACGTGGTCTGTCCACATGTCGAGTAGGAGAAAAGGAAGGGTAGTCGAAAACGTACTTGGATGGATGCTGTTTTGGAAAAATCTTCACCCTATTTTAGCCCAGAAACTGTGAATAGTGGAAGGGGATACTGTGAGAACTTGGAACTAATAAAGAGGTTATATTGCTATCAAGGTTTTTTTATGGTTGTAATAAAATATAGTGCTATACAGTGTTGTTTTTGTTTGACTTCACATTAGAAAAAATTTTTCCATAAATCTAAAGTTGCATTTTGTAATGTTATCACTGTTATTATGATATTTTTGTTTTGGGGCAGAAAGATAGCAGTAAAAACAAAACCAACCACAAAGTCTCATAATTTTAAAAGAACGTGGAGATACAAAATGATTCCATGTGTTTGAATATTTTACCAAAATGTTTTTGTGATTCTCCATGAGACATTCACTTTAATTACAAATCTTCCCAAATGGTTCTTAGCTACGTTTTCTATGGTCTACCACAACCTATCCTTTGCCATCATCAATAGTCTATTCCAAAACCGTAAAAATAGCATTGATTCAAGTCATTTATTTCGTTCAGTCGGAGTTTGGGTTTCCTTTTGGCTTTCACTCAATTATTTTCCGTTGTTTTCCGGAATGGCGTAATTTTTTTTTAGCAATATCGATTTTTCATAAAGGTCAGGTAGTTTACTTTGCTTTCAAAACGTCCTCTTTTACATAAACTTGGGACTGACTAGATACGTTTAATTCTCATCTTTTCTAAGCGTGAATCGACAGTTTCACGTAACTTGCGATTGTTAGACTCCAAATTAAACGAATATATACACATTGCCAATCAATATGAATATACTCGCTTTCTTGCTTCATTGTATAATCAGTTATTCTCACACATACAGACATTATATATATATATATATATTATAATGGAAAAATCTACATTTATAAAATCTAAATTTGTTTTTATTTCCGTTTGACCTTCTGTTAAAATAAAAAATGAAAGCTGATATAAATAGTAATATATTGAATTCTGTATTTATTAACAAAACAGTTATTAAAAAATATACATATAAATTGGGAAAAAACAATTTATTTTATAGTCAATACAATGTAAAGTTTTCATTCAATCGATATAATTAATATTTATTTGCTAAATTTTTTTTTTTTTAATGTTCAATATCCAAAATTCATCATTATTAAGCACAACATTATGACGTTATAAAACCAAAATTGAGAAAATTAATAATTGTAACAATAATTAATCATTTTTTAATAGTGATTTTTTTTAGTGAAAATAAAATTTAGATAAAATTAATCGTTTTTAACGGACATTATTATAATTTCAATAACGTTCGCTAACCTAAAGTTTTCTGTAAAAAAATAAAGTTTTGTAATTTAAAAATAAGACAAAAATTAATAGTTTTGTTAAAGGAATAAAAAGTGCCATATCCGGTCCCAAGTCTGGCTAAGAAAGGAGGAGGGTTTGAAAGCAAGATTAGAAAAAACGTGCTTAAGAAACAACAAGAAACAATAACAAATAAGTGGTAACAGTATAAATCCGATGACGCGGTTCGAAGAAATCTTAATGGAATTTTAATTTTCTTTATACACAATATTCAAAAACAAAAATTATTATTTTTTATTTATCTATGCTTGCTATTTTGAATGTTTTACTGAAAAAGCAGCTTTCAGCAATGGGGACATTTTAGCGAAGCCGAACGTGGGTTTCGTATTTAGTAGGCCGGTGGTGGGATTCGAACCCATGTCCAACAAGCCTAAGGCAAATGCTGTATCGCTAGACCACCCCGACACAAAAAGCAAGGGAGTATCGTGAGGTCCCTCCACTGACAAAAAGTGCGCGCCCAAACGAACCCGATTAAAGATTGTAGCGAGTTTTAACCCGCCGAAGTACAATGGCGAGCCTCTACCCGCAGGCATTCGTAATCACTCTAAACTCGGCACTAGCTAAGTACAATTTTGTGGCTCTATGCTCTATAGAAGGGAAAGATTTTAAAATGAAAAAAAAATGTATATAAGGAAAATGAAAAATATACTTACCTGCTTAACAAATCTATGTTAAAAAATGCATATTCCCCGTTGATTAAATTTAAATCGTAAGCTTCCAGCATGATATGACGCACGGCTTCAGGTTCAGTACACAAGATTACAACTGAAATATATATATATATATATATAATTTGTTGTGTTAATGACAATTACTCAGTTAAATCATTTCCTTAATCTGTAAGCAATCACTAAACAACAGGCTAAATGTTTTCAACCTGACACCTTTCAACGGTTTATTTTACACCGCAGTGCATGGTTGTGTAAGCAGATCTGTTTTTTCAGCAACAGTACGTTTACAACAGCAGAATAATTATTCTGGTCCTAATTTTAAACCTCATTATTCTTTTTTTAATGCAAGTTGACACATTGATAGAGCAAAGATTTCATTAAACCAAAACATCTGACGTTTGGTTGTAAGTCCTACTAAAGTTGAGTACATTTAGTTACAAGAACAAGAACAACAACGTTTAGTGGCTGAACCACGTCTTCATTAGTTCCAAGTTTGCAAAACATTCAAAATTCCTATAACAAAAGGATGTCAAATGCAAATTAAACTTAGGAAAGGATAAATAAAGATTCTTGACTAAAAGATCGCTTCCTTGCGACGCCGCCAGTGTTCAAAGGAATTGACGAGGCGATCGTTTTTAGTGCAATTGGGAGTTGGGGGCGGTTGATGGATCCGTAAACCTAACTGATTATATATGTTAAACGGATATTTGTAATACCTTTTAGGCATTTTAGTAATGTGCTTGCACCTATTCACTAAGCGCGAGTCCACTGAAAGCCCAGTTATACCGTTGTGCACTCGGTCCTTGCTGTTATTAGTCTAGATACCTTTCACCACCTAGTCCAGGATGCACCACATGAAGGATGAACAGTCAGGAATAACACCATTATTGGAATTTGAGACTTTGTAAACATTACTCAAATCCCCAGGATCAGTAGCATTCATTTAGTATTATGACATAAAAATATGTATTATGGCGCTTTTAAGGGTGATATATTGAAATTGTCAAATTTACTGAACAATAAATTTGCTCTATTTGGACTAACCAGAAGCGTTGTACAGCACTGTTTCATCCGTGTTTAAAATTATCCCTTTCAAGTTTCACACACGAACTTGAATTCATGTGCTATCTGGTGTCAGGTGAGTATCTCAGCCACTGAATTTTGTTAAAGTATATTTAACAAACGTTTATCTAATCCTTGCCAATAACTTATTTTACAAATATTTTACTAATAAAGAAATAATTGATAAGCGAAAATATCTCATCATTGTTAAATTTTATCCATTATGGTGTGAAGCAAGAAATAATTATGTGAGTAAATTTGGTCCACATAAACAAAAATAGCAACAGTGTAGTAATACAACTACAACAGTTCATATATAGAGATTACAAAATTTCACACACACACACAATAGAACAAGTAAATATAAAATGCACGGTTTAAATCGGAATAAAACTTGTTGCAATGCACTACAAAATTTAAAAGATTTGGAATAAAACTAATTAAATTGTGAGAAAATAATAGTACTATTAAAGTTAGATTAGAAATGATTCAATCTAGCCAGTCCCAAGCCTGGATAAAGGAGGAGGGTTTGAGCGCAAGGTTAGCAACCTGGCCTTTGTAAAAATTTATACTGCTGCGGAAACAATGAAAGATGACGTCATTCCGGCAAACAACAACGTTTCTGGATGGCAAAGTTACCAGCCAACGAGACTTTGTTATTGTTGTTGTTGTTTTGCTGTAGTTGTTGTCTTATTGCCCTATGCTTATTCTTAAAGCAAAAGGGTTTTGTAATAATAATAATAATTAAAGTTGTGCTGGTTAAATAAACTAGGGGTGGATTTCACATATCCAATGTACCGGCAAGCAGATGTCATCAAAGCGTTATTTATTTTAATTTTAATCTAATTTATTTTTGTTACTTTGAATGTTCTACGGACAACGCATCTTTCAGCAGTGGGGACATTTTAACGAAACCGAACGTGACTTCGCATTTAGTGACGGCGGTGATGGGATTCCCATCCAGGTTCGAGTCGAGTGCTAGATCACCCCGGCGCAATGTGTCGACTTGTTGAAAAATGTTTTTTTGTGAAACATAGCGGGTACTTCTATTCCTGAAATGCTAATTATTTTGAGGATTTGAGTAATGCATATAAAGTTTCAATTTCCAACAATTGTGATATTCTTAACTGTTTCTCCTCAACGTGGTGCATCTTTGACTAGGTGCCCATAGGCATCCGACGAATTACTGCAGTAAGTAACTTGAACTTTTATTAATTTTGATAGTCAAATAAGGAAAAAAAATTTTTTAAATAAAAAATAGTTACGTTTTTTGGAGTATGTTAGTAAACAGGAATTAAATGTCCGATTAGGGATGGTTATAATTGAAATTTATATAAAAATGAAACGAATCAAGTAACATAATTATCTTGTTATCAATGTAAGGAAAGTTATTAGTTGTTAATTTAAATGTGCGTGTTTATGTAGACATACAAACACGTGCATCAAAACAACATTAATTTATGGATATATATAATTACTTAAGTGAAGTATTTTATCATGAAATATATGCTTAAACTGAGTATACAATTTTCTAGGATTGTTACACGATAATAAACAAGGGTACAACTATGTCAGTTATCAGTTAGTAAACAAAATAATAGTTTTATTACAAAAATAAAACAAAATAATTTATTTACTGTAAAAATATTAAAATTATAGTTTAAAATGCTTTTAATGCCTAGCACTCAAATTTGTTAATGTAAAATTTGAAGCCTAAAATTGATAATACAGTAGCTTTGGACAATGTGACAGTTAATAAAAACAATGTACAAGTCTATATGCGTTTAAAAAACAAATCATAATTTGTTTACTGTTTTTTAAATTAAACGTATATATATATAAATATATATCCGCCTAGTTTAGATTAGAAATGATTCAATCTAGCCAGTCCCAAGCCTGGATAAAGGAGGAGGGTTTGAGCGCGCAAGGTTAGCAACCTGGCCTAGTGTAAAAAATTTATACTGCTACGGAAACAATCAAGAGGACGCCATTTCGGCAAACAACGACAAAAAAGTGATTGCACGTAGCTAGATGACAAAGCTACACAAATGACAGAGTTGAGTAAAAACCGAAATGAAGTTCAATCTTCGAGTTGCAGAATCTTCAATGCCAATGAGACTTTGTTGTTGTTATTATTCTGTTTTCTTATTGCCCATGCTTATTTTTTAAAGCAAAAGGGTTTTGTATTATATATATATATATATATAATTCTTATTTTTTCAATGCTTTTCAAAAATATTTTTTAGCAAGCGGACAAATACATGGAGCTATACAAGGGCCAGCTTTTGGTGCCAGTGCTGACACTTAAACTCAGTACCATCAAAATTCGAGTACATTGCAATACCACTAGAACATTTTTGGTACATATTTATTTTAAAACAAATAATTTAGTTACTTTTTTAATTCCCAAAATTGTTCAACCTGTTTTTCCGTCAAAGTTACAGTTTAATGATGATGTAGGCCGAAGTTTTTTTGTTTTTATACTAATTTTTTATCAAAACTGCTTTGATAAAATGTACATGTAGCTAATGTAATTCCATTATGTTACAAAATCTAATAATTTGTTCCGCATTCATTTTGACAACATTCCATAACCACCTGCCTAATATTCTCATCAATAATTGAAAATAATCTAATTAAGGAAGATTAAATGCAAAATGAGAATATTATTGCGCTCTAGTGCACACGCATATGATAATTCATCACCATCATTAACATTCAAATCATGTAATATTTTTAATCAAGCATGAAAACAAAATAAATGCTATACCAAAACATATGAATACAACGTTCTATAATCATCTATCCATGTTTAATATTAACAATCATTACAAAGGACTTGATGGCATCGTTAAAAGTACTTATTGAATTACATGTTATGCAAATGTAATGGATTTATTTTTTTAGGCGTTAGTCGATACTCGTATGAGTGTGTGTGTTTGTAAATAATTGGTATTTCAATTGCGTCGCTAGATGCCAGTTTTAGGGGAGGGTGTAAGATTAAAACTCTATCAAAAATACCGACCGTCACTTCAAAAGCTGTGCTGAAAGTTTGTTTGTTAAAAAATGGGATTAGGAGGGTTCCTCCCTTTAGTAGTGGGGGTCAAACCCATGTTTTGAATTTCAAACTCAAACCATTCAAAGCCTATCTAAAATGACACAAAGTGAACTTGCATAGAAACTGATTGCTTGTTGGTACTACATTGGTCAGTCTTGGTGGATGGCTGCAAGCGTACATGCCAAGGTGCTTAAGAGGTATTTTAAGACAAACGTATACCGTATGTAGCCGTTAAGCTAAGGAGGGCAACATTGACAAAAAATTAAGCATAGTTGTCAATCTTGGAAACAGTGGCGCCGTCACAAGAATGCCATCTACTAACCAAGAAACTTTGTTATTGTTCTATGTTTGTTACGCTTATCAGGTCATTGGAATCGATTGTATAATACGCTGTACAAATATAGAATTTATGTAGAGGTGACTACGTCACTAATTATTATTATTATTATTATTATTATTATTAGTAGTAGTAGTATTAGTATTAGACTTGCATAAATCATTTTGTTTATATTTAAGTAATGACTTATGCGCTGAAAAATGCAATAATTGATGACTCAAGCTGTATGTGTATTTTTTCCGAATATTAAATACAAAGAAATAAGATTATTGATTTATACAACAAAGATGCTACATTCAGGTCAGAACATCATAAAAAGTTTATGAAATAAGGCAATTTGAACAATAGGATATTAAATTATCATTTCATTTTGTAAATTTAAATAGTTATGTAGCAGTTCTACATGTACGTTCTTTAATATTGTGACGTCAGAAATTGTCCTGACTACAATGGAACATACAGCTATCTATTATTATTATTATTATTATTATTATTATTATTATTATTATTATTAATAATAATACTTTTACTCAAGACACTTTTCAGCAGTGGACATTATAGCGATACCGAAAGTGACCCCGCATTTAGTGCTGGTAATGAGGAATTAATCTAAGCCCACCCAGGTTTGAGTGGAGCAAAGTACCGCACCGGCTTAAGAGAATAAGTACAAACACACTTGAGCTATTTAAGCGTTACCTGTCAACATATGGTAACATTTTATATGACCATTAAATTAAGAGACACAATTTCAATAGACTTTTCAATATTCCTGATAATTGTAACAAATAATAGTGCTATGCCAAGGATAGCATCTTTCAGCATCATTATCTATAAACGTCTGTTGTGCAATTAAATGGTAAAGAATGAATAGTATAATTTGTCAAAACATGCTGCACATGCTTTTAAAATGGAAAGACCTCCGTCAACTCAATATTCAAAGCATCGCCTCTTGTATAAATATAAAAAACGTACCACTATTCCAGTCCTAAAATTATACATCTATGTAGTACCAACTAATAGTTCTATATAACTCCAACATAGCTTAGGTATTCCCGATGGGAAAGTCGTATAAAAGGAACAACTCCACTGTAGTTGGTTCGGTTGAGAAATGAGAAGGGGAGAGAGAAAAAGCAAACTAGAAGCCTTGCCTATTTGGAATATTACTAAAGGAACAACAATAAGACATTGTTTTAATAATCTATAGCTGCAAAGTGAATACGGTACAAGTGCAGTAATAGGACTAAATACGAAAGCTAAATAAAGCCTTTATTTTTAACAAACCCAATTTTCAATAACAAATATTTAAAATACGACAACAATAAGCAATCTTGTTGAGTGATAAAAATAAATTATCATTTTAGTTTTCCTATTGTTATGTATAAAAATACAAACTTGATTTTCATTAGAAATTAAAAACATAAACATGGTAGCGTACAATCGGGATGCTTGAAATTACTTTGCCTAACAAAACACAAAACATACTTTTTCAAGCTGTTTCTTGTACTACAAAATTCATTTTGGTTGATAACTTTATCACCTCTTCATTATTTTCCGTATTTATACGCCAATATAAAACAATCGACTTTGATGGCTTGATAAGCGTAACAAACGCAGACAAATAAAGACGTTTCTTACTTAGTAGACGGCATCCTTGTAACGTAGCCACTGTTCGCTAACATTGACCAGGCCACCTGATTTTTGCCAGGGTTATCTCCCTTAGCCCAAGGGCTAAATAAGGTACACGCATACCTTAAGATACCTTTTAAGTACCCTGGGTGTATGCTTGCACCCGCTCGCCGTAGTAGAAACCAAGTTATATCGTTGTGCACTCGGTCCCTGGTGTTATTATTCTAGATACCTTTCACCACCTAGTCCAGGATGCACCACATGGAGGATGAACAGTCAGGAATATTTCCACCATTGGAAATAGAGACTTTACAACTATTACTCATATCCTCAGGATCATTAGCATCCCTGAACTACAAAATTGTTGTTAAAAAACCACGAATTATATTTGATTGTTATTTAATTTTATCTAATCGGTAATATATATGATAATGTCACACCGCAGCCAATGTTAATTTCAATGGAACAATTGGCCAATCAAATAACGAGAAGGAACAAATTGAAAAAAAGTAATTATAAAACAACTGAAGTTGTTTCTTAAAAAAAAACCAAATTGTGTCTTTTTGTATTTATTTAAAAAAAAAGAAAAAAAAGCTTGTTAAGACAAAAATTTAATTTAAAATATTGGACATTTCCTTTATAGATTTCAAATTCAACAATATTGAAAGATGTATAAGCTATAAAATGTGTTTTGTTAATGTTTGTATAGTAATTAGTATTCATTTCAAAAAAATTTTTCACATATTTTTTGTGTATGTATGCTACATTTTTATGTTATGAGTAGCAAAAATATCAAAAATAAATTTATTTCATATTTTACATCTAGTATTTATATTTCAAACATCGCATCAGTTAGAGCACACAAAGAGGCTATTTTGACAATCTATGGCCAAAAATTGAAAACTGCCCAAATTCGATGATTAGGATTGGATGTGAAAGCCGAAAAAAGTCCATTTTTGATGCCCAAAAATTTAAGCACAATTACGTAGAACAATCTTCTAGCCCCACGCTTTCTACAGTAAAAATTCATTACCAACTTCCAATATTCTATTATACAAGTAATTCTTTAGAATATAGACTCGGGGGTCAAAATAACAGCACAAGTTCCGAAACTGCTACCAAAATATCTTTTTTAAGCAGTTAAACACACCCAAAATATACTACTAGATTTTAAATTCCAATTTGTGAATGTTAGTAACCTATTACTTATTTGGTATTTATTGTTTGAGAAGATTTGACAAAAAATGTATTCATGCCACATGTGGATATTTAGCAAAGCCCTAAATACAAAGGCTCGCATCTAATAGACTGGCAATGTAACTCAAACCCGGTTTTCAACTCTAAAACTGTAGCCACTCTAACCATTGTAGTATAATCATTTTTGTAACTTTGAATATTTTACGGGAAACCGATTTTTCAGCCAAGCCGAAAGTCGGGGTCATCATTTCGTGCTGGTGGTAGAGATGAAACCCATGCCTAGGCGACATGTTTCTTATGACAAGGTCATAATCACATCCAGTGAATACAATTCATATGTACTCGATCAAACTCCATTCAATGTTTCTAAAAAATTCATTTATTAAACACATTCTCTATCTAATGCTACTATATGTATGTCTGGTTGGTATGGGACACATAGTAATTTTATCCTATTAAAATGACCTACCTTTTGGTCATTGCTATTTTAATTTTATTGATCTATTTGTTCGGCTTAATAATACCAATGTTAATGATATTATTGTTTACATCAAAACATTGTAAATAGATAAATGTAGTTAATCAATTAACAAAGGACAAAGAATATTTATTTACATCATTATTGATCCATTGATTGATTTGTCGATATTTTTATACGTTAATTGGCACATACTGAATGAACAATTAGATACACTGATTTTTACTTTTTAAATAAGGTTTACAGGACGCTAATAATCATGAGAATTTGACTAATGCTTATAAAATCTTAATTTTCAATGAGGCTGATATTCCTGACTGTCAATTCTACGTAGTGCATCTTGGACTAGGTGCTCACAAGTATCCAGACTAACACAGGAAGGACCAAGTACACAGCGGTATAATTGGGTTTCCGCTTCTGCGGATGAGTACAAGCATACATCCAGTGTACTTAAAAGGTATTTTAAAGTATATGTATACCATATATAGCTGTTGAGTTAAGGGAGATATCTCAGACAAAATATCAGGCAACCTTGTCAATCTTTGCGATCAGTGGCGCTGTCACAAGACTGCCGTCTATTAGCCAATAAACTTCATTATTACCCTACGTTTGTTTAATTATTAATTTTATTTATGTTTATTACTTTGAATGCTTTACAAGAAACGCATCTTTCAGCAGTGGACATTTAGCGATGCCAAACGTGGGCCCGCATTTTAGTGCCGGTGGTGGGATTCGAACTCATGCCCACCGATGTCCAACTTCGAGCGTTATACCGCTAGACCATCCCGCCACATTTGTTAAACTATTCAATTAGACTGCTTAATATAGCGTATAAATATGAAAAATATGAAAAAGTGACCGCTTCATCAATCAAAATAAAAAACGAATAAAATCAAATGATGTTCGGATGTTAAGTTCAATGCCGTAAGCGCAATAAATACATAGTGTGTAAGTTAGAGTATGCTTTATAAATAACTTCCTTCCAGGCATCTTTATAAACAATTTTGACGTTTATTTAATGCTAATAAATTGTTAAAAAATAATTAAATGACTATATGAAAGCAAGGCTTGTTTTTTTGTAAAAAATTATTAATGTTACTATTATTATTATATTAAATATATATCCACGTTGTAAATCAATATTAATTAATAATTGAAATGATCGACTTTTGGTTTAAGTGAACAAATGTTACATCGGTGTTTTGTGAGTTGTATTTATCGATGAATTAAAATCCCCCTATCATGCGCAATTAATCAGGTGACAGCGTTGCTAATAAATGCAAATTTTGTCTTCCGTTTTCAAGGGCAAATAAATTCAAGTGGTGGTTAAAATCTTACTACTCGCACTAAAATGTCTACTAGCTAAATACCGTTCTTGTAAAACATTTTCCCACTTTAAAATATAACCTTATATAAATTATAAAAGACTACATTGGCTACAAGGGATATGAAAAAATGTATTGTGTTACGGCGCTAGACTTAATTCTGCATGGGTGTGGATTTGTGTGCCGCCACTAACACTAAATGAGAGCCCTCGTTTGGCTACACCATTTATAATTATCATTACATTATTATTATTAATAATACATTATTAATATTACTATTATATTATTATTATTATTACATAATTATTAATATTACTATTATATTATTATTATAACTAATAATATTATTTTTATTTTTATATTATTATTATTGTTGTTATTCAACTATTATTATAATTACATTATTATGATTATAACCAAAAATATGATTATTACTATTATTACATTATTATTAAGATTACTATTATATTATTATTATAACTATTATTATTATTATTTTTATTATTAATATTATTACTATTATTATATTATTATTACATTATATTATTTTTATTATTATTATTACTAATAATATTATTTTTATTATTCCATTATTATTATAATTATATTATTATTATAATAACCAAAAATATTATTATTATTACATTATTATTAATATTTTTATTATTAATATTATTACTATTATTATATTATTATTATTACTAATAATTACTAATATTATTATTATTGTTATTATTCCATTATTATTATTATTGTTATTATTACATTATTATTAAATTATTATAATTACTATATTATTATTATTGTTATTATTACTACTAGTACTATTTATTATTATTTTTATTATTATTACAAAACCCTTTTGGGATGCTAATGATCCTGAGGATTTGAGTAATGCTTATAAAGTCTCAATTTCCAATGATGGTGATATTCCTGACTGTTAGTCCTCCACGTGGTGCATCCTGGACTAGGTGCCAACAGGCATGTAGACTAATAACAGCAGGGTCCGAGTGCACAGCGGTATAACTGGGCTTCCGCTACGGCGAGTGGGTGCGAACATACACCCAGGATACTTAAAAGGTATCTAAAGGTATACGTATACCATATGTAGCCCTTGGGCTAAGGGAGATAACCCTGACAAAAAATCAGGCGGCCTCGTCAATCTTTGCGAACAGTGGCGACGTCACAAGGATGCCGTCTACCGGCCAAGAAACTTTGTTATTCTTCCACGTTTGTCTACGCTTGTCAAGACATCGAAATCGATCGTTCTACATGTCGTATAAATATGGGAAATAATGAAGAGGTGACCACGTCATCAACCAAAATGAATGAATGAATGACAAAACCCTTTTGCTTTAAAAAATAAGCATGGTGCAATAAGATAACAATTACAGCAAAAATTAACATCAAAGTCTCGTAATTCAAAGATAACATGAGACAACAAAATGTTTCCATGTATTTGAACATTCTACCAAACGTTTTGCTTGTGCCCATGAAACATTCATTTCAATTAGATCTTCCCGAATAGTTCTTAGCCAAGTTTTCTTTGGTCTGCCAACCTTTCTTTTACCATTTACTACTACTACTACTACTACTACTATTATTATTATTATTATTATTATTATTATTATTACTAATAGTGTTATTATTATTATTATTATTATTATTTTTATAAATCCGTTATGGATTTTTTAATTTAGGTGAAAGTTTTGCTTTCCCTTTCTTTCTGCTTAAATGTTTAACGGAATACATTTTTCAACAAGAGTTGTCATTTGGTGAAGCCAAAAAAGGGCTCGCAGATAGTGCCGATTACCCCGAATAAATGATGATCCTTCACTGCTGACACTTGGAGTACAAATCTTTGTTATCTGCTGAACAATATTTACTCTCAAACATTGAGGTAACATTTTTTGAAGTAGAATGTAGCCAATCTCTTATAAATAAAATAAACGCTTTTGTTCTTAAAGTTAACAATTACCTGTCATTAGGAGTACTAAACAGTAACCAAATAGTAATATTATACTAATAATAACCGTAATTTTGTGATACTTAAATCAAAAAGAATTTATCAATTCTGCGTCATCCAGAAATAAAAACTGTTTTTCAAAGCACTTAGTTCGTCAACAAAAAGAATGCACTACAAATGTATGTATATAACTAAAAACTCATAAATCAATATTTGTTCTGTTTATACATGTACGGTCATTAAACGGGTTTTGACTGTTTATTAGAACTTGTTATATGTTCAACATTTTATCGGACGTGTCTAGTAGATGTGTCATTGTGCTGGGATCGTCATTTATAAGTATCGATTTCTTAAATGAATTTAGTGTGATTTGAATTAACTTAATCCCACTCAATCGTAAGTCTGTTTTGATGAATAAAACATAGGTTTAGTAAAGTCATATTTCGTTCATTCATTGGGGTTGCCTCTTCATTATTTATATATTTCTACTACATATGAACTAATCAATTCCAATAGCTTATTAAAAAAACAAAAGTGGAAGAATAACACTGTTTCTTGGCTGATAAACGGTAACCATGTAACGACGTAACTGTTTGAAAAGATTGACTAGGCTATCTAATTATTTGTCTGGGCTGCATACGGTATACGTATGCTTTAAGATATATTTTAGGTATCGTGGGTATATGTTTTTAACTAACCACCAAAGTGGAATCCTCGTTATACCGCTATGCACTCGGTCCAAGCTGTGTTAGTCTAAATGATTAGGTGCGCCATGTGGAGGTAACAGTCAGGAATATTGCCATCATTATTGGAAATTAAAAATTTGTAAGCATTAATCAAATTTTCAGAATCATTTGCATTCCAAAAATAATGCAATGTAATATTGCAATAGGAAGAAGGAAGAAATAGGTCATTGGATATTTTCAATATGTTGACTAAAAGCACACCAACACTACATGTAGCCTTTTGACTAAGGAAGTTCATTTAGTTCTTGTAAACTATGATACCGTCTATTGACCTAAAAACGTCACTATTTTGATTAAATACGTTTCAAAAATTTTGAATATTAGAAAGACTGACAATTATAAAATTAAAAAACGCACTGAGCTCATTCATTGTCGAATATGAAAAATGTCCAATGTAAGACAACGTTTAAAAAGAAAAATTAAGGTCAATCTTGTGCTTATTGATTTGTAATAAATAAATAAATAAATAAAATGTTTAACAAAAAAGATTCAACAAAAGGGACGTGGTTGAAACAATTAATCTATAACAATTGAAAAAGCTGTTTTGTATTATTGTTAAAAAATAATGGTTGTAAGCCATTGTGTTGTTTTGCATAATTCTCTTATTGTGTCAGTTTGAGTTCTATATAATATTTTGCGTTTATGCATGGCGTGTTCAAAAGCATCATATTCGTACTTTAGTAAATATAGTGTTCATCCCTTGGCTGACACTAAATGCTGATTGTTGTTGCCTCCCGCATTGTTCACGTTTAGACACTCATTTTGGAAGAGTTCAACTCTCGCCACTAAACCATTTTACTTCATATAGGTTAGCTTTTTATCTGCCTATAGATTACCATTCTTCTGAGTTATAATAGAAAAGCATACAAATGAATGTAGGTTTAAAAAGAGCTGAATATTATTTCCTTTCAATAAATCAGTGTATTATACAACTACCAATATTATCGTTTGAATGATCCATTTTTGTACTAGTGTAAACAAAAAAAGTAGATCCAATTTTCAAAAAAAAACAACACTAGTTTGCATTCCTCGCACTTGCCACCCCACTGCTAACTAACCAATGTACAATATAGACATTAAAGTAAAAACGTTCAATTTCGTTTATCTACTCGCTTCCTTTGTTTACTTACAATATATACACTAACATTCTACGCGTGTGTGTATGTGCGCGCGTGTTTGTACATGGTTTTTACGCGATAAATATGTCATTGAAACGATTAGTCACTTCACCCATTTGACAACTTACCTCAAACACGGTGTACAAGTCTAAACAGATCGAGGAATATGAAGTATATTATGTGAATTTTTACTACTTGAGTATGTTTAACATGAAACGTTATTCATCAAGTGGCAAAAAAATGAATTTACGATGGCGGTTGTTTAGAAAGCCTTTAGGCGGTTGATTACAACTTTGTGTAAAAGACCACTTGTGGGCATACGTAGGTTGTTATATTTATGTGGGTCAAAAATATGAACAACAGTCATCTTTGTGTTAACCGGCGTCAACTCCCAATTCCCCCCACCCCCAAGAAAACAAGATCACTTCGCCATTTCTCATAAACACTGGTCTTGTCACAAGGAAAAGTTATTTTAACCAAGAAACTTCATTAATGTCTCTTCCCCCAACGTTCAATTCGTATTCGACACAAAATCGGGATGCTATGCGAATTTGGAACAAATAAAGAAGTGACTTTGTCACCTATCTGAGTTGCTTGTTGTTTATGTCAATACGACAAAGTGCTCTAGGGGTAGACGTAGCTAAAGCGCTGGATTGAAAACTGGATCAAGTTCAACTACCGGGGCCTCATTGGGCTTCTTCTAAATGTTCGGATGTTAAAAAATGTTTTTGTAATCATGAAAAAAATAAATGGAATTATTTATTTGATTTATGCAAATGTCTACTTGTCAAAACATTATATCTTCTCGAGAAACTATAAAAATGAAGCGTCTATTATAGCATAGATGTTATTCTCCTATTCCCACCCTGGATGCTAACACTCAATTTGTACACTATAACATATAAAAAACGGTCTTACAACCCATATATATTCAACCGTTTGGCAACACGTGTCAATTTACAAAAAACCTCAACATTAAATACTACTACTAATAATAATGCACATTTGCTAGCGAAAGAAAGAATATTATTTTTAAGAGTACTTTGTCTCTCTCTTTCTATTAATTACAAAATTTTATCAGAAAAAATCTCTCAACATGTGTGTGGGATATTTATAAATGTGTAAGTGCATAATGCATTTATAAATTATCTAATTTTACCATAAAAAAATAAAAGTATACATAGAGAATACGTTTTATTCTAGTCCAATCTATTATTAACTAATTATTACTTACTGAAAAATGAAACCATTCTATTAAAATACTAGTTCATTTTAAGTACAATCTCATTTAGAAAATAAAACTTAGAAACAAATTTGCTATAAAGCAATATAAGTAATCTGTAAATACTAGTAAAGTACTCATATTAGCGTACATTATCTACTTTCAATAACAGTAACATTACTAACACTAAAACCAGAGAAAAACACAATTTCGGTACATAATTAGATTCGTCTTTAGCACATGGATAGCAGATATGACCTTGCATAACATACTATGTAGCCAGTCTGACAGCAGACAGAAAATAAGGCCATATTATCGATCAATGACGTAATCGAACTTATTCCGTCTTTAAACCAAAAAGCAATCGTTTAAAAGGTGTTTGGCTAAGTTAGACGAAAAAAATAACAAGAAAGTCATTTTTACCATTCTTTTTTTTATTTTTAAACATTTTCCAAATTGTTATAGTTTGTCAAAATATAAATTGCATGTTACTTTTACAAACATAATTTTTATTAATTTTCAACTTGATCAACTACAACCAATGTCAAAATTGAGGCGACAAAATTGAATATTAATTAATCTTAAATTCCGGATGACTTTTTAAAAGTAATAAATCATACAAAGCATTTTACAGTCGTTTAAAAATGTTTTAAAATAAAAAGCAAAAAGTCTCTCTCTCTCTCTATATATATATATATATATATATATATAATTTTATTAATAGAAAGTTACATAACTTTTACAATAATTAGTCTATATTAATCCATGTGTATAATTTCATTCAAAAACATTGCTTTATAGTTAGTATATTTATTTATTTAACATAACATTAACCTCATCATAACTAGATATTCATTAATCAAAATCAAAATATGACATTTTGAATACATATTGTACTAAACTCAATCGATAACATTTTTAATAATAACTAATATTCAAAAACATTTATTTCAATTGTAAACTCATAGCTAACTAGTGAGAATCAGAAATAAACTGATATAGCCAGTCCCAATTTTTGAAAAAGGAAGATGGAATGCAGTAGGAATTGCATCCGCCAATAAAAAAAACCCCATAATTCTTCAAATTGGTTCAATACAGAACTAAATGCATAAAAATGGCCAGAAACAGCGATTTTTCAAAAGGGGAAAAAGCTGTGAAAGAGTAATAATAATCTAGACACGGCTAAGTTGCCATAAATTTCAATTGCTTTATCATCTACCAATAAGTGTTGCCGTGATTAGGGCTTTGCCATATAATCGCTTGCTGACAAAACGTTTCAACACTAATAGACCCAAAAACAGTAACATCAAGAAAATTTATGAAAGAATATGTTTTGTATTTAGTGAATAAAAATAGTACGATTAAAGGCCTATGAGTAACATTCATTCAACCCTTGATAAATAAAATAATTTAATCGGCCAATAAAACGGGAAAATTTTTTTTATGAAACTGTAACGCGGAGTAGTAAAAGGAAACAAACAAAAGTAATACATGGTGCTTATTTTATACTGACACATGTTTCCCACGAAAAGTAATTACAAGTAGTTGAAAAGTTTTGGGAATGTGATATTGAATTTTTTCAATAAATAAATAGCATCTATATTAAGTCAATCAATTCCCAATCTCTGTATTGCTATTAATTAAAAATGAACTAGATTTTAAATGTAAAGGATATATATATGTACATAATTAGTTTATAGCTCAAGGATAAAAGTACGATAATAAAGATTTTGAATCAGTTTATTAAACACAGGAGCGCTTAAACACAAATTTGAGTTGAGATTACTATAAAAAATGTTTTTTAACTAGTTGATATGTAGCAAACGTAGGAAAGCAATTAAGTTCCTTGGCCAGTAGACCGTTTCTTTGTGACGACACTACTGTTCATTAAAGTAAACATGACCTGGCCTCGTCGCAAAGTAGGGTTTTTTAGCCAAACATGAAAATAATAGAGATGTGACTATGTCACTCAAGCAAACGTTCTATTACAACGATGTTGATAACAAAAATCCTTAAATGGTTTGACTTAGACAAGCATTTAATTAAAGTCTAAGTCAATTCATTGTCGGAAACAAATTGTATAGAATATAATGAAGTTGTAAAAAAAATCACTTACATAACATGATAAAAGTAATCAATTTGAGCAATATAAACAGGTTTGAAAATAATAGTAGATATTTTTCAACATCGAAAAATTACAAAGTGTAGATTATTTATTTAAATATCAAAATTATCACTTCACAAAAAAGCCGTACACATTACAAATAACCTACTATGCAAGGAATTATATTACTAAAAACAACAAGAGGAACAATTTATAAAAAATGTAAAACGATGTTAAAAAATTCAGATATCAGTCCTATCATTATGCACATTTAATCCCATATTACAAAATATAGACTGGCGAGTCACGAATATCACTTTACATTGTGCACCGGTGTATTTTAAGTCACTCGTACTTCTGTAGGCATATCAACTCGTTCCTAAATATTTTTTTTTGAATTTTAGAAAAACGTAAAAATCAACTAACATCAATTTCGCACATTGAATACAAATCCAATCACCAGCTCTTAATCGGGTTTAATCTAGTTTTACAGCGCTCGACTCAAACCTGGGATCGATTCCCACCACCAGCACCAAATGCGGGCTTTGTCAAAATGCCTACTGCTAAAAGATGTCAGTGAACTTAATGAAAACATAAAATAAATAAACCCACTGTCTCATCGACTTACTTCTAGCAGAATCCGGCAATCGGCTCAAAAAGCGATCCTTGACATTCATTTCATCGTCAAGTCCAACCGACAACAATTTGTAAGCCTCTTTGACTAAAAATTGTTGCAATATCAAATGTTGAAATATGCCCGTCATTCCCGTATGTCCAGCCGATCCGTCGAGCAGCCGCGCTCTCCTAGTATTGAACATGGCAATAGGCGTTTGTTTGTTGGGCAACCAGCCGTATTTTTTAAACGTATTGATAAATACCCATTCCAAATCGGAGTAGGTAAACAAAACACGTGTCAACATTTCGAATTCTAATTTGTCATTCAATTGATGGGCAAAACCTGCTGGCGAGACTACAGGGACCATATATTTGGCCGAGCTAAAACGTACTACATTAGCAAGAGCAAAATCGTTAAGCGGTCCAAAAATCACATTGAGTCCTTCCGAATTGAGACAGCCCAGTACAGCCAAAGTGTCGCAAGCCAGGACATCGACGTACAATATGGGCACAGTAATAAAACTCACGTGATCATAACCTGGACTATTATGAATGTCATCTAATGCCAGATCGATTACCGGTAATACTTGGGCAAAGTTATCGGGCCCTAGAGAGCCCAGCTGAATGCCCAAGCGGATATCAATAATGGACTGTTTGTGTTTGACTTGAACCCGTCTCAAACGTCGCTGGTTGGTAATTTCTGACTTGTTCAAAATGTGATCAAATGCTGTATACAAGTTTTCCAATTTATACTTGCGTTCAGGTAATTGCGGACTGTTTGGAGGCTTGCAACGCTGATGATCATGGTTAGCGTGAAATTCGCAGTTGGTAAGTGACAAACTGAGAATAAAAACAAATAAAATGGCTGTTACATTTGAACGAATCGTTCTACTACAACCACGGTTGTTTTTAAATAACAAAGTAGTTGTGCACATGGACCTAATAACATGAGTGTGACGGTAAAAACATAATCCGTTGTTTTCCAACTAATGAATGAATGAATTATTTAATCCAGCAAGAAATGAAGATAAAATTTGGTTAGCGATAATCTTTTATACAAACAAATGTACAAAAAAAATAGAATAAACACCGACATTGGTATGAAGCCTAAATAAACCAACCAATCCACCATTTAGGGGCAACCATTCAAGGTCATCTGATATAGTTGGACTGGCAAAATATAAAACATGAATTTGATTGGTTTAAAATGATAGAATTTGACTAATAAAATTTGTACATTATAATATAGATCATTGAACATTGTTTTAAACCAATTAAAATTAACCAATAACATTGCAGATTGAAGAATAATGAATATATAAGGAAATGACTTATTATGACTGTTGCAATTAATCGATTATATTTTTCATCTTTTGGTAGAAGTGTTTCAATGTTAAATAAAGATTGTCCTTTAATGTAGGACAAAAATTAGTATAAAATGAAGAATTAATTTTTTTATTTATATGAATTTTAAGTAATTGAATATTTGTTATTCTGGTTTGATAGATAAAAATGAGTGAAAAATTAATAAGAACACTTTTAATTAATTATATATATTTAATTGGTGTGTAGATTAAAATACTATCTATTGCTATATATACATATATCATTACTGTAATTATTATCATTATTATTATCATTATTATTATTATTGTTATTACTATTATTTATCATTATTATTACTATTACTACTATTATTATTATTATTATTAGTGATAGTAGTAGTAGTAGTAGTAGTAGTAGTAGTAGTAGTAGTAGTAGTAGTAGTAGTAGTAGTAGTAATAGCAGTAGTAATAGTGGTAATTTTATTGTTTAAGTATTAACAGACTGATAGCCATTATTACATATTTTATGCCCTTACTTGTAATAGTACTTAGCTAGTACACCGAAAGCTTTTGAAATAAGTAAAATAAACAATAATACTAATACACTATTATAAACAATAAACTATGTTTGACATTATTGGCATTAATACCAAAGTATTCAAGACCCTTAAATCAGATATTATAATCTAGTATCAGTATTAAAAAATATTTTTTTTAATGTTACAATAAACTATAGAAAATATTGGTTAGCAAAAATTTTCATCGATTTCTTTCTTACGTTATATGAACTTTCACAGTAAAAATATAACATACCAACCATCGAAATTTTTCAAACTCACTATTACTTACTTACTTTTTATCGCTTAAATTTGTTAATTTTTCATTCATTGTGGTTTGTGACGTAATTACCCCTCCAATATTTAAATATTTTAGGGCATCGACTTTAATAGCTTGATAAACGCAACAAACGTAGAAGAATAACAAAGTTTCTTTCCTAGTAAAATGTATTTTTGCGACGGCGCCACTGTTTGAAAAATTTGATAAGGTCACCTGTTTTTTATCAGGGTTTTCTGCTTTAGTCCGAGGGCTACATATGGTATAGATATATTTTAATGTACCTTTTAAGTATCCTAGGTGCATTTTGCATCCATTCGTTAAAGCAAAAACCCAGTTGTACTGCTGTGTACTCAGTCCTTGCTATTATTAGTTTATGTACCTATAAGCATCTAGTCCTGGATGCACCACGTAGAGGAGGAACAGTTAAAATTATCACCATCATTAGAAATTGAAACTTTATAAGCATTACTAAATTTCCCAGGATCATTGGCATCCCATGACTTTAAATGCGGACTTTATTACTTGAATATTTGATTTCAATCGTTCAATTTTTACTAATACTGTTTTTCAAATACATACTAAAGTATAGACAACTTCAGTATCTTTTTAACAGTATAATAATAATAATAATTATTATTATTATTATTATTACCGTCAGCTTAAGTCCTTCAGTAAAAGTATATTCAGCATCATTAAATTGAAAAAAATCCAATTTTACTCTATTAATATAAGCGCAAAATTAAAAAAACCAAAAGGCTTTGTGATACTTGCAAAATTGAATATGTTATAGTATTATAGTTGTAGAACATAAATTCTACAACCATTAGATTATCATTGCGAAGTAGTCATAGTAATAATATAAACTTGCGTTTAAGTTGCAAAACAAAACAGAAAACATAGAAAATTGGGTTATATAAAGCTGAGCAATCACTGCCAGTGCATAGACTAAAGAAACACACAAATAGGTGTTAATTTTTAATACTTTCTGCGTTGGTTGAAAATCATGCAAAATATGGAATGCACCAATTGTAGAAGATCATTGGTTTGCGTTCATTGTGAATGTTATTGCTATGCCTAAAAGTCTACTTGTAGACAAAACGTTTGTTCAATTGACAGTTGAAAAGCATTCCAATTCGTCCATCTATAACACCGAGAGGTCTCGTATTTTATATCATTTCTACAGTCATACTAAATATACCGATATCATCTAAGTTAGTTAACTTACCACGGTTTCACTTAATACACAATATATGCCGATTTATCAAGTGGAATAAGTGGAATATCATTTGCAAGCCGTGTATAAATTGTTCTAAAACATTTAAATCAATAACACAAACAATAAATAAACAAAGCATACTAATCAAACTACTGAATAAATTAAAAAAAACCATATACATTTTCCTACTAATGATGGAATGATAAACACTTGATTTGGTTGATGATCATTTGAAAAGAAAATTCAATGTAAACAGAAATCTGAAAAACAACAACAATAACAACAATGTTTATGTTAATACACGCGGTCAACATTCATTCATCCATTTGGCAAATTAAACAAAATAATGATAATAAAAACAATACGTATGGATTAGTGACATAACAACGAAGAAAAGAAAATATTGCCCTAGACACACTGTAAAATGTTGTTTTTTGTAAAATATGGAAGCAAAAAAATTAAACTGAAAATAATATTATAAAAATCTGTTATTATTTTAATTTTAAATGTGATGTTTGGAATAAAAGGGTTGGGATAATTAAGCTGAGAGTTAAATAAACTTATGTGGCCATTGGGGTTCGAATCTAACTACTGGCGCTAAAATGTGGGCTCACGTTCGGCTTTGTTAAACTGTCCACTGCTGAAAGATGTTCCCCGTAAAACATTCGAAGTAGCAAACATGAAATTTAAAAAATGTCACTACCGGCATTACAAATATGTATAGCGTAATAATAATAATAATAATAATAATTATTATTATTATTGTTATTGTTGTTGTTATTGTTATTATTATTATTACTATTAGTAGTAGTAGTAGTAGTAATAGTAATTGTGTTGATATTGTTATGATAATAATAATAATAATAATTATTATTATTATTATTGTTATTGTTGTTGTTATTGTTATTATTATTATTACTATTAGTAGTAGTAGTAGTAGTAATAGTAATTGTGTTGATATTGTTATGATAATAATAATAATAATAATTATTATTATTATTATTGTTATTGTTGTTGTTATTGTTATTATTATTATTACTATTAGTAGTAGTAGTAGTAGTAATAGTAATTGTGTTGATATTGTTATGATAATAATAATAATAATAATAATAATAATTTTATTATTGCTAATATTATTACTAAAATTATTATTATTATTGATTATTTTTAAAATACAACTATTAATCAATAATTATTTAAATTCAATTATCACTTTATTTTAATCGGTCGTACTGAGTAGAACTCATTTATTCTGCTATTTAACACTATTTTCATACAAAAGTAGATAAAATTGCAAGCAGTTGTAATCACACACATACACACAGTTGTTTACTGAATTTATTGATCGAAAAAAATAAAATAATTTTTTGACATTGTGTGTTTCGATAACAAAAAAATGTTTCAGGCTAAAGAAAACAAATATTACGCGTAAGATAGTAATTAAAATGTTACGTGTTAGTTTTGGGAACATTTAATTCTAGTTTAATAGTACTACTATTTATAATAATAATAATAATTATTATTATTATTATACAGATACCAAAATTATTATTAATGTTTGCTTAAATGCTTCTAACAAAATATATTTCAGCAAATCCAATCAAACGTCTACATTTAGTGCCAGCAATACCACTCAAACTAAGTTCACCCAACTTTGAGTCTATTGCTGACTAGACTACCTCGCCAACTGCAGATTGGAAGGTTACATTGAAGCCCGTAGCTTTGGCCAATATGTACTTGCCCTGTTAAATATAAACAAATTACAAAACTAAACTACTCGTGCGCACACACACACACATCGTATATGCAATTTATTCCCAATTGGATAGTAGTCAAAGCTGTGAGAAATCGATAGATGGCTTTGCAAACCTTGAATGTGAAATTTCGGTATAGTGTGTGACACAGACAAATTAGTACACGTCGCATGCAATTCGAAAATTTGCTAATTTTAATAGACCAAACATTACAAAACAAAGCAAAACTTGCTTTGTAATGGATGACCTGGGTTATTTTTTAATTAAATTTTATTCAAATGTTCATTATGGAAAATACATCTTTTAGTATAGACATAGACACATAGTGTTGAGTCAAACCTATGGTTATTTAGTTTTGAGTTTAGTCTTCTGACAACTTTAGCAACCCATCATATACTACTACTATTACTAGTAGTAGAAATAATAATAAGGACCTCAATGTGTTTGCTTTTTATAGATTACATATCATGCAAAATTATTATGTAAAATAACTTAGTATTATTGCCTAAGATATTTAGTATACTTGTTATTTATCATATCGATTAGCATAAATATTAAACAAACAAATTATAATTTTTTTTCTTCTTTATCTTCACACACGCACACAGATAGGAATATATATATATATATATATATATATATATATATATATATATATATATATATATATATATATGTATATATATATATAGTATTTTTAAAGATAATTTAAAAGATATTTGTACGTTTTGCATTGCATAATTTCCACACACACACACACAACTACCATTGTTCATAAATTTTATTTAATTTTTTTTCAAAATACAAGCATTATAATAACTATTAAATTTAATTTTTAAAGAGAAAGTGTTTTTATTATTATTATTAATAATAATAATTTACTATTTACATATAATGAGTAAATAGCAATAATTTACTGCCTAAGTCGGGTTATTATTATTATTATTATTATTATTATTATTATTATTATTATTATTATTATTATTATTATTATTATTACTATTACTGTTATTAGTGTTACTTTTACTATAATTATTACTTTTGCCACTATTATTATTAATATTATTGTTATTGTTATTATAAATATTATTACTATTATTATTACTACACTATTACAACAATTATTATTATTACTAATACTAGTAATATTAATAGTATTATTATTATTATTAATAATAATAATATTGTTATTATTACAATTATTCTTATTACTTTTGCCATTATTATTATTATTATTATTATTAATACTATTGTTATTCTTGTTATGAATATTATTACTATTACTAGTATTATTATTAATATTACAATTATTATTATTATTATTATTATTATTATTATTATTATTATTAGTATTAGTATTATTAATATTACTATTATTATTACAATTATTAGTATTTTTAATAAAATTATTGTTATTATTACTATTATTACTTTTACTACTATTATTATTATTTCTATTCCTATTTTTATTACCATTACTATTACTATTATTGAGATTCTTATTCTTATTTTTATTGTCATTACTATTATAAATTATACCATTATTGCTATTATTACTTTTGTTATTTTATGATTATTGGCTTTAGCAAAATTATCTTCCAGCGGTATTTGAAAAATAGCTTTTTCATTATTGCCAATCAGTTTGTAAATGGTAGAACCAATTATGAGAAAAAGTTGCGATAAAAGGAATCAATAAGAGATAGATAACCTATTGTGTGATCATTCGTAGGTAGGAGATAGAAAAGTTTCTAAATGTCTAACCAAATTTGCACGTTAACGCAATACAAATCGTATAGTACTAGCTAAATATTGATTTTTCCACCTTATATGCATTTTCAAGGTCAAGAAATCCTCTTTTAATAGAAGAATGCACTCACGTGACTCACACTCACGAAGGTTGGCCAATAGGATTTTTTAAAATTGTTTTATTATCTACCGTTCTATTTATCTTTATTCTGAATAATCACAGTATTTACATTTATAGTTGGATTTTATTTGCAATCTATTGTGCGTGCCTAGATTCAAGTGTGTATGTGTGTTTATTTCAATGCCCGCATATGACTCACATGCTGGTATTTAATCGTTCGGCTAATTGATGTCTTACCAATTAAAATACCAATGCTGTGATTGTTTTTTGCCACTCTGTCCAGTTATAAGAGGGTTTGTGAATAAATTGTCATTTAAAATTGCATTTTTGTCGGTGTAAAATTTGTTTTTTACAGGGTTCTCGTTATTTGCTAAAGCACATTAATAAAAGTAGGATCAGTTCAAATAAAGTTGTAAGCTTGATGATAAATGTATCCACCTATTTAGTGGTAGATTATTATTTTCTAGTTATTATTATTATTATTATTATTATTATTATTATTATTATTATTATTATTATTATTATTATTATTATAATTATTATTATTACTATTAATTATTGTCATTAATGTTATTATTAATATAACAACTAACATTATACAGTTTCTGTTTTGCTTTCATGCATATAATTTTCTTTCAATTAAATAATCAGAAAAAATATGTTTTAAACTTGTATTATTATGAAAAATATTATTATTATTAATGTTACAGTATATAGACGGTTCTGTGTCATAATGAATGCATTGCCATTAATTAGCTTATTGATATCACGCTTTAGCATACTGAAAACGTTTTAAGTAACATTTATGTCCGGACTGTTAGGTGGTAATTGATTAAAAGAAAGTATTTTGATTTTAGCCCATCTAGTGTCTAAATGTGAATATAAAACAAATAAAGTGAACTCAGATTAACATAACGTTGCCTACCTGGAAGTATGAAATAGAGCATTGTTCTGGAAAACAGTAGGGATCCCCGTATGGGTGTGCTGCATTTTCTAATAAAATAGATCCATAATAACTGAAATAAAATTTTCACTATTTAAGGTACCAGATATACTTCTCTATTTGATAGGCTGATTATATTTAATACCAAACCAACTTATCACTTGTCGAAAGTGGGCTTTCTTTCTAACAACCGGGAAGCAATTTATTTTGCAACTTTGATCCGCACAACACTTTGTTTTTGTGGTCAAATCGTTTGTCTAACATCATTATTTCATTAGCAAAGTACAACATACGTGTTGCTCACTCCATTGTTTACAAAGGGCTAATCTATTATTTTTTTGTTTTTTAGTAACAAATGGTTTAATTTTTAGCAATTGAAGTGATAAACGAAATTCTGTTGTCCCGTTTCTGATTGTGGAATAAGTCAAATTATTTGAACTATTTCTTTTAGTTTCTAAAATTGGTTTACTTTAATTTTTTAAAATTCTTTATCAATTTTCTAATCATGTGTACTAGTTGTTACACATTTTCTTCCAACATTATCCTAATTTCGGAGTTTTAACTTTATAACACGATAGATTGTTAACAGATTAACCATCAATAATTTTGAAAAAAATCTTTTATTTTTTAATTCTTTAACAGCACGATATTCATTGTCATTAAGATGATAAGCTTTTCTATCACTATTGTTCATTTTATAAATCATGCAAACAGATAACAAAACGAGCGGAATCTGAAGATTAAACGATAATAATTATTAATTCGATTAAAAAAAATTAAAACCTTTTTGAAATTATTATTTTATTATTATTTATGTGAAATGTCGGTTTTGATAAGTATTATAACATCACAATTAGGTCACAGATAAATCTGCATTTAATAATAATCATTTGAACAATTAGTAATAGTTTATTTTTAATGAAATTAAACACACAAATTAATAATAGAACAATTATAATAAGAATGTATAAGATGTATTATCCACATATATATAAAAGCAGCTTTTAAAATATGCTTTCTATTTTAACTCAACATTAAATATTTCTAAGTAAATATAAAGGAACTATTAAATGCCTTACATTATTTTTAATCCTTAATGTTTATTTTTACAAAAAACAATTGGATATAATAAATTAAATTCGATTTTGTACATTTGATAAAATTTTGCACTATTTGTTGTAATGAAGCATTTGTTAATTTAAGTGCTATCTAAATTTTTATAAATGTTGTCAAATTTTTCGAGAGAAAAATAGATTTTAAGTATTTTTTATAAAAAATATAAACTTTAATAACATTGTCGTTAAAAATAATCCTAAAAATGCACGGTTTAACACACATTTGTAAACAAACTTTATTATCCATGACGTGATAAGCAAATTTTCTACATCACAAAACATGATACATATTGTTAGTTTGTTATAATGCTAATAGTGCCTTTGTAAACATTGTTACAAACTTGCAATTATCTCTTTTTCTAATTATACAAATTAAATATTAAAGAAACAAACATTTTAAATATTAATATTACATTAAACGATTATAAAATTTATATTTTTGTAATAATAAAACTATTTCTTTGTTGATAGTCTCATAGAGTCGTAATTGTTTTAAACTTATTTCACTCTTAAAAATACATACTTAGTTTGAATGTTTATTTAAAAAAACATGCATTTTTACAAATATAATTTAGTCGAATTTATTACATTTTTAGCCATTTTTTTGCATTATTAGAATTACAACAATGCGGTTGTACAATTTAACTCGATAACCGCAAAATATCATTTAAATGTGCTTTTAACATTAAGTTGACAAAAATCTATTAAATTAATAAACCAAGGCATTATTTTAAGTACAAACCGTTCTTGTTTGTGTTTTTTTCACAATAAATTGTTTAAAATTTTATATATAATACAATTTTTTTAAATAAATTATTTTATTATAAATTAAAGTTATCTAGCACACGTTGCTTTATTTATGTACACATTCATATTTGCATAAAGAAATAATTATTCTGTTTAAAGTTATAATTGCACAAATATTTTACTTTATTTGTTGAATTTCTATATAAATTTCAATTATACTTGACGATAATTATTTATACTATTTATTCGGCAACCCCCCCAAAAAATGAATATTTTTGTTCTGTTAGAGATTAATTAATTATGATAAATAAAATTGTAAGCTATTGCAAAATAATTACTTCGCTATAAGAACGCTTTATGACTTTCAATTAAAACAAAATTAAAGCGTTTGAAATCTATTGACAACCGCTTAAATATGGCCAATCCCAAGTTGAGAAAGAAAAGATAGAGCGCAAATCTACAAACAAAAGGACACCATTTTGGAAAACTACAACAAATAAGTGAGCGTGTGAAATTGATTAGAGGATTGTGTAAAATCTAAACAAAAGTTCAATCTTGAGTCTGCAGTATCTTTTATTTTTGTAATAATAAAACTATTTCTTTGTTGATAGTCTACATAAAGTCGTAATTGTTTTAAACTTATCTTTCTCTTGAAAATGAATACTTATTTTAAGTGTTTGTTTTAAAAACATTCATTTCAAAAAATTTTCAGTTAGATTTACTACTGTTTTATTTGTTTACCAATTGTTAATAGTTATAATTACAGTAAAACGGCTGTTCAATTTAACTCGATAACCTCAAAAAAACATTTTAGATATGTTTTTAACTTAATAAGATAACAAAAAATAATTAGATTAATAAAACAAGGTATTATTTTCAAGTATAAATCGTTCTTATTTAACTATTTTACATAATAAATTAATTAAAATTTTATATATAATAAAATTCAAAAAACAAATTATTTTATTATAAATTAATGTTATCTGGCCTACGATTTTTTGTTTATATGTACACTCGTCCTTATAATAAAGAAATAATCATTTCGCCTAAAGTTATACTTTTATAATTATTTTGCTTAGTTCATTTAATTTTTTATATAAAATTTAATTGTAATTGACGTAAATTTTTTATTTAATTACTGTTTATTCGACAACCCCAAAAACAAATATTTTTGTTCTGTAAAAAGTTAATTAATTAATTAATTGTGACTAATGAAAGCGTAAGCTAAAAGATAACTTTATTAAATTTAATAAAAATAAAAATAAAGCGTTCAAAATTTATTAGCAGCCCCATGTGTCCCTACTGTATTAAAAAGAATTGTCATTATCATTAAAGTGGTTTCTATTATTTTTATCATCATTGTTATTAATATCATGATTGTTATAATAATAATAATAATAATAATAATAATAATAATAATAATAATAATAATAATTATTATTATTATTATTATTATTATTATTATTATTATTCTCTGAGGACAAAACTTGTTTGTACGCATCAATAATCATTCCTACAGCAATATATGAGAATGAAACGTGGAAGCGAACGGACAAGATTGTTAATATGATAGATGTTTTTCATCGCCGATGTCTTAAAGGTATTTTAAAAATTATCTAGCCCGGTCATATTTCAAATGATGAGATCATGAGAAGAACTAACTCTCGTTTACCACATGACATCATTACAATGGGATGAAGAAAATTACTTGGTCAAATTCTACGTTTTTCTACGGTTTTGGAATGGAAGATCTAAAATAGTAAAAGAAAGGTTGGAGGGTTACAGAAATCTTGGTTAAAAACTATTCGGGAAGATCTAATTGAGATGAATGTTTAATGGGATCAAACAAAACGTTTGGCATAATGTTCAAATAGATAGAAATATTTTACTGTATCATGTTCTTTTTAAATTATGAGACTTTGTTGTTGTTGTTGTGGTTGTTGTTTTTGCTCTAATTGTTGTTTTATTGCCTCATGCATATGTTTAAAACAAAAGGGTTTTGTAAAAATAATAATTCTTATTATAGTAGGTTACATTACACACTGCTTCTTTGTTTCTTTGTTTATTGTGTAATAATATTCCGGAGCTACACATCCTATTACCTTATTACCATTTTATGATGACTCAGTCAATATGTGATAATTTTCAAATTTGTTTAATTGTGTATCCATTACTTTCCATATAAAAACCATTTTGTTTATAGTTGTCGTATGTCAATATTTTTTATGACTATCCTTAGAACTTCTAATGAAAATGTGGCTACGTATTGAACATATTTCTCGTATAAATATGTATACATGCAGCATCCTGTTGTTAATTAAATTTTAGCAAAGTGAAAATAATTTAGAATAATTAAACGAAAATGCGTTTATCCAGTGAGTAGTATATGTTTTCTTTCTTTGTGTGGTATAATCGAATACTAAAAAGAAACACAAAATATATTAATTTTTTAATTAGATAATTCAAGTAAAAATTACTGTTTATATCACTGTCTGCTCATTATTATTATTATTACTATTATTATTATTATTAATTATATATTAAAATTTGTGTTAATTTGTAAATTAAATTTATCGATTTTTAAAAAAAGAAAACTTTCAATGTTGATTTGGTTTTTACAGGTAGTTATTATTTATTTGTTACTTCAATATTTCGCAAATAAAGGCAGTAATATAAACATATTTTTTAATTAAAATTTTAAAATAAAGTTTTTTTTAATTTTCCAGACTAATAAACGATATCAAGGATTCATACACATTTCATCCATATTTCGTATAATGTTGATAAAACAAACTTGATATCAAAAATATTAATCTTCTTTTCCACACTCCATTTATTATAATTATTTTCATGATTTATTAACTTACAAGCTGCGGTCTAAATCACTGCTGCGGGCATGCATAATTTTGTATAATTGCATTGGTACAGTTCAAATTTCATTAATACATTTTATAATTATTACTTTTGCAGTAACAAAACATGTTGTATTATAAAAACACCTTTTTTTATATCATTACCAACCTGCATTTTTGAAAGACGAAAAACAAGTAAATTATTTGATTTAAAATAAATTACATTAAGAAATATGTATACATGTTAAACAATAGGTGATGCAAGTTACACATCCATAATATGTAAGGTAATACTTGTTTTTTCCCATTTATTAACTTAATGTGGCGGAATATCGATTTGGCATTAAATAATTAATTAGTTAAATTAGTAACATTTATTTCTTAAACTACTTGTATTAATGTTTAGGATAATTAAAAAGAAAACATTACAATAATATTAAGATTTTACCTGTCTGGGGATGGGGGGTAATTTTATAAATAGAATGCTTTTTATTTGTACTATTACTTTTTTTTAATTTCTTTTTTGATCGTATTATTTTTTATATTGATGGTAAACATGTATTTTACGCTGAATGTATCTCTAGTGAGATATTAAAGCTTAATAATAATAGTAATAACAATAATAATAATAATAATAATAATAATAATAATAATAATAATAATAATAATAATAATAATAATAATAATAATAATAATAATAATAATAATAATAATAATATTGTGATTAAGTCTATGTTATTCCTTAAAAACATAGATCATTGCTTTGTATTAATTTCAGAAATGCTCTAAAGTGTCACATTGCGGTCGTGAATTATATATATTACGCATCTATAGAATATATATATATATATATATATATATATATATATATACTAAAATTTTATGTTTGTAAGTGACAAGAATATAGGAACTGAATTCATCTCACAGTTTACGTATTTTTATATTCTTATTGTGTATTAAAAAGAGACAACAATGATTTAAACAAAACATTTGATTAGAAATTTTATCAAATTAGCCTTATCCAATGGCAGAGTGCTAGATTCAGTTCAAATACCACTAACGGCACTGAATATAAACACTCGTTCAAGTTCACTCGACTGTCCACTTGCTAAAACATACTAGTTTTTATTATTATTATTATTATTATTATTATTATTATTATTATTATTATTATCATTATTATCATTATTATTATTATTATTATTAAAAAAATAATAATAATAATTATTATTATAATTACTATTATTATTACCATTTGGTTCAATAGTACTAGTAGTATTAGTAGTAGTATTATTATTAGTAGTAGTAGTATTAGTATTATTGGTAGTATTAGTAGTAGTAGTAGTAGTAGTGTTAGTAGTAGTAATAGTAGCATTATTATTATTATTATTATTACAAAATCCTTTTGCTTTAAAAAATAAGCATGGGACAATAAAATGACAATAACAGCAAAAAACAATAACAACAAACTTTGTAACTCAAAATGAACATGAGACAATAAAATGTTTCCATGTACTTGAGCATTTTGCCAAACGTTCAGCTTGATCCCATTAAAAATTCATTTCAATTAGATTTTCTTGAATGGTTCTTAACCAAGTTTGCTGTAATCCTCCAACCTTTCTTTTACCATTTTTGATCTTCCATTCTATAACCTGTTTTGCTGGTTTTTGGGGCGGTAAACGTAGAATTTGACCAAGTAATTTTCTTCATCTTATTGTAATAATGTCATGTAGTAAACAAAAGTCAGTTCTTCTCATAATCATAATATTTGAAATGTGATCGCGCCAGGTGATCTTTATAATACTTTTTAAATACTAGCAAATCATTTCTGGTTTAAACTTGTGTGTAATTATGCTATATTTTTATAATTTTCCTTACAAAATTTTATATTCATTGATAAAAAATGTTTTAAGTATTTTTTATTAAAATACAAAGTTTAATTATTATAATCTGCATGACACGTATTTATAAATAAACCTTATTTTACATAGCGTATTAAAGAACTGTTGTGGATAAAAGTATTTTTCTTATTTTCTACATCATAATGTTAGTAATCCTTTCATTTTAAAACAAACTGATTTTATTCCTTCTCAATTATACAATTTAAATATTTTTTATATATTTTTTTTTGAAAACATAGATAATACATTAAAGGATTAAGTACATTTTATTGTTGTAATAATAAAAATTCATTGGCTTATTATGGTATACAAAACGTTGCAATTGTTTTAAATTGGTTTTATTCTTAAAAGTGTATAGCTATTTTAAGTGTCTACTATAATTACTTTTACATGTAAAAATATTTAAATTACATTTATTATAATCCTTATTTACTCTATTATTTTTATTTAGTAAAAGACTGTTATGTAATAAAACATTTTAGTTCACTAACTGTAATTTTATTCAAAAATGAGATTAACATGAAATTGATAAAAATAATATTATGTTACAAGTAAAACATGCTTTTCTTTACATAACAAATTGTTTAAAATTATATATACATATAATCAAAAAGTGTACATTATTTCATTATAAATTAATATTATCTTACACATATATCATTGATATTTAATTAAAAAATAATCATTTTGCTTAAAATTTTAAAAGCATAATTATCTTATTTTACTAAAATTAAATTATAATAGCAAAAATTACAATATGTTCTGGCCGGTTCTTTTTTAAACAATAAATTTTTTAAAATTTATGCATACAAAAATGCTTAAAGTTACATTGTGAAATTACATTTAAATTAAACATTTTGTTTAGCAATTGTAGCAGCGTAATCATTTTACTCAATCTATTCAATTTTTATTTTAGTTCCAATTATAAGTGACGTCAACGGAACTCCATTTAAAAGCGTTAAAACAGAAATTATTTTGCTCATAATTAATTAAAGTTTAAGTGGTTGCACAATATTAATTTTGTCAAAAACATTTAATTGGCTTTAATTCAAACAAAAATGAAAACATGATTGGATTACTTATAGACGTTTATTATTGCTATTTAAATTTATATCTTTTTTGAATACGTTAATAATGTCCAACACTTTAGTATATTCGATAATGCTAACTGTATTTCTATTAATAACGATAATAATAATAATAATAATAATAATAATAATAATAATAATAATAATAATAATAATAATAATAAATAGATAATAATATTAATAATAATATTAATAATAATAATAAATAATAATAATAATAATAATAATAATAGTTTTTTAGTTTTTACTATTTTGATCTTTTACGGAAACATCTTTTAGCAGTGGACATTTTAGCGAACTCGAACCTGGGCCCGCATTTTGTGTCGGTGGTGGAATTCAAGCCCTTGTCCATCAGGTACAAATCGAGCGCTATACCTCTAGACCAACCCGGCACAATAATAAAAATAATAATAATAGCAGTAATTGTAGTAGTAGTAGTTCTTGTAGAATAAAAGCTCCAGTACAAATTTAAAAGCATTTATGCCACTATAAAAAAGTATACGCCATATTGGTTAAACTATTTAAAAACTTAAGTACATAATTGATGTTTTGAAACAGCACAAACGTGACTGTGATACGTTTATTACTAGCCCATGTTTCTAGCTCATATCCCGTTCATCAATTGTTGCATTTTTTAACATTATTTAAAATGTAGAATTGACAGATTTATTAAAATAATAAATCCACTTGATTTCAGTCAACCGGGAGCACTGTACAGCTGTTTCACATCCTTATTTGGAATTATCAGCAGCGCATACAATTTTAATTTTACACACACAAGTGAATCTGACAATTCTTGCACAGATGAACTTAAACCCACGCCCTATTTGTTGTCAAGTCAGTTCCTTTAAACACTGAGCTACGAATGCATAAACTTAACGTAAGGAACAAACCTCAAAATAAACTCCTTTTATATATTCTTTTCAGTTACAAACATATATAATATTTATCAATGAGTTTTTAAGGGATTACTTGTTTTTAGAATTGTTACATTAGAATTGGCAGATTTACTAGGTTTTTAAGTCAACCAGGAGCACTGTACAGCAGTTTCATTATTATTTGGAATCATCCACAGCGCATACCTTTCAAGTTCTACGCACACACATGAACTTGAACCGACGCCCTATCTGGACAGCGCCTTAAACCACTCAGCTACGGATGGATGACCTTGGACCTGTAAATTTATTATTTATAGTGAATTTGATCAATTCTAATTGCCCAGTGTTTTCAAATGTTGCTACGTTATTACCGGTCTAGCAAGTAAGAGAACCCTTTCACTAGGACTTTATCATGTAGGTTCTTGCAGACTGCCAGGTTTAATAGCCTTATATGGCACATTTTGGTTACATTTATAAAAAATATTATTTACTTTTTTATGGCTTTTCAAATGTAGTAGTATTTAACTGCCAGATTGACAGTGAATATACAGTGATTTACCACAAAAAAGTGATTATTTAAGTAAAATATTTAATATTGTTTATTTTTATTTATACAATTTCTACAAGTTCTTTTACTTCTTTATAATAAATAAATCAGAAACTTCCAAATAGATTATTTTGGTAAGTTTGCAGTTGCATTTATATATATATATATATCACAGATTTAGTAAAGTGCATCATTGGTAAAAATGGATAAACCGATATTGATGTTAAAGCTAGAGTTGGAAAGACAATGTCAGACTTTCATAGACTCAAGTCAATATAGTCATCTTCTTCAATCCGCCTGAAGACAGAACGTCGTTTGTACGAATTAATTACCATTTCTACGGCAATATATGGGAGTAAAACGTAGAAGCGAACGGACAAGATTGATAAGGCGGTAGATGTTTCTTATCACCGGCGTCTTAAAAGCATTTTAAAAATTACCTTGCGTGATCACATTTCAAATAATGGGATTATGAGAAAAACTAACTCTCGTTGACTATATGACATCATTACAATTAGACGAAGATAACTACTTGGTCAAATTTTACGTTTTCTACCCCAAAGATCAGCAAAAACGGTTTTGCAATGGAAGATCGAAAATGGTAAAGGTAAGGTTAGTAGACTACAGAAAACTTGACTAAGAACTATTCGGGAAGATTTTATCGAAATGAATGTTTGATGGGATTGAGCAAAATGTTTGGCAAAATGCTCAAATACATGGAAACATTGTGTTATCTCATGTTCTTTTTAAATTACGAGACTTTATTGTTTTTTTTTTGCTGTAATTGTAGTGCAGCAAAAGGGTTTTGTTTTATAATATATAATAATATAAATTTAAGTCTAGGAATTGGTTGTATTCCTCTACCGCCACTAACTGTCGTTTGGATTTGTTAAATGTCCACTTGCCTTAAATCGTACAAGTAGCAACAACAAAACCTTACAAATGTAATATTGTCATTGGTGTAGTTTATTTAATATTTTCTTTTTAAAACACCCATAATTGTCTATTTAAAATTTTTAAAATTTTGTTAAAATTTTACACAAATGTGCAAATATTTATTTGATTTTTCTAAATGTCAAATATTTTGCATTACAAAAAATAATTTTGCTAATTTTTTCTAGAATACACAATCAATATAGTTTGGCACTGATTTGCTTGCTATTGATTGACTGTTTTTTAGGGGAAACATGTTTTAATAAGTGAAGCCAAAATGAGGGTTCACACTTAGTACCACTAGTAATAGCCAAACCCATGTTCGACTCTGGTATTGTACCAATAATGTGTACTGCTCAACATTTGTCCTGTCATTCTGTTAACAAGAATCCACTAGGACGGAATTGCAATAAAACATAGTCATGTACATTATTAAAAGCATTTCATTTACAATTAGGATTGGAACATAAACTTGTGTTAAAATTGTAAGCTTGCAGTTACGCTTAGCTTAAGCGCCACTGTTACACAATGGAGTTTGTCATTGTTCCAGTTATTTGTAATATTTAATAATTAACAATTGGCACCTAGGTTATGTTTATTTGAACATAAACATACATTTTCTCTAGTCTATTTCCAATGAATCAATACAAAATATTTTATACTATTTACTATATATGACTACAATAAACATACATACATTTGTAATAAATAAGTATGAATTGGTACATATATTGAACATGGGCATAGTAGTAAAATATTACATTTATTATTATTACAATGATCAAAATACAATTGGTTAAATAAATGTAATATGTAGATTTATTTTCATGTTATTAATTGCAAAACGTTGCGTAAACATTATGATTTTTTTTAATTATCATAATTATTACTATTTGTAAATAATTTACAATTTGTTTTAATGATTTAAGCATAGGTAAATACTTGCCATTGTGCTGAAGATGATAATGAATATTAACTAGGTTTGTTTTTCAATAAACAAATTTTGCACTGGCGGTATTTTATAATAAGTAGTTTAAATGGATTAGTAGTTGGTTGAACATAGATTCGAGTAATACCAGCTAGTAAGTCTTTGTTTGGCTATGTTAAAAACATTGCTTACTTTTAAATATCTAAACTATATATATATATATATATATATATATATATATATATATATATATATATATATATATATATATATATATATATATATAATATTAGTAACGGAAGTAGTAGCAACATTAGTAGTAACATTGGTAATATTAGTAGTAGTAGTAGTAGTAGTAGTAGAAGTATATAATTTATAATTTTATTATTATTTTATTAGAAGATAGATTTGCTTTAAAACAGTAAAATAATAATTATAATTAAAATAAAATAAATAATAATAATAATAATAATAATAATAATAATAATAATAACAATAGTAATAATATTTATAAAAGTAATAATAATAATAATAATCAATGCGATACCATTAATTAACGTTTGTAAACGTTGCCTAATGGCATTAAGCAAACCTACGATTTGCTAAAAGATTTCTCAAACATTACTTTAATGGCATTAATAAAACAAAAATAAAAACTAACATTTTCCACTACTATTATTACAAACTTCTAAATTAGACCAAAAACAAGAATTTGAAATAATTAGAAAAAAGCAAATTACTTGGTCAGATGTAAGTTATTTATATAAAATATTTGTACATATACAAAAATATATATTAAAAAGAATATATTTAAAATAATTTTTGTAATATTCATTGCTTTCCATAGTTTTGTTTAAATGTTTAAAATAGGGGTCCCTCATTGTACTAACTTAATGTAGTACGAATTGATTGCGCATAACATAACTAACATTCTTAATTTAAAACATTTTTTAAGCCGTTTATGTCATATTTCAAAATAATTTGAAATAATTACAATTATACACAGTTTTGCATTGTCTGGAAGCAGTTGAACTAATGTGACGTTTTTGTTAATCAAGAATTTTGTGCATTATATAAATAAAAAATAGTTAATTTTAAATTATATAATTTTAAGCATATAAACAGGGACATTGTTTTTAATAAATGTTACATACTCTAAACCATCGGGTTGTAATTTTAGATTAAATAATAAACTTAAAATTTGACAATTTTAGTGTTACCTAAACAATTACTAATTACTTTTTATTATTTTCTTTATTTAATTTTATAATATTCTATAAAAATAAATTCATAAAAAAACAAATCTAAATAACATTTACATTAGGAACAATTTTCAAATATACAGTTTCATAGTTGTACACACGCAACACAGTTTTGTGAATAAACTTTATTTTCCATAACGTGTTAGACTATTTTATTTATTTAACAATGGGGTTTTTAGGGATTATGTTTTTAGAAATGTTATATTAGTATTGTCAGATTCACTTGAATAATAAATTTACTAGGTTTTCCAGTCAACCAGGAGCACTGTACAGCTGTTTCATCCTTATTTGGAATCATCAGCAGCGCATACCTTTCAAGTTTTACACACACATGAACTTGAACCCACGCCCTATCTGGTGTCAGGCCAGCGCCTTAAACCACTGAGCTACGGGTGGATGACCTTCGACCTGTAAATTTATTATTTATAGTGAATCTGATCAATTCTAATTGCCCAGTGTCCTCAAATGCTGTTACGTTACTACCGGTTTAGCAAGTGAGAGAACCCTTTCACTAGGACTTTACCATGTAGGTCCTTGCATACTGCCAGGTTTAATAGCCTATATAGTACGGTTCGGTTATATTTAACAATGGGGTTTTTATTTATGGCAAAAAATATACATTTTGTCAATTTATGCCATAATGTTAATAAAACCCTTATAAGTATTGTTATTAACTTCAAATTAACAGATTTTTTTATAATTATGCAAATTAAATATTTTAATATCTAGGATGCATTATTGGCAAACACAAAAAACTGAAATTAATGTTAAAGCCAGACTTGGAAAAGTAACGTCAGTCTTCCATAAACTGAAATCAATACGGTCATGTTCTTTAATCCGCCTGAAAACAAAACTTTGTTTGTACAAATCAGTAATCATTCCTACAGCAATATATGGAAGTAAAACGTGGAAGCAAACAGACAAGATTGATAAAATGGTGGATATTTTTTATTGCCGGTGTCTTAAAAGTATTTTAAAAATTACTTGGCCCGATTTCATTTTAAATAATAATTTTTGTTCACTAAATGACATTATTACAATTAGATGAAAAAAATTACTTGGTCAAATTTTACGTTTGCCACCCGAAATACTAGCAAAAACGGAAATAGAATTAAAGATCGAAAATGGTAAAAGAAAGGTTGGTAGACCACAGAAAACTTGATTAAAAACTATTCGGGAAGATCTAGTTAAAATGAATGTTTCATGGGATCAAGCAAAATGTTTGGCAAAATGAATACATTTTGATATCTCATGTTATTTTTGAATTACGAAAATTGATTGTTTTTGTTGTTGCTTTTGCTCTAATTTTGTCTTATTGTCTCATGCATGTTTTAAAACAAAAGGGTTTTGTAATAATAATAATAATAATAATAATAATAATAATAATAATAATAACAATAATAATAAATAATTATAATAATTATAATAACAATAATAAAAAAATAATAATAATAATAAATAACAATATTTCATTAAACGATTATAAAAGTTTTATTTTTTAAAATAATGAAGCTATTATTTTGTTTACTATTTAATAGTCTATATAGAATCTTTAATGTTGGAATCATATTTACTCTTAAAAATACATATTTTTTTCAAGTATGTATTCTAAAAACATATGCATTTTGTCTTGTAATTTTAATTATTACAATTAGGGTAATGCGCCTGTACAATTGAACTCAATAGTTGTAACAATTTTGAATAACTCCTTCAACTGTAGTTTGGCTAAATTTTGTAATTTATTAGTAAAACAAACACCAAATTTAAGTACAAACTGTTCGTATTTAATAATGTTACACAAAAAAATATTAGAATATTTTGTTACATAATTTAAAACTAACTTATTTTATTATAAATTAATATTATCTGGCACATACACCAATGTTTTAATAAAGAAATAATTATTTTGCTTAAAGTTATCGTTCCGTAATCATTCTACTTAGTTTATTTAGTTATTATACAAAATTCAATTATAATAGAAAATTCAATTTTTCATTTGAATACTATCTATTCGACAAAACCAAAAAAATAAATATTTGTTTTATGATTAATCGAAAAGCAAGTTGTTCCAGAATAATTACTTTGCCAAATCATTAAATTATGCTCAATTAAAACGTAAATAATGTGTTTGGAATCGATTGATAGCTGAGAAAGAATAAGTAAACGTACTTCTGTCACATTTAAGTTCCATTAAAACACTACACCACTAAAATTTGATAAAAGATAAAATTAATTTTACTCTTTTTGCATTTTAAAATATTGGTTGTTTTTTGTATTACAGATTGCCGGAAGGCGTAACACCCAATTGCTTTGGGATGCTAATCATTTTGAGGAGTTGAGTAATGCTTATAAAGTTTCAATTTCTAATAATGGCGATATTCCTGACTGTTTGTCTTCCACGCGATACATCCTGGATTAGGTGCCCCTAGGCACTTGGCATAACAGCAGGGGCTGATTGCACAGCGGTATAACTGGGTTTCCGCTACTGTGGGTGGGTGTGAACATATATATCGGATATTTAAAAGGTATCTAAAGGTATACGTATACAATATGTAGCCCCTTAGACTAAGGGAGATAACCCTAACACAAAATCAGACGGCCTGGTCAATCTTTGGTAATGTGGCGACGTCACAAGGATGCCGTTTATCAGCCAAGAAACTTTGCTATTTTTCACGTTTGTTACGCTTATGAAGCCATCGAAATCGATCGTTTATGGGAAATAATGGAGAGGCAACCACGTCATTGACCAAAATGAATTTGTAACATAACAGTTGTGTGTGTGCACACGTCATAGTAAAATATTAAAAAAATATAACCAAAATTTAATACAATACAAATGTTACTATGTATCTATTGTTTTATATTTTTTCAAATAACAGTTTATTAAAAGCATGTGTTCTAAAATTAATAGAACTAAACAAAAAGAATTTGTAACAATGAAAGTGCAGTAGGTGGGAAAATCAATATAGCATTATTGATCAGGCCTTGTAACACTACTTTATTATTTTAGACACATTTTGAGTTTTAATGCATTGGGTTTCCTTTATAATTCCAAACAAAAATAATTGAAAATGTAAACTGTGAGATAAATTCATTTCGTATATTCTCTTCAGTCACAAACTATATATCATGTCAAATGTAATTAATACCAAAATTCCGGTTCAAAATCTGCAAGACCTGATTCTACTTTGTACAAAAAATATCAGATTCAATTTCTGTGGCAAATCATATATTCAAACGAATGGGGCTAGTCATGGGAATTCCGTTAGCACCAACATTGGCATACATCTTTCTATCAAAAATTGAAGATTCAATACAAAGAGCAATCAAAAACATAGTTGTATACCAACGGTACGTTGATGACATATTTATTGTTGCTCACAATAAACAAGACATTTATTAATTACTACAAATCTTTAACAACATTTATCCCAATATCAAAATCAAATGGGACTTTGAAGAAAATGATACAATCAATTTTTTGGACGTAACACTGACACGAAAAAATGATGGGTCGATTCAACGTAAAATTTATCGTAAGCCTACCTAGACGGGTCAATATCTCTACTTAAAAAGTTTCTAACCGATTCAACAAAAACGTGCACTAGTTAAAACATCATTTAACCGTGCACAAAAAATATGTTTAAATGACACTATTGATAAAGAATTAGAAACCATAAAACAAACTCTAATCAATAACGGATATTTTGAAAATCTTATCAATTTCTATTCAAAGTCACTCACAACTAAAAAAAAAGTTGGAAACGAAAACAAGCTGGTTTTTATAAAACTGCCTATCAAAGGAGATGATGTAATGAACCTCCTAAAAATTAGGCTTAAAAATGCGATGAAAAGGACACACTCATTAACCCAATTGAGAATGCTACATACTACAACAGGTCTGTTTTTACCCAACGTAAAAACAGATAAAGTAATGTTTTCCACCTCCCATCGTATCTACCAGTTCACTTGCAGTTGCGGTGACAAATATATTGGTCGGACAACTTATCGCTTGTCTAAACAGGCCAAAAAACGCATTCCCAATTGGATTGAAAAAAAGTTCTACTCAACTGAACGTATGTGCACTTCGTCAATATTACGTCACTTGATTCAAACAAAACACCGAGTTAACTTTAATAATTGTTTTAAAGTGTTGATAACTTCTCAAACTGTTAATATGCTAAAAACACTTGAAAATCTGTTTACATTCACACATTAAAACCCATTTTGTGTGCACAAAAACAATTTGTAATTTCATTAAATTTAGCGTGGACTAAACACATGCATATTGCGTATGTGTATGTACGTTTAGTTATTAATGTTAAGTTAATTACATCATATAATTTTGAGTTTTGTCAAGACATTTTTCAAACATTTCTTTAGTAATGTTGATAAAAAGTAGAACAAAAATGGACAATATCGTTATCAGATTTTAACGTCAAGAAAAAACTATAATGTTGACATTTGCGAAAAATAATTTATATAAAAAGAAATAAAATTTTTTTATATATTTTTAATATTTTAGGTTATAAATTTATTTTGGTGAAATGTATAAACCAGAAGGTCATTCTATCATTAATTGTCTTAATCACAATTTTTTTCATTTCTCAAACTTTGACATTATATTTTGAAACTGTTTAACCTAAAAATTGCAATTATATTAAGGGTTTTTAAGAGGAATTGTTAAAATTGTCAGATTTACTTAAATAATAAATCCATTTGGTTTCAGTCAACCAGGAGCACTATACAGTTATTACATTCTTGTTAGCACACCCTATCTGATTTCAAACCACTACTGATCACTACTGAGCTACTATATTTTTAAATTACTATTCCTTAAAGAATATTATAAAATTAATTACTGAAACTTAAAATGCACGAAATTGGAGATCCGCTATTAACATGTAACGTTTTACTATTATTTCACAAAATATTTTATTAATTATATTATTTTGTAAAATTTATTATAATATGTTTATATTTTAATATTTACAATTCTCAATTTTTGTTAATATTATATATATATAAACTCCGCCTAGTTTGAATTAGAAATGATTCAATCTAATCAGTTCCAAGCCTGGATAAAGGAGGAGGGTTTGAGCGCAAGATTAGTAACCTGGCCTCTGTATTAAAATTTATACTGCTACGGAAACAATAAGTGGACGCTATTCCAGTAAACATCGCATGTATCTGGATGACAGAGTTACACAGATCAGAGAGTTGAGTGAAAACCGAAAGGAAGCTCAATCTTCGATTTGCAGAATCTTCAATGCCAACAAGACTTTGTTGTTGTTTTGCTGTAATTGTTATCTTATTGCCCTATGCTTATTTTTAGAGCTAAAGGATTTATATATATATATATATATATATATATATTGTTTTACTGCACCGAAAAGTGCAATATTATTCATTGGCGTACTTGTGGAATAGAACTTGGTTTGTGTAACTCTGAACCTTTCGGCTTTGTCCGTTTATTTTATTGCTTCTGTGATGCATAATTGTATTAACTGTTTTTTACTTTAATACATTTAGTATTAACATTTAAATTTTGATACGATTAGTGCGAAATACTTGATAATTTATGTTTTTTATAATAAGTCAAAATTTGACAATTAATGTATTTCTAAAAAGAAAACAATAATCGAGTCAAACAAATTACCGCATATTATTCCTGGAATGTGTCTAGCAATGCAAATATTAATCTAAAATTATTAAATTAAAATAAAACAATGCACTCGACGAGGAAATAATCAATAAATACCTTTTATTGTTTTTTGTGTGATAACCGACTTACAGTAAAATTGAATAGTTTTTGGTGTTTGCTGCTGAATGCGTGTCTATGTGACAATTTGTTCCAAAAATTATTCAATTCACGTAGGTTGCTATTTTTGTATCTAAAAATTAGTCCATTTTCAAAAGAAAAAATGTGTTTTTTTTACATGGTAGTAGTTGTAGCAGTAGAATGTTTAAGTTAATAATTGTATTCAATAAGCAAATTATTTAATCAATTACGATAACATTGTGTAATTGCTTTGTTCTTTGTTATCTATTGTAATTACTGTCTGTACATGTAGGTTTCTACTTGCGTTTTATTATATACCAATGTGTGCTTTAAAAAACTGTTGTAAACAATTACTCCATAGTGTGTGACTATAGTAAATTACAAATGTAGTTAGCTTTAATTAATTGAAAATCTTACGTTTTTATTCAGTGTTGACAAGAGTAAAAATAACACAATACGTATTCAATATATTCGTTATAAATAATAATTTTGTGTTATAAAATTGCAAACGTTTATTATAATGGTGTTTTTTATGGTAGATGATAAAACCAACCAAGGGAAAAAGTTGCGAAAGAAGGAGCCAATAAGAGTCAGATAACCTTTTGTGTGAGTGTGTGATTAATCATAAGTTAGAAATGGAAAAGTTTCAAAAAAGTGTGACCAAATTTGCACGATGACGCAATACAAATTGTATAGTGCAATGTAACTATTGATTTTTCCACCTTATATACATTTTCAAGGTCAAACAATTCCCTTTTGATAGAAAAATGCACCAACGTGATTCGCACTCACTCACGGAGGCTGACCAATAGGATTTTTAAAAATTCTTTTCCCCTTGGTTGGTTTTATTATCTACCAATTTTTATGACTTTCAGAATATAGTAAAATAGCATTTTGTGCGTAAATAGTTTAGAGGTTTAGAGGCTTCAACTTGGATTTGGTAGACATGGAAGTTCGAATCCAAACCGCCAACACAAAATGCAGACCTACGTTTGGTTAGGCGTAAAACATTCAAAGTAGTAAAACATAAAATAAATTAAGAAAATATTTTACCAAAACCTTTTGTAGTAAATTTTTTTAGTAACAATATTTTCACCAATTTTTGTGATAAACTGTTAGGTTGCACACATTTTTTTGCAAAAAAGTTACATTTTTACTGCTTTGGAAGAATGTTTTTTGCAAAAGGACATTTTAATAAAGCCGAACGAGATTTCACATTTTGTGCTGGTGGTTTGGAATCGACTTTATGCCTACCCTCAAGTTTGAATCGACCGTTGTACCACTGCACTGCCTGAGCACTTGACTTAGATTAAATTCCCGTTTATTGATTGATTTAGCAAATGAGAGTTCAATACGCCCAATGCAGCAAGTACTACTAATAAGTAATGTATCAAATAGAAAGTTCTAAACAATTTTTATTTTGCTACTTTAACATTACGTGAAAAAGCCCTCCATTGTATAAGTGCAATTGTCCAATGAACGTTTGTAACCAAGACATGCTTTTCTTTTTAACTTTCAAAGCCTTTCGGTTTGATAAACATGGGGCAACAAGATTAATCCATATCATTGTAAATTAAAATTTTTGATTATACCAAACCCCGGCATGCAAAATCATGTTTTTACTTTATTGAAATAATGTCTTTCCGTTGGTTTTTAGTAATAATTTTTAAATAAAGGCCAGGTTACTAATTTTGCACTCAAACAAACCATTTTCCTTTATCAACCAAGTTTTAATTATTTTTACAAAATTGAGGCTTACGTTAGCATTGCCAATATTACGATGTATATATATATATATATATATAATGCAAAACCCTTTTGCATTAAAAAGAAGCATAGGGCATTAAAACAACAATTACAGCAAAAAAACAACAGCAACAACAAAGTCTCGTTGGCGTTGAAGATTTTACAAATCGAAGATTAAGCTTTCACTCAACCCTGTTATCCGTGTAATTCTGTCATCCAGATACGTGCGATTACTTCTTGTGCCGTTGTTTGCCGGAATGGCGTCCTTTTGTATTGTTTCCGTAGCAGTATAAATTTTTTACACTAGGCCAAGTTGCTAACCTTGCGCGCTCAAACCATCCTCCTTTAGCGGAGTTGATATGTATATATATATATATATATATATATATATATATATATATATATATATATATATATATATATATATATATAAATGAAAATTAACAATCTGATTTCTTTAAAAACATTGCTACAAGAAAGCAATATTCTATAAAGTTGCATCAGAAAAGTAAAAGCATTATTCCGCTAACCGGATTTGCAACGGTTTCAATGCTTAAACCGTAATGTACAATTACAAGGAACAATCTTGTTGCTTCAACCTATTTATAACAAAATTGTTTTGAAATAAATGAATAAAACCAATGTTATACCAATACGTAACTCCTTCTACTACAAAACATGTGTTTGATAATAAATACATATTTATTTAGACATTTTACACTAAAATAATTTTGTAGTTGTAGAATTGATTTTAAAGGTTTCACTCATTCAATTGCTATTTCATATCACCATGTATCTAAAAACTGAATCGCCCAACCATGTACAAATTGATGCATGTGTATTGTAAACAATTGTTTTTGGAAAAATCTGTCAATTATTTTTGACATTTGCAATCCTTTGTTTCAATCAATTTTTACAAATTTTGTAATTCAATAATTAATTTTTGTCTACACAAATACATAGTTAACATTAACATTATATATATATATATATATATATATATATATATATATATATATATATATATATTTATATTTGTAAAAAGTAATAAATAATTTAAAAAACATATTTTATTTTGTAAAAAGTAATAAACGGATGATGTTTTACTTTTACGTATTGTGAATGGAACATTTTAGTAAAGCCGAACGAAGACCCACATTTAGTACTAATAGTGGCACCAAAATTTGTGCCCACCCAAGTACGAGTCAAGGACGGTATTACATACCATCTAGGCACACATCCTAATTTTCTGACACAATAAAGGAAGCAAACATTTTTAACTAATATTATTGCCATCTTTTGTAAATTATGCGGGCCTTGAAATGGCTGCGCTACACTAATTTACCATGATTACATATATAACTTATTCTTATTTGCCATTATTTTAAAATTTAATAACATATATTTGGAGGTTATAGAAATATATAATTTTATTTATATTTATATATTTACTTTCCTTTTTTTGTGCAATTAATGATTGCTATTAAAATCCAATAATTGAATTATTATTATTTTTTTAAATGTGTCTAAACAAGATGTTAACCAAAATATCATCATAGTTGATTTCAATGTGCTTTAAAATCAACTTTACCAATAAATATGTCACTGCCACTAATACTACTATATTTCAATGCAAGATCTATTGTTGATAAAATTGATAATTTGCGTCTACTAATTAATGCAAAAATACATGTCAGCAGTTGTTTTATAATCATTAAACAAACCTGGCTAAACAAATACATTGATAATAACCTAATATTATTTGATAATTGCATAAATTATTCAATTTGTAAATGTTTTTTACTTTATGCTTTTTATTTTGTAGTGCCACATTACATTAGTTATGTGTTATGTATGTATGCATTGAATATACCTCTATTGATATATTAATGCTTATATAAATAAATGAAATAAATAAAATTACCAAAAAACATAATTTAAATATTTTTGAAAAAAAAAACTAAATTGAAAATAGATAAAACATACAATACATTTTCAATATTTTAAAACTCTTTCTATAATTTCCTGTTAGGTTGAAAATGTTCTTCCGTTTGCTAATCGAATGTTGCAAAATTTGATTTTGCATAACGTTGTTTGCTAAATTATTTTATTTCATTGAAAAAACTATAAACAACTAAAAATACTTTAAGGTTTGAGCTATCTAAAAGCAATTGAATGAATGTGACTTTTTTTGTTGATAAAAGTGTTTGCACTTTGTACAATTGATAAAGTACGTTACTTTTAAAATGAAAATAAAAATTGTACTATTTTTTAAAAATGTAAATTAATTTAATAAAAAATTTAAATAATTTGAATAATACATAAATTTTTATTATTTATTCCCTATTTTAATAAATTCCTGTGCTTAATTTAATAATATTATTTAAGACAAAATTAAGTTTGAAACATTTAAAATCATTTATAAATACATCATGGAATGCTTATATTTTACACAAAATACATGTATATATAATATTTATATACTATAACCATGGTGGTCACGAATGCTCTGGCTCCAGATAGAGACTTGCCAATGCATTTTGGCGCGATGAAACCTGCGACACTCTTTAATATGGATTGTTCAAATGTGTAGAGATTAACGTTCATCCCTGTAATTGTATCGGGGTAGTCTGGTGGTACAGTGTTCGAATCTGACCATCGGCACTATATGCAAGCCCATGTTTAGCATTTTATTGTTGTTTATTTAGCATTATAATTTTTATAGAAAATAATCCTGAAATTTAGCTTTTCCCTTTTTCAATTAAAAGGGGAAATGTCCATTTATTACTATGAATTTGGACCTCGGTGGGCATGGGTTCGAATCCTACCACCGGCACTAAAATGCGAGCTTACATTCGGCTTAGCTAAAATGTCAACTGCTGAAAGATGCGTTTCTTGTAAAACATTCAAAGTAATAAACATAAAATAAAATAAAATAAATAAATTCAACATAGTCTAAAGAACCAATCTAGCCAGTTACAAACTTAGATAATGGAGGAGGGTTTGAGCATAAGGTTAGCAATTAGACCTTTGTTACAGAGACAATAAGAGGATGCCATTCCGACAAACAACGACACAGAAGTGATAGTGCAATTCAGATGACAGAATTGAATAAAAGCTAAAAAAAAAGCTCAATTGCCTGGTATTACAGTAGCCAAGTGTGTTATATTTGTAGGCTAGTAGGCAAGATTCCAATTTACATTATATCTTACCCTTGTTGAGAGTTGTTCATATATATATTGTGACCTCGGTGGACATGGGTTCGAATCTCATCGCCGGCACTAAAATGCGAGGCCACGTTTGGCTTTGCTAAAATGTCCACTGTCGAAAGATGTTTCTCGTAAAAAATTCAAAATAGCAAACATAAAATAAATAACATAAATTATATATATATATATATATATATATATATATATATATATATATATAACTCCGCCTAGTTTGGATTAGAAATGATTCAACCTAACCAGTCCCAAGCCTGGATAAAGGAGGAGGGTTTGAGCGCAAGGTTGGCAACCTGGCCTTTTTAAAAATTTATACTGCTGCGGAAACAATAAAAGATGACGTTATTTCGGCAAACAACAACGTTTCTGGATGGCAAAGTTACCAGATGACAAGGTTGAGTGAAAGCCGAAAGAAATCGCAATTTTCGATTTGCAGAATATTTAACGCCAACGAGACTTTGTTATTGTTGTTGTTGTTTTGTGTTGTAATTGTTGTTTTATTGCCCCATGCTTATTCTTAAAGCAAAAGGGTTTTGTAATAATAATAATAATAAGATGAAATTATTGCGATTTTATAGTGTTTACTTTCTGCATGTATTGATTTTTGCATTGATTATTAATTTTTTAAATTCAATATATATATATATGCTCGCCAATATGTCATGTTTTTTGACAATACATATGTGTTTAAATCTCATAATTGATATTTTTATTTTTAAATGCGCAGAAACTAAATATTAAATGTACAATCCATATATGCCAAAAAAATGCTTTCATAAAAATTTTTGTATAATATATTTAAAAAAATGTAACTTACTGTATAAACGAAACTTTAATGTTTATTGCACATATTCTACTTTTTATACAAAGCAAATGTAAATTATTTTTATAAACGAGAAACGTGTAACTGTTTTATAACATTTTGCATATTACAAAACACTTTTGAAAGAATTAATTACTTAATACGATAAAAAATTAACGCTACTCTTGGAAAATGAAGATGATTATAAAATAAGATTGTACTATTATTATTATTATTATTATTATTATTATTATTATTATTATTAATACAAAACTCTTTTGCTTTAAAAAATGAGCATGGGGCACAATAAGACAGCAATTACAGCAAAAAATAACAACAACAACAAAGTCTCGTAATTCAAAGAGAACATGAGACAACAAAATGTTTCTATGTATTTGAACATTTTGCCAAACGTTTTGCTTGATCCCATAAAACATTTATTTCAATGAGATCTTCCCGAATAGTTCTTAGCCAAGCTTTCTGTGATCTACCCCAACTTTTCTTTTACCATTTACAATTGTCCATTCTAAAACCGTTCCTGCTAGTCTGTAAATTTTACAATTACAAAGAAACAACACAAGGTGATTCGGTCTTTATTGGTGTTGGTAAACACAATATTTTACTTGATAATTTCTTCACAAATTTAAAAAGCAACACTATAAAAGTCGCTGATTTTAAAATCTTTACTTATTAATTAGTAAACTAGAGATTTAACATTGATCAATGCACACCTCAAATAGTATAGAAGTATACAGTATACATATTCTCTTTGTTATTATTGAGGTTTGTACAGAAAATATGTGATAGAATCAGCATCATCCATATCAAAGGACTGGATAAAAACGATCAGTAACCGCCAAATTCGAGATGACCTTTAATTCCATAAACTTCCTTCTTTGGTATCGCGACAACGTAGATTGCGCTGGTTTGGTCACGTTCTTCGTAAAACTCCTGATGCAATCTCACGTTCCGTAACATTGGCTTGTCTAAATGCCGATTGGAAGAAAAGGAAGGGTAATCAGAAACGTACTTGGATAGACGCTGTTCGAGACAATCTTTACCACATTTTGGCCGGGACTTTATTTTGGAAAGAATGGCAAAGTCGCTGAACTGACATATCTGTGCTCGCCTCCGAAAACCGTGAACAATGGCGAGGAATTATTCGTAATGCTGTGAAAACTTGGAACTAATAAAGAGGTGGCTTTGCCACCAACTTTTGTTCTTGTTTGGATATATATGCGTATTATTATTTATAAGTAATGCCTATAAAGTCTCAATTTTCGATAATGGTAACATTCCTAACCTTCATCTCTAAGTGCCGGACGTTTGACTATAAACCTAGACTAACGCAACAGGGATTGAGTGCTTTCGCTTTGGCTAATGGTTGCAAACATACACCAAGGGTATTTAAAGATATCGTAATGTATATCTACATTATATGTAACAGTTGGGCTAATTGGAGATAACCTTGAAACAATATTAGATAGCTTTGACAATTTTTACTAAATAATGAATGCGTTGTCAGAATTAAGCAGTCTATCAGCCAGCAATATTCATATTATTCTCTTACGTTTGTTTGTTATGTTTATAAAATCGTGACAGTCGATTGTTTCATATGAAGATGTCACCAACCATAATACAATACAAAAAATATTAATAAATACACTTATTTTGAAAAATATATTGTCCTTTAAGATTAACGAAATGTAGAAACACACTAATTATAGGTACATTCTAGTACATTAAAAATACCGTATTTTTATTGTATAAAATTCAATATGTACTTTATTTACCAACATGTTCACACCATTTGGCTTAAACTGTATATATAAATCAATAATAAAAACAATATTATTATTATTATTACTATTAATATATTTTAAATTATGGCAATAAAATGCGGTATAGGGAAAAATGTTATTTTTCAATTTTATGTTTTACCTATGTGCTTATTTTTTTTTCTACTTTATTATCAAGAAATTCGCACGCACATAAATCTAGCATCTTCTTCTCATGTACTAGTTTTATTTTTATATTTTCTTCTTTTTTCCAGTATTATTTAAAATGTTTTAAAAATGTTACACATATATATATATAGTTTAAAGTAAAAATTCTGAACATGTTGAAAAATACAGTACATGTTGGATTTTATCAAATAAAAAGACGGTGTTTTTAATATACTATGATGTACATACAATTAGTGTATTTCTACATTTAATTAATTTGAGGATGCTGTACTAGTAAATATTTTTTGCTGTAATTATTATCTTATTGCCCCATGCTCATTTTTTTTAAAACAAAAGGGTTTTGTAATAATAATAATAAATATATACCAGTAAATAAGAGTAATATAGAATTAATACAATTCTGATAACAGGATTAAAAGTGAAAACCTAATAAAAGCTGAATTTTTGATATGTTAAAAATTACATAGTGTATTTGTGTTTGTGATTATGATTATAATTTTTGTTATCATTATTATTGTAAAACATTGAAATACCATACATATAATTTTCTTAAAATGGAGTAGGAAAATTAGATAATAACATATTTGAAACGTGTTATTAACATAAAACTCATTTTATTGTCCCTATAAAATTTTAATAATTATATTTTCCTTTATCTAATTTGCATGCACTACTCATTTAAATAAAATTTAAATATTTTGTTTTCAAATATATTACAATACGCTTGAATGCCATCAATTCAGTAGAAAATTGTAGAAAAAAGTAAGTAATTGTAGAATGATCACCGTCTGTTCAATAGTGTTAGCCATGATAGCAAAGTTTTCTTCAGCTAATAATGAAGAAGTCCATCGTACCCAATCCTAAATTAATCAAAATTGGAGACAAATTGAAGCCCAACGTTAGCAGTATTGATAAACGTCCAACAAAAGTTTCATTTCTAACGGAAAAGATCTCCATTACCAATACTTCAATCCGTATAGAAACATAAAATATGTACACACTCTTTCCAAGTAGAAAATTGTTTTTGTGTTTCGATAATGTTGCGGTAGATTTATACAACTACTGTTACTACTACTACTACGAATAATAATAATAATAATAATAATAATAATAATAATAATAATAATAATAATAATAATAATAATAATAATAATAATAATAATAATAATAATAATAGTAATAACGATAATAATAATAATAATAATAATAATGATAATAATAATAATAATAATAATAATAATAATAATAATAATAGTAATAACATAATAATACGTCTTAACTAACTAGCCGAAACCTTTCCAAAATATGTTTAACAATTTAACAATTTATACGACCAAAATAAGGACAAATTTGAAACATGCGATTATTTATCCATTTTTTAATAACTGCCAACATTTGAAAAAATTAAAAACAAAATACAACAGTGACGTAAAGGACTTAAAATTAGAAATAAAATCGTATTTTTTTATAAAATAAAAAGAGGATTATTCATTTATAAAATACATTTTTTTTAATTGAAAAAATAAATATCAATCTGTATAAAAATTGTATTAATTGGTATTAATTAATGTGTTATTAAATTATTTACATTGTTTTCTAATTGTTTTGTATAGTTGTTATCTAACTGAATAAATAACGCTTTCAGTGGTAGTTTTTGTGAATTAGATACATTAGTAGATACATTTATTGATGTTTATTATCACTTAAATTTAGAATACACATTTGCCTAACGTAGTGTAACAATATTATATGTAGTCCACAATATTTACATTTTTTTCCAAACTGTATGCAGTATTAAAATTTAACAATTTTTCTATCTTAGTTTCATATAATAGTACCTAAAGAAGACAGAATATAATATGATATAGGATGTTCAATAGATCTAGGTATACAGTGCTCGATTTGGACCTCGTTGAGCATGAGTTCGAATCCTATCACTGGCACTAAAATGCAGGCCCACGTTCGGCTTCGCTAAAGTATCTACTGCAGAAAGATGTTTCTCGTAAAATATGCAAAGTAATAAACATAAAATGTTAAAAAATGAGACACGTATGACGAAAGACAAGGAGTGACAATACCGACACAACCAAATCGGGAAAAGTGACCAGGAAAAAATACACGAATATAGATTGAAGTTTTTAAACTTTAATATAACTGTTAATGTTTTTTTTTGAATTAATGTAAGAAATAAAATTTATTCATGAAAAAAACAATTTGATTATATAATGCAAACTTAAATTGCAGAATATTACATTAAATTGAACTGAAATAAATCTCATGTAGCAAAAAGTACAATTATGTAGAATAATCTTGCTGCTTCATGCATTTTAAAACAGTAAGGATGTATAATTATATTTACAATATCAACAATATTGTTATTTGACGTTTATCTACAAAGTGGAATTGAAATAAAATAACAAAGAAATAACTCCGCCTAGTTTGGTCCAGAAATGACTTAATCCATCCAGTCCCAAACCTGGATAAAGGAGGAGGGTTTGCGTGCAAAGTTAGTATCCTGACTTCTGTAAAAAAATTATACTGCTACAGAAACAAGCAAGGGCACGCCATGCGGGCAAACAACGGCAGAAAAGTGATTGCACGCATCTAGATGACAAAGTTACTTAAATGACACGGTTGAGTGAAAGCACAGAGGAAGCTCAATCTTAAATTTACAAAATCTTTAATGCCAACGAGAATTTGTTATTGTTGTTGTTGTTGTTTGGTGTTTTTTATTGCCCCATGTTTATTTTTAAAATAAAAAAGGTTATATATATTATATATATATATATATATATATATATATATATATATATATATATATATATATATATATATATATATATATATGATTCTAAATAAAAATTAAAAAAATTGAATTATTTATTATTTACGTTCAACTTCGGGATTCCGCTCATCCGCTAATTTTGCTTTCTGATTGCATCGTTTGTGAAATGGACAGTAGTGATAAAAAATGTGTCTATCTTAAAGAATTAACAAATGAAGGATTTTACCCAAAAGATTGGCAGGTTTATACAATTTATTAAATTATTGACGGTCAAAAACCACGAAATTATAATAGTGTTGGAAGAATAGGTGTAACGACTACTAGAGATGATGAGAAAACCGTTATAGAGAGTTAAAAAATTATAATAAACCAATTTCAAAAATCAAAGATATAGTTTAAACAATTTTACTTATTCCACAATAAGAAACAAATGAGTGAATCTAGTTTAACTCTACAATCACCAAAGGTTGGGGCCATTTATTGCAAAAACAAAAGGATAATAGATTAGACTTTTGTAAACTATGGAGCGAACAACACTTGTGTTATCGGCGTTCTGTATACTTTGCCGATAAAACAATGATTCGGGACGAAACATTTGGATTTAAAAACAAGTGTTGTGTGGGTCGAGTTTTCAAAAACATTCACTCTCGGTTGTTATAAAAAGAAAGCTCACCATCGACAAGTAATATGTTGGTTTGGTATTAGTATAATTAACCTATCAAATGGAGAATCATATCTGATACTTATATAGTAAAAAATTGTTTGTAATGAAGGATGTTTTTCATTTTGATATAGAATTTTATCGGGGTTACTACTGTCTTTTAGGACAATGCTTCATGTCATACGTCCAAGGTACCATTATATTTATCTAAGTTTACTTTATTTACTTTATGTTTACATTTGGACAGTAGAGGTGCTAAAATCGTATAGGTTTTCTTTCATTTAATTACCACCTAACAGCACAAATATCAATGTTATTAAAAATTTATTCAGTATGCTAAAGTGCCAACATCTTAAAGCATATTGATGTGAGTTTATGTGAACGTATTATATTTATTGTTTGATATGAGAGCATCGACGTCTGGATCAGTTTGTTCAAAAGGAAAGCGATCACATGGATTATTGCATTTTTGAACTATCTAATGTCTTTAGTTATTTGGTAACTGAAAAAATTGCATGTAATCCGTATTTTTGTTAATAATAGTTGTCTTTATAAATCATGTTAATAATTTTACTCCATTTTTGATTTTGCAGCAGTTGATATTTTATACAATTTTTACGTACAATATATATGTGTATATAACTATAGTTTTTTTCCAATTATTTTATAGTATTGTATATTTTATAATGGAAGTGACGTTTCTTTTGTATGTTATGTAGTTGCTAGAAAGGTTTTAGTTAAATAATTACTTTTTTGTGGTAATTGTTGTGAGAGTTATATATATATACAGTTTGGATTAGAAATGACTTAATCCATCCAGTCCCAAACCTGGATAAAGGAGGAGGGTTTGTGTGCAAGCTTAGTATCCTGACCTCTGTGAAAAATTTATACTGCTACAGAAACAATCAAGGGCACGCCATGCGAGCAAACAACGGCAGAACGTGATCGCACGCATCTAGATGACAAAGTTACATAAATGACACGGTTGAGTGAAAGCACAGAGGAAGTTCAATCTTAAATTTGCAAAATCTTTAATGCCAACGAGACTTTGTTATTGTTATTGTTGTTATTATTGTTGTTGTTTTGTTGTAATTGTTCTTATTGCCCCATGTTTATTTTAAAACAAAAAGGTTTGTAGGTCACATTATTAAATGCATTTTAACGTAACTTAGAAATTCAAATTACTATTTATTTAGTTTGGACACTTTCATCTTTCAACAGTAGGAAGCAACAATATTGTTCCATGTAACCGTACTTTAACTATATGTAGCATTAAACATTGTACATGGAACATTTATCAAAGCTTTTACATTTAGTCCTGCGGTATTTATTTTTTGATTCCGTGGTGTCCATATGTCGTTTCTTTGTGTGCTTGTTTGTAATAGACCAAACTGCTAACCTTGCTCTCCTATCCCAATTAAAGTTGGAAATACTAAAATAATTGCTCAAAATGCTAATAAAATATTCGTTTTATTCACAAGATTGAACAATTGTAAACTTAAACGTATTTATTTTAATTAAAAATAAAAATAAAAATAATTTGTACATTGAATGTTATTGTGCAAAAGAAGTTGACTTAATTTTTTGGCACAAAATAAAAACACTAAAATTGTGTTTTGTAATAGTGAAATAAAAGTGTTTTTAATACTAATTACTTTTAATTGTAGTCAGTGGACTTAAAAGGATTAATATATTTGTTAATAAAATACGTTTCAGTGTATAAATATTTTTGTACAGACTTGAAATTGTACAGTTAGAACAATATATTTAAGCAACAAATATTAAATTGGTATTATAAAAAGTATTAAATAACCCTTATATAAAAAATTAAATTAATCAATTTAAACAGTGGTATTTTTATAGTAAAGTATATCAGTATTTTTAAGCTAAAATGTATTATACTTAGGCTAGGGTTACAATTATTTATAAAAACAATAATTAGTGATAAAATCTTGCAAAATTAATTGTAATTGTATTTAAATCTATTTTGTTTACATAAAAACTTAAATTAAACATAACATATAAACATAAAAATAATTATATTTTAAAACTACCTGAATGTATGTCTAGTGAGATATTAAAGCTTAATAATAATAATAATAATAATAATAATAATAATAATAATAATAATAATAATAATAATAATGTTTTTTTTGTATAATAAAATCCACATGTATATGCATATTTAAATGAAAACGCTATTTGTCTAAATCAATTTTTTTTGTTAAAAATTAGATTACATAAAATTATATTAACATTTTAACCAAGAGTATACCAAAACACCTAAACCAAGTAATTACAAACACAAGCCATCTCATTTATTATTCAATATTTTGGAGTAAATTATACAAAAAACCATTTATTAACCCTAAAAATGTTTTGCACTTTTAATAATATTTGACGTTATATTTCATGTTGGAAATTTCACTCAATCTTAGATTATGAGTCAGTTAATGTTTTATGTAAATTTTTTATTAGTTATAACATAGTTATAAAATTATACTCATATTTTGATTATCAGATAATATTGTACGTCTTTGTTGTACGTTATGTGATTGTTACAAATGTTTCGGATTAATAACTACGTTTTTAACACTAATTAGTTTAGCAGTTGTAGTAACAATTTCTTTTGTTGTACAATTACACATTCAAAATAAGTATTTTTTTAAAATTAGCATACGACAGTTGTATTCAACTTGCTACTACAATATTCAATTCACTTTATATGTCCGTTATTTTTGTACTTGTACCATATGTCAAGTATATAAAATGTTATCTACCTATATTTTATTAACATGAACATGTTGATATTATATTACAATAAATGTCATATTGTGTAGGAATCGTCTAACGGTATAGTCCTCAACTCGAACCTAGATAGGTATGTGTTCAATTTCCATTACCTCCACTAAATGCAACCCACATTCGGCTTTGCTAAAAATGGCTTCCCCGTAAAATATTTCAAGTAGTAAAAAATATTACATTAATAACATTAACTTATCCAATTTGCAATATATATATATGCAGCCATTTCAAAAATTAACGCAAAAAATTACAAAAGTATTAAATCTAAATTAATTTGTTATGTCGAATTGTTTTCATAAAAATATTGAGAATTAAAATAATGACAAGTACTTAATAGTTCTATCATATATACTAAGAAATATTTATTTAAAAAGGTTGAGTTAGCCAAAATGGCATATGTTAAAAGCTACCTCTATATTAACGTGGATAATATGTTGAAATTACACCATTTTTATAATTATGAGCCTATTATTATTTTGTGTGCTTAATTTTATTAAAAATAAACAATAACTAATCCTTAAAATTAATGTTAAACAAACATTCAAATCTGCCCTGATTGTGATGTTACAGTAATTATCGAAATAAGCATTTAATTATCTGATTGCATCGTTTGTGAAATGGACAGTAGTGGGAAAAAATGTTTTTATCTTACCGAAAATAAATGTCGTGTCATTAAAGAATTAAAAAATGAAAGATTTTCACCGAAAAAATTGCCAAGTTTATACAAAGTAAACCTTTCAACAATTTATCGGATTATTAATTGTTAAAAACCACGAAATTATAATAAAGTTGGAAGAAAACGTGTAACAAGCAATACGGATGATCAAAAATTTTTGTAGAATTTTAAAAACTTATAATAAATCTATTTCAGAAAGTAAAAGAAATAGCTTAAACAATTTTATTTATTCCACAATAAGAAACAGAGCAATCAAATCTGGTTTAACGCTTCAATTACCAAAGGTTGAGCTATTTATTGCTAAAAAACAAAAGGATGATAGATTAACCTTTTGTAAACAGTTGAGTGAACGACACTTGTGTTATTGGCATTTCGTATACGTTGCCGTTAAAACAATGATTCGGGTCGAACCATTTGTCTATAAAAACAAATTGTTGTGTGGGTCAAGTTTTCAAAAACATTTACTCCCGGTTGTAAGAATAAAAGCCTACTCTTGACAAGCAATGTGTTGGTTTGGTATTAAGTATAATCAACCTATCAAATGGAGAATTATATCTGGTACCTTGAATAGTAAAAAATCTATTTCAGTTATGAAGGATGTTTTTTATTATAAAATGCAGCACACTTACACAAGGTTACACTGCTTTTCATGACAATGCTCCATGTCATACATCCAAAAAGATAACGTCATATTCATCTAAGTTTACTTTGTTTGTTTTGTCTCTCTATTTAGACTAAGGATGGCTAAAATCAAAAAAAGCTATCTTTCACTCAATTACCACCTAACAATCTAGATATTCATGTTATTGAAATTTTTTTTAATATGCAAAAGCGCAACATTAATAAGCATTCTGAAATTAAGGATTTATGTAAACGCATTCGGTTTATTGTTCACTATGAGGTTAAACAAGAATATATCAACACTCTCATCGAGAGCATTCTAAAATACCTGGAACAAATTGTTCAAAAGAATGACGATCATATAAACTATTGAATTATTTGAAATTTGGAATGTTCTTAATCATTTGGTAACTGAAAAAATTGCATGTAATCTGCATTTTTATTAATAGTTGACGTTATAAATCATTTTAATCATTTTACTGCACCAGATGATATTTTATACAATTTTTTATTATTTACAATGTACATGTATATATAATTATAGCTTTTTTAATTATTATATAGTATTGTATTTTTTATAATCAAAGTGACATTTCTCTTATATGCTATGTAGTTGCTAGAAAGGTTTTAGTTAAATAATCACTTTTTTGCGGTAATTGTTGTGAGAGTTATAAATATATATATACAGTTTGGATTATAAATGACTTAATCCATCCAGTCCCAAACCTGCATAAAGGAGGAGGGATTGAGCACATGGTTAGTCTCCTGACCTTTGTTGAAAATTTATGTTGCTACGAAGCCGTCAAGGGCACGCCATGCGAGCAAACAACGGCAGAACAGTGATCGCACGCATCTAGATGACAAAGTTACATAAATGACACGGTTGAGTGAAAGCACAGAGGAAGTTCAATCTTAAATTTGCAAAATCTTTAATGCCAACGAGACTTTGTTATTGTTATTGTTGTTATTATTGTTGTTGTTTTGTTGTAATTGTTTTCTTATTGCCCATGTTTATTTTTTAAAACAAAAAGGTTTGTAGGTCACATTATTAAATGCATTTTAACGTACACTTAGAAATTCAATTACTATTTATTTAGTTTGGACACTTTCGGCTTTTCAACAGTAGAAAGCAACAATATTGTTCCATGTAACCTTACTTTAACTATATGTGGCATTAACCATTGTACATGGAACATTTATCAACATTAATTGTAGTTGTATTTAAATTTATTTTGTTTATTTATATATATATATATATATATATATATATATATATATATATAGTTTGGATTAGAAATGACTCAATCCATGCAGTCCCAAACCTGGATAAAGGAGGAGAGTTTGTGTGCAAGCTTGGTATCACGACCTCTGTAAAAATTTTATACTGCTACAGGAACAATCAAGGACACGCTATTCGGGCAAACAACCGCAGAAAAGTAATCGCCACGCATCTGGATGACAAAGTTAAATAAATGACACGTTTGAGTGAAAGCACAGTGGTAGTTCTGTCTTAAATTTGAAAAATCTTTAATGCCAACGAGATTTTGTTATTGTTGTTATTGTTGTTGTTGTTATTGTTGTTTTGCTGTAATTGTTGTCTTATTGCTCCATGTTTATTTTTAAAACAAAAGGCCATGTTTATTTTTAAAACAAAAAGGTTATGTATTTATGTATATATATATATATATATATATATATTATTGCTCCTTCCTTATTAATCTGTATTTGTTTTACAAAATTTGTAATTCTAGTCGTTATTTAATTACAAAATATTTCTTTTATAAATGCGTAGTTAATAATTTTATATACTATTAATTTAAAGTTTGTACTAGAAAGGCATTATTTTGAAAATTGTAAAATATTATTTTCATGATCTATGCAGCGTATCTTTATGTATATTTTAACATTCCATTTTATTAACTTTTTTAAATAGACTTCTTTTTCTTCTTCTTCTTCTTCTTCTTCTTCTTATTATTATTATGTTTGCTACTTTGAATGTTTTACTAGAAACATCTTTTAGCAGTGGGCATTTTAACGGAACCGAACGTGGACCTGCATTTGAGTGCCGGTGGTGGGATTCGAACCCACGCCCACCGAGGTCCAAATTCGAGCGCTATACCGCTAGACCACCCCGGCACATCTATTTCCACCTCCATAAAAAATTACCGAGTCGAACAGTTTTTTCTATTTGTTTTAATCGATAGCGTCTATCTTTACATGTTATAACTATTTTTTCTTTAGTCTACTTTTGTTTCTTGAAACTTCTACTTTTATTGCTAAAATTCGCCTTTATGCTAGGTTGGGACTGGCTAAATTAGTTCATTTCTGATCTTCTTTAGATCGAGTTCAGTTCTACATGGACTAATCATACTTTCTTTGTTAAATATACTTTTATTGGTATAGCCTAGAATTGTTAAATGCCAACTTTTTGAAATTAGGATAGTTTTGTTTTAATATTTTAAATTAGAATTGTAATTTAATTAGACACCGTACTATAAAGTTATATTAGAAATATTTAATCCTACCTAACATTAATAGCATTTAATTGTTTTGATGTATAACAAATCCAAATTAGAAACCTTTTATAAACTTAGTGTTTTGTTAATAATAAGATTGTATAAAACTAAATTAACCACTTAATTAAATTATTGAATTAAACACGTTACAAAAGTAGGCAACTACATTTAATATTAAGTAGTTTTGTAACTTAAATATTTTACATGCTTTGCGTTTTTTTAAGTTTTACTTAGCGCCCTTATCGCAATCACTAATTCAATTCTTTGCCTCAATTTACTGCAATTGAGTCATTCTGTTTTATAAAAAATCAGACTGCCAATTCTATTCTCTAGCATTCCTCTTTTCTTAACTAGACTTAGAACTGGCTACTGTGGAGTTATTATTACGATTATTTGTTCTAACTATTCTGTCATATTTAAATATGTATGTATGATTTTATTTAAACTGGTTTTTGTATGTATGTTTACGATCAAACCATATGTTTATCTTCCTTCATTTTTCTTTCCTTTTTTTTGCTTTCTATCTCTCTTTCTATGGATGGGGTTAAACACTGGCAAGCAATTGTTAATGTATCATTTCTTGTATTAAATGGAATCAATATTTAAGAGCATATAATGTTGTAAGAAAAAATTGCCATTTGCATACACAGTAACTAATATTTCTTTTTAACTCTGCATTTTACTAATATAAACAATCAGAATAAAAATTACTAATAAACGTCAATTTTATTTTACTTAAAAAAATGCTATACGTGTTGGTCTTTCTTGAGGAGTTATTGTAAACACGGTTAAATAATTGTTTAGCAAAGTCCCCAATTAATATAAACTGTTTCTAAAGTGAAAAAAACGTTTTTCTTTTCTCCTACAATGAAGAGTTTTCTTATATTGCATTCCAGTAGACCAGTATATATATTTACAAAGTTCTATCGCTTGTATTAATGTCTTTTAAAAGATTACATTTAGCTGTTATCATTTATTCAATTATAATATTAAATTCCAGTCAAACACAATGTTAATTAGAGAAGATTGAAAATAAACCAATCTATCTAGTTTCAAGCCTGGATAAAAAAGAGAGTTTACGCCTAAGGTCTTTGTAATAACCTACATCGTTGCAGAAACAATTACGAGGATTCCATTCCGGTAAACAATGACAAAAAATGACAATGAATCAAAGTGAATTACTTGGTCAAATTCTACGCTTACTACCCAAAAAACAAGCAAAAACAGTTTGAGAATGGACAATTGATAGTAGCAAATAAAAAATTGGAATATGCCACAGAAAACATGGCTAAGAACCATTTGGGAAGATCTAATCGATATAAATGTCTCATGGGATGAAACAAAAATAACGGCAAAATGTTTATTTTGTTGTTTCATTTTATTTTTAAATTGTGAGACTGCTGTTGTTATTGCTTTTACTATTATCTTGTTCCCCTATGTTTTTTTTAAAGGAAAAATGGTTTTGTAATAATAGTTTAGTAATATAATACAGTTTCTGAGATGTAAGCAATAAAACACACAAACACACAAATATTAAATACATATACATAGTCATTTTTTTAACCAAATTCTACTTCAAACTCAAATCTATTATGCAATAGTCGTGATTGGTTTACAATTATTTTGCATTGCTTTTATTGCATATTTTTGATAGTAATATACAATAGGATCGTTTATTTATTAGCGGACCTACATTCAGCCTGATTTCAGGGTCATCAATCAATCGTACGTATGTCAAACCTGTCTATCCAACCGAAAATAGCAATTAAAATTTTAAAAAAGATTAAGAATATAAATAAATAAATTAATTGTGTTATACATTCGTTTGGCTTAGTCAAGTTTTAAAATATAAAACAATTATTTGTACGTATTATACACATTTATTATCTACGCAGACGTTTTTGAAAAACATGTCTTAAAGCTAAAAATAGTAACTTGCTATTTATTAATTACAGGAAAAATATAATTATACAATAATTTGTTTTCAAATGTTTGTTTTGTTATACATTTAATATTGTAATATTTTAAAATAAGTGTTTACATTAATGAAAAAAAGCAAATTTTGATTCCGCATTTCATTGGTTGACATTCATTTCAACTTGAGACTATTTCAAAGGAAAGAATTTTAAATGGATCTGTTTTAAAAAAGTGTAAACAGGGATATATTAAGTAATTCAGCAATAAGGTCAATTTTTATAAACAGCATTATTAATTAAATTATTATTGTATAAAAAAAACACTTTCTACTAGTGTTTAATAAAGTTCAACGTTGCTACTTGTTCCCTAAACAATAGAAACGAAACAAAATGTTTGATGACAATGGCCTACATATTGATATGATTTGTGGAAATGGATAGATTTGTGTACTAAAAATGACGGAATTATTAGAAAATAAGAGAAAAATAGAATAATATATTTTTTTTTAAATGCGAAAATTTCTTAAGTTTAAAAACATTTAACTCAGCTAAGCATGGGACTACAACATTGTTACATATCCAAAGATTGAGCTTTTACTTAGTTTTCACACTCAATCCTGTTATTCCAAATGAGCTGCTTTTACTAATGTACCGTAGTTTGGATTAAATGGAGGCCTTTTGATGTTTTTTAACTTTCAAAAGAGCAGATTGCTAACTGTGCGCTCTAACTCTTTTCCTTTCTCAACCGGACCAAGTAATAATTACATTTAAATAAATGCTTAATTTGTCTAATTTACCATTGCAATTTGCTACACCTACACGTACACACACAAAGATTGAATTAACTAAAGTTTACAAAAAAGTATATATGTCGCCCTTTATGTACTGGAGATTATTTCAAAATGAGTGTGCCAATATTTACAAATTTTGGATTAAATATTGCGCACTTTTGGGTGTTATTGATTTATTGCATTTGTTAAATAAACCAATTTGCTCATCCATCTGATTTATAAAATAATTGTGCTAATATTTAATTGGCAATGTCAAAAAATATTTATGTTGGCTATTATTATATACACAGTGAGATGTTTATTTTATTAAAGTTTTGACTGTTTTAGATTATTTCATAAAGTGCTTAAAGTATATAATTAAAAAATAATAATCTTTTTAATCTAACCTTTAATTTACGATGTATTTAAATTATTTAGACTACAAAAGTTAACTTCTATAAATTTACATCCTTTAGTCTAGGCTTAAAAATTATTGAACATGATTTTAGTCTTGTCAAACAAAATATTAACTTTTACGAAATGTGACATATTACGGGGGTGGTTTAGCGGTACAGCGCTCGACTTGGATCTGAATAGACTTGGATTCGAATCCCACCACCGTCCCACTAAATGCGAGCTCACGTATGGCTTTGCTAAAATGTCCACTGCTGAAAGATGTTTTTTGTAAAACATTTAAAATAATACAATAAACCTTTTTGAATAAAATAAATAAACAAAATTGAATAAATATATTTTATACTGTTATATTAATACGTTGAAAAACGTTTATCCTAAGTGGATTAAAGAAATAATTCAAAGTTACGATCTATAACGTAAAATGTTAAAATTCTAAAATTTATAATGTTTATTATAAATATTTATGTACATTTTGACATATAATTTATTTTTTTAACATATTGTATAGTTTTTTAGGCTTTAATAAACAGCAGTATTATGCTTTTTTTCGCTAAAAACCGGTTGCTGTCAATTATAAATTAAAATTATTGTTTAAATAATATTTTTAATCAATATTGCTAAAATATAATATAGAGAATATATGCCGGATATGAGGTTGACAGCCATCAACGAAATTAAAATGCGGGTTCTCATTTACCTCCACTAAATGTCTACGTGTTGACAAATGTTCATTGCAAAGCATTTGAGCAATAATAACAGGAAGAATAATGGCAAAATTTATACATGTCTGAGATAAGTGCTGGATTATTTAAAATAGGGTAGTAAATAATTTGTTTTTCAATAAATCAAACGATTGTACATTTTAATTTAAATTATTTTGTTTTTAAGAAAACATTGTAAAAACAAGTAAATGTTTTTCTGTTTTGTAAAAAAACATTTGTTTACAATGATAATTATAATTAAAAAAAATAAAAAATAATAATAATAATAAATATTTAATTTGTTTACTGAAAAGAAAGTTCATTACTTAATTCCAAACGTTATTATAAATATAAATGCAATTACCAAAAAAATATTTTGTTTACTCATTTATCGCAATTTACTTGTAAATTAGATATTTAAAACTTTTGTTTTTATTGCATCTATTTTTTGTACTATTTGAAATATTCCATTTTAGTATTTATAAAAGATTGAGGTTATACTTATATTGTCTGTTTATATTTCATGTAATTTGATATTATACCTACCTTCAAGGTAATTTAATTTATTAATATTTATTCCTATTTTATAACAATTTCTGTGTTTGTATGTATACAAACAGCCTGAAACAAATAGGAGCTGTTTATTTATTTAGTAACATATTTTTCTAACTTATTTCTTTTATGTTTTTACAGAACAATTTTATTTTTTTTAAAACAACAATATTAATCTATTAAATGTCACTAGTACTGTTGATGGAAGGCAGATAACCCGATTTATATTTCAAGATTCCACTATTAACATTGCGTGCAGAATCTTGTTCATGTTTTCAATAAAAATATATTATTACAATAATTATTAACATTATTACTATTACTATTTTTTTTGTAATTATTACTAATAATAATATTATTACGATAATAATAATAATAATAACATAACTCCGCTTAGTTTGAATGAGAAATGATTTAATCTAGCCAGTCCCAAGCCTAAATAAAGGAGGAGGGTTTCAGTGCAAAGTTAGCAACCTGGTCTCTGTAAAAAATTTATACAGCTACAGAAACAATAAGAGGACGCCATTCCGACAAACAGAGTCAAAGAAGTGATCGCACGTATCTGGATGACAAAGTTACACAGATGACAGGGTTAAGTGAAAGCCGACAAAAAGCTCAATCTTCGATTTGCAGAATCGTCAATATCAAAACCTTAACCAGTGTTGGGACATGGAATGTGCGCACACTTTTTCGTAGTAGACAGTTAGAACAACTCCTTCGAGAAATGACAAAGTATAACTTAGATAATTTGGGTATTAGCAAAATGCGATGGAAAGGCTAAGGTTATTTCAAGAATGGAGGTACATCAATTTTATATTCTGGACATAAAGAACATCATATTTTGGAGTTGGTATATGTTGAGTAAAAATGCTGCTAAAGTTATGATTGGATGGAAACTTGTGAGCAACCATCACTTTAGTCAGATTCAACACCAGATTTGCAAAAGTAACAATTGTGCAAAGTCTATACTCCTACTGAGGCTACTGAAAACCAAAAAGATATATTCTACGATCAATTACAAAGTTTGTTGAATGATGTGCCAAAAAGAGAGATCAAAATATTAATTGGTAATTTTAATGCGAAATTGGACAAAGACAGATTTGGGTACTTCTCAAATGTTGAACCACATGGCTCTACTGACAGCATAAATAATAATGGTTATAGATTGTTAACGCTAAACAGTCATTGTGGAATAAGTGTTGGCAACACATTTTTTGCTCACAAAAAAATACACAAGACAACGTGGGTTTCTCCAGACGGAAAAACAGTCAACGAGATTGACTACATTTGTATTAGCACAAAATGGCGATCTTCATTGCAAGATGTACGTGTATATCATGGTACAGATGTTAGTTCTGATCACAATCTTGTTAGAAAATTTTGTTTAAAATTAAAAACAATAGAAACCACAAAAAAATTACATCAATTTTCGTGTGAGAATTTTAAACTTCAAATATCTCAAATCAATTTTACAATTCCATAAAAAATACATTTCTAGATCTGAAAAGGGTAGAAAAGTCTGGTGATTAATGGAAATTGTTTCATAAAACAATTACAGACTGTGCAGCAAATGTGCTGGTTAAAAAATGTCGCTCTATAAAAAAACAATGGATTTCATCAGTCTCCTGGAATTTAATCGATTTCAGAAAGAAAACAAATTTAGAGAGAGATCAATCTAACAATGTTGTTATCTGGAAAATATTTGATAATAAATATAGAACTTTAGATAAACAGGTTAAAAAAAGTTGCCGCAAAAATAAAAATGATTGGTCAGAAAGAAAATGCAAAGAGCAGATAAGACAACAACAAAAATGATTCCAAGACTTTGTACAAAATTGTAAAACAGCTATCGGGAGTTAGAAAGAACAACGATATTCCAATAAAGGAAAAGGTGGTTGTTTATTTCTAACAGATGATGAGCAATCATCTAGATGGGTAGAACATTTTAAAGAAGTACTTAATCAGCTCATGCCAAATACTCTCATAGATTTTGATAATGATATGAATGTGACTCAAAATCCGGAAATATGCATTGAGGAAATTTCTGTAGCTGAAGTGATTTATGCAATTCAAAGGTTGAAAAACAATAAGGCAGGTGGACTTGACGAGATAACTGCAAAGATGCTCAAACATGGAGGTGATGTTGTAGCAAGTGAGCTTGCTCATTTATTTATGTTATATGGTATAATGAACCAGTTGCAAATGATTGGTAACAAAAAGTAATTGTTACTCTTCCCAAAAAAGAAACTTTGAACAATTGCAATAATTGGCGCGGAATAACCTTTTTGTCTGTTCCTGGTAAGGTGTTTAGCAAAGTAACTTTGAACCGTGTAAGTAATGCGGTAGATAAACACCTTTGAGAACATCAAGCAGGTTTTCGGAAAGGAAGAAGCTGTATTGAACAAATACTAACCCTCCGTAACATCATTGAACAAAGTCAAGAATTTCAACAATCACTTACAATCAATTTTATTGATTGTATGAAAGCTTTTGACAGTGTTCATCGAGAATCTTTGTGGAAAATCGTCAAGGTTTACTGAATACCGTTGAAATATGTAAATATTATGCGTTTGATATACCAACATTCAAGTTGTTGTGTCCGAACAAGAAGTGGTCATACTGCTGTGTTCGAAATTGTCACGGGAGTACGTCAAGAATATATTTTGTCACCGTTTTTGCTTCTTCTGGTAATTGATTTCATTATGACTCGATCCATAAATAATTTGCCTTATAGTATTAAATGAAACCATGGCGAATTAACAGATTTGGATTTTGTAGATGATATTCGTCTACTCACTGAAACTCTAGAAATGATACAAAACATTACAACACGTCTTAGTGATATCAGTTCTTGTATTGGCTTACAGATTAATTTTTCAAAAACAAAAGTATTGTGCACTAAGTCAAACAATGATTTGTCTATCAAAATTAGTTGACGAAATATTGATACTGTTGATTCCTTTACATATCTGGGAAGCATCATTGGCAAAGACGGATAAACCGAAATTGGTGTTAAGCCAGACTTAGAAAACAATCAGCTTTCAATAAACTCAAATCAATATGGTCATGTTCTTCCATTCGCCTAAAGACAAAACGTCGTTTGTATGCATCAATAATCATTTCTACGGCAATATATGAGAGTGAAACGTGTAAACGTACGGACAAGATTGATAAGGTGGTGGATGTTTTTCATTGCCGGTGTCTTAGAAGTATTTTAAAGATTACCTGACGCGATTACATTTCAAGTGATGAGATCATGAGAAGAACTGACTCTCGTTCACTACATGACATCATTCCAATTAGATGAAGAAAATTACTTGGTTAAATTCTACGTTTACCGCCAGAAAGACTAGCAAGAACGGTTTTGGAATTGACAATTGTAAATGGTAAAAGAAAGGTTGGGGTAGACCACAGAAAACTTGGCTAAGAACTATTTGGGAAGATCTAATTGAAATGAATGTTTCATGGGGGCATCAAGCAAAACGTTTGGCAGAATGTTCAAATACATGGAAACTTTTTGTTATCTCATGTTCTCTTTGAATTACGAGACTTTGTTGTTTAGCTGTAATTGTTGTCTTATTGCCCCATGCTCATTTTTTAAGCATAAAGGTTTGTAATAATAATAATAATAATAAATAATTATAATAATAATTATTATTATTATCATTATTAAGCTTTAATATCTCACTACCAGATACATTCAGCATAAAATACATTTTTTACCATCAATATAAAAAAAGTAGTAGTACAAATAATAGGATCAAAATGAAATAGAATGTCATATGTTAATAGATATAAATATAGTCTATATAGTATGCATGTGATTAAAAAAAAAATTCAAAATTGCTGTACATAGAATCAGTCATTATAAGGCACAACTTGTACTGTGAGATGTCCAAATTAGTTCAAATGAATGCGTAGGTGGAACAATTCCTACTTTTATTATTCCTACTATGTATTATTATGATTATTATTATTATTATTATTATTACTATTATTATTACTAATAGTATTATTACAATTACGATAATAATATTTATTATTATTATTATTATTATTATTATTATTATTAATGCTATTATTATTAATAATAATATAATGCACTTAAGATTATGCATGAAGTAATTATGACTACCTGTATCAATGATTGGACAAATTTATATTATTTTATTAAATGTTTTGTTATTGATTAACGTAAATTAATTAAATAGATGTATGTATGCATTATATACATTATGCAATGAATATTTAGTTATATTTTTTGTAGTATAACTGTGAAGATAATTGCAATATATTTACTAATAGTTTATGCAGTTTAAAGACAGATAGTCATCATAATTATAGCGTAGTTATGTAGATACACGTAATACTCAATTATTTGTAACAATTGTTTACGCTTCAACATAGAGATATTAATGAGGTTTCAACTCTAGACAGTCTAATCTGGAAAAACTTCGATATCTCACTAGAGATACATCGAGCGTAAAATACATTTTCAGTATCAATTAAAATAAATAAATAAATAACAACAAAATTAAAAAAGGTAACAAAATGAACAAAATGTAATGGAATGTAATGGAATGTCATATGATAATAAATATAAATATAGTCATTATAAGGCACAGTTGCATTGTGCTGCAGGATGTCCATATAAGTTCAAATAACTGCGTGGGTGGAACAATCCCTACTTTGATAGGCTTGTTAGAAGTTCAATTTTGCTTGATTCTGGATTGGTCAATACTTTGGATAGTTATGGCAGACATAATTATTTGTATTGATTTGAATGTTTTACCGAAAACGTATTTCAGTAGTAAACATTTTAGCAAAGCTACATTTAGTATCGGTAGTGGGATTTGAAGTCATGTCCACCAGATTCAAGTCGAGCGCTGCACCGCTATACCACTTAGGCACAATATTGAGTAATGATGACAGTAGTGACTGTCATCTACACGATGTACATTTTAGCTAGGTGCATTTAGGCATTTAGGTTAACTCAATAGGGACAATGTGCAAAGCGGCATAATTGGGCTTCCGTTCTGGTAGATAGGTGTTAGCCTACACCCAGTATACTTGAAAGGCATCTTAAGGCACAAGTATATATATCGTATGTAGCCGTTGGGCTTAGGAGTATAATTTTGACAAAAAATTAGACAGCTTTATCAATTTTTGTGAACAGCAGAGTCGTTACAAGTTTTTTAATAAATTTCGTTATTGAAACATAAAATAAATAATTACAGTAAATATTATATATATTATACAAAACCCTTTTGCTTTAAGAATAAGCATGGGGCAATAAGACAACAATTACAGCAAAACAACAACAACAATAACAAAGTCTCGTTGGCATTAAATATTCTGCAAATCAAAGATTGCGCTTTCTTTCAGCTTTCACTCAACCCTGTCATCTGGTGACTTTGCCATCCAGAAATGTTGTTGTTTGCCCGAATGGCGTTATCTTTCATTGTTTCGCAGCGAGTATAAATTTTTGCAGAATAAGTTGCCAACTTTGCGCTCAAACCCTCCTCCTTTATCCAGGCTTAGGACTGGCTAGATTGAATCATTTCTAATCCAAACTAGGCGGAGTTAATTACAGTAAAAGTTGTTTTATTTTTGCAAATAGTTTCCAGCTCGTAATTATTTTAAATCAGTTTCAATATATAACTAAATGAAAATAATCAATGGGTTTTTAAGGGATTATTTGATTTTTAGAATTGTTAAGTGTCAGATTTACTTGAATAATATATTCACTAGGTTTTTAAGTCAACCAGGACACTGTACAGCTGTTTCGTCCTTGCATTTGCAATTATCAGTAGCGCATATCTGACACCAGGGTTGATGTGTGTGTGTGTACAACTTGAAAGGTATGCACTGCTGATAATTCCAAATGCAAGGACGAAACAGCTGTACAGTAGTCCTGGTTGACTTAAAAATCTAATGAATTTACTGTTCAAGTGAATCTGACAATTATAATATAACATTTCTGAATAATAGTTAATTATTGACAATGCAACTGTATTAATGTAATATTAATAAAATGAATCTCATTATAGTTGGTCCTAAATCTGGTTGAAATAGAAGAGGGTTTAAGTGCATTATTAACAACCGGACAATCAATGTAAAAATGTTGATAAAGAAACAACACAAGAGGAAAGCGTTTTATTAAACTACGGCAAAAACGTGAAAGCAGCACAATACCGATAATAAAATAATACATTATTGAAATGCGGTACAAAACAACCGTTTGTCAAAAAATAAGAAACAATGACAGGAAGAATATTTTACCAAATGGTGTTTATGTTTTAATAACTCATTGCAACTGCTTAAAATTGTTTTTACTTTTTGTCTTGAATAATTGAAACGTTGTTTATAAAAACTGCAAAATAAATGAGCAAAATTGCACGTTGCTACATCATCTTTATGTATGAATATTTCTGCCCTACACGCCTTTTTTATTTTTAACGTTTGAATTTTATAGTTTAATGTTTTCACATAAATGTTATTAATATTTAGTGCCAGTGTTTTCACTAAAATCTACAAAAATATTGGATGTTGGCTGTTTAGATATTTCTTTATAAATGATTGATAATCATCCGTTCGAATTAGGCAGTCATATTTTATCCTGATTAAATTATTCCAGTTATATTTGACTTAGTTGTTTCACAATTGCGTACGTAGTTTTGATGTCATTCTTGGTCATTGCTTATAGAGCTTGGAGACTATTCCCATAACAAGTAAATAAATTATATTGATAATATAAATCAATTAAATTGTTTAAGTGGTACAAACATTAGAATTAATGGAATTGTATTCTAGTGAATAGAGGTTAATTTTCACAACTTTTTTTGTCAAAACCTTTGTTCTAATTAAAAAAAGAAACTGGGAGAAATATTTAGATCAACTAAAATGCATTGATTTTTTCTTAATTTAAAATACTTTTTTTACTTTTTGATATTTATCTTTTCATATATTTGTTTGTATGTATGTGTATTTAACAAAAACACATATTCTAACTTGACATATATGTTTCTACAAACCAACACATTAAACCGGATATTATATATATATATATATATATATATATAAACTGCAATACTTTAAGTTATATTTGTATTGGCCTAATAAAGCAAACTATATTTTCAATTAAATTAATAAATTTAGAATAATTATTTTATACCAAAATACATTCTGGGTGATACGTAGCATTTATTCTCCTCCTAGAGTAGATACGATATAAACCAATCCAGTTTGTCCCAAAACTGAATAATGTAGGAAAGATTAAGAACAAGATTAGCAACCTGTTCCGTGTTAAAAAAAACTTATATTTCTACAAAAACATTACGATGACATTATTCCGACAAACAACGGGCATAAAATCGATAGTATGACCCAGGTGACAAGATTGAATAAAATCCAAATAGAAATTCAATCTTCGATTAAACACAGATAATTACTTGCTCAAACTCTACATTTTCCGCTTGAAAAAACCAGCAAAAATCGACAATTAATGATGAAGAAAGAAAAGTTGGAATCGACTACAGAAAACATCGCTAAGATCCATTTGAGAAGACTTAATTCAAATAAATTTTCTATGGGGGATCAAACAAAATCTTTGACAAAATGTATTAAGTACATGAAACATTTTTATTATCCCACGTTTTTTTCAAATCACAGTATGTAAATGAACAAATGAAAACAACTCACAAATTGCAAACATTTGATGTCTGTTTATTTAAAGAAAATCAATAATTATACTAATCAATAATCTTTAATCAAATGGTCATAACTATAAATTGTTAGTTGATAGCTGAATAGTTTAGTTGTTTTTAATCAATTTTTAATCAATGCTACACAACCCATTTATTCATATTTAATTGACAGCAAATGACATGTACGTAGCATTTTTTTTTAATTTTATTTTAAATATTCAAATTTTATTATTAATTCACAACATTTAACATTTTAACTCTTTAAGGTTTAGAAATATATAAAGACAAATTTTAAAAAGCGTTATGCTCTAAATTCATTATGTAAAAAATATTTTTTCAATATTCCTATTAGAAAATGAGTAATGAATTTTAAATAATTAAAACGGGTGCAATGGTAGAAATAATTGATGCTGTAGAATTGGATTAACATTGGACAGAAAAATAATGTTTCGTGTTCTGGGCTTTGCTAAATATGTTTTTGTCCAACATTTAAAGACTTAAAGTTTACAAAAATGAACAATTACTGAGTATTTTCAATTATATAAAAACATATTTTTAATATAAAGTTTTATTAAAATAAATTGAAAAGTTTATATATTGCATGCCATAAAATTACAATTTTAGATAGTAAATAATATTTTAAAAGGTATGTTTCTAATCTTACTTACAAGTAGTATATAATTTTTATTAAAAATAATTAAAAATAATTAAATCGAAACCTTAAATTAATATATTGTTGATATTTTCTAGTGCTTGTGTTTAAAACATATAAATAATTAAAATTTTAACGTGTTTTAAAATAATAATAATAATAATAATGTGGATAGTAATGTAGTAACTCTTATAATATATTTTATTTGTACAGTATATCAAAAAATCGATTCCCATGTTTTTATCAGTATAAAGAACGTAAGTGAATAACGATGGTTTTGGGTTGATGAATGAAAATCTATGTCAGCAGCATTTTTCGTAAAATTTAAGTCGGTTTTCTGATCATTTGTTAAACTTAGTTTTCTGATCCCAAAAACTACATATATAACTCACAATAATTATAGCAAAAGTGATTATTTCACTAAAACCCCTCTTGCAACTACATAGCATACAAAAGAAACGTCACTTCAACTATAAAATATACAATACTATATAATTATTTAAAAAACTATAATTATATATACACATATATTGTAAGTAAAAAAATTGTATAAAATATCAATTGCTGCAAAATCGAAAATGGAGTAAAATGATTAACATGATTTATAAAGACAACTATTAATAAAAATACTGATTACATGCAATTTTTTAGTTACCGAATGATTAAAGAGATTAGAAAGTTTAAAAAATTTAATAATTTATGTGATTGTCTTTCTTTCAAACAACCTGATCCAGGCGTTTTGGAATACTGTCGATAAGAGTGTTAATATATATTCTTGTTTCATCTCATATTGAACAACAGACCGAATACGTTCAGATAAATCCTCAACTTCAGTTTGCTTATTTATGTTTCGCTTTAGCATACTAAATAAATTTCTAATAACATTAATGTCCGTGCTTTTAGGTGGCAATTGAGTGAAAGACAGTTTTTTCGATTTTAGCCCCTCTACATTCTAAATGTAAATATAAAGCAAATAAAGTAAACTTAGATAAATATAACGCTACCTTTTTGGACGTATGACATGGAGCATTGTCCTGAAAAACAGTAGTAATCTCAATGTAAGTGTGCTGAATTTGATAATGAAAAACATCCTTTATAAGTAAAACAAATTTATTACTATTTAAGGTACAAAATGTAATTCTCCATTTGATAGGTTGATTATACTTAATACCAAACCAACACATTACTTGTCGGGGGGTGGGCATTCATTCTAACAACCGGGAATGAATGTTTTTGAAAACTGGTTTATAGGTTTATTATAATTGTTTTAACTCTATAGCGATTTTCTAATTATCTGTAGTAGTCGTTACACCTATTCTTTCAACATTATCATAATTTCGTGGTTTTGACCGTCAATAATCTGATAAATTGTTGAAAGGTTAACTCTGTATAAATCTGCCAATTTTTTGGGTGAAAATCCTTCAATTTTTAATTCTTTAATGACACGATATTCATTTTCGGTAAGATGAAAATATTTTTATTACTACTGTTTATTTCACAAACGATGCAATCAGAAAGCAAAATTAGCGGATGAGCGGAATCTTAAAGTTGAACGTCAATAATAAATTATTCGATTTGTTTTAAAATTTTTATTTAAAATTTAAAAAAAATATTTTCATTATTTTTATTTATACAGATTAGAATAATTAAATGCTTATTTCGGTAGTTACTATAACATCACAATCAGGGCAGATTTGAATGTGTGTTTAATATCAATTTTAAGGATTAGTTATTGTTCATTTTTAATGAAATTAAGCACACAAAATAATAATAGGCTCATTATTATAAAAATGGTGTAATTTCAACTTATAATCCACGTTTATATAGAAGTAGCTTTTAAAATATGCTATTTTGGCCAACTCAGCCTTTTTAAATAAATATTTCTAAGTATATATAAAGGAACTATTATGTACTTGACATTATTTTTAATTCTCAGTATTAATTTTTACAAAAAAACAATTTGATATAACAAATTAATTTAGATTTAATACTTTTGTAATTTCTTGCTTTAATTTTTGAAATGGCTGTAGTATACATACGGCTTTAAGTGCTTTATAATTACTTTCGGTGTATACTTGCACCTATTATTCAAAATAGAAGCCCTTTATCTATGTTAGTTTAAGCAAATTTATGGAAACCAGATTATCATTGTTAGCAGTAATTAAGACTTTATACATATTAGTCAATTATTCAGCATAAAAAACATTGAGCAGTATATAAACACCTTTAATTGTAATAATTCACGGTATGATGTTTTTATACTAAAGTCCATTTTTATAATCAATTGTTTTGTTTTACTTTCTGGTACTACATAATATAGATTTTAATTAGAAAATGTATACCAACCACTGCTAATTTAAAAATTTAATACAATTGAAATGCTAAAACCCTTAAAACGTATACAGTAATTTATTGAGCTAAAATGGCACACTTGCTAAAGCACCAGCTTTGTATTTTTAGTTAAATTGAATGTCACCCCTAGTAACAAGCACTATTCAATTATTATCGTAAAACACTTAGGCAAACATACAACAAAGAAAAAATAAATATTTAAACACGTTTGGTTCTTGTTTCGAACTAAAATTTGTTTTTAATGGTCAAACATATTTATGTTTGTGTGTTGAGGTCGTTTGCGGTATAGCGCTGAACTTGAAGTTGAGTGGGGATGGGTACGAATCTCACTACCGGTACCAAAATGCGGATTGTCGTTTGGTTCTCTAAAATGTCTACTTGCTAAAAATGTTTTTTGTAAAGCTTTCAAGAATATATATATATATATATATATATACATTGATAATCATTCCTCCGGCATATATAAGAGTAAAACGTGGAAGAATACAGACAAGATTAATAAGATGGTAGATGTTTTTCATTACCGGTATCTTAAAAGTATTATAAAAATTATCTTGTGCCATCACATTTAAAATAATAAGATTATGAGAGGAACTAACTCTCGTTCATTACATGATATCAGTACAACTAGATAAAGAAAATGACTTGATCACATTCTACGTTTACCGCCCGAAAAACTAGCCAAAACGGTTTTGGAATGAACAATTGGGGTAGATCACTGAAAACTTGGCTAATATCTATTTGGGAAAATATAATTGAAATGGATATTTTATGTGGAATAAAACAAAACGTTTGCTAAAAGGTTTTGTGTTGTCACATGTTCGTGTTTTAAATTATGAGACTTTGTTAATATTCTTGCTGTAACTGCTATTTTGTTGTCTCATGCTCATTTTTAAATCAAAGGGGTTTTGTAATTATATATATATATAGTTTTTTTAAAATACAGTTAAATTTGTTAAAGTGTATTTGTAGTACATTGATAAACTGCTTTTTATTTGCTATTCTCTTTTGACAAAAAACAATACATGTCTAATGCAAATAATAATTTTTTTATTTGCATTGGATAAAAGAAGCAATCTGTTCTTGTTCTTGTTGTTCGTGTTGACCAACAATGATGATAATTATATGTTTTAATATTTATTTGTATTATTTTATCTTTGGTACAAAAACAAAACAAAATTGAAAAAAAAAGTTTTAATATCGATTTTTTTACAGTTTACTGATTAAAAATAATGAATTTGTTATTTATTATTAAATTGATTGTTAAGTCAACCGTTCATGTTACAGTGTTGAATACGGAAATGACGATTCCAGCTAAACGAACTACTAACAAAATTAATACATTTATTATGGTTGGTGACGCGTGGTCACCTCTTCATTATTTCCCATATATGGAAGGCAGGTGGAACAATTGATTTTAGTGACCTGATAAGCGTAATAAACACAGACTGATTGACGGTGTTCTTGTGACTGCGTCACTGTTTGCAAAGATTGACGTAATTACTTGATATTTTGTCAGGGTTATCTCTAATAGCCTAACGGCTAAATACAGTGTGCATAAGATACCTTTTAAGTAACCTGGATGCATGCTTGCACCCATCTGCCGAAGCAAAAGCTCAGTTATGCCGCTGTGCACTTAGTCCCTGCTGTTATTAGTTTAGATGCATGTGGAGGAGAAACAGTCAGGAATATCGCCATTATTACAAATGTAAAACTTTATAAGCATTAATCAAATCCTCAGAATCATTAACATCCCACAAAATCAATACAGAGTATAAATGTTTCGTGTTCGTAACATTACTTTATTTGAATTAGTCCAATTTAAATTATACTAAAACGTTTTTCAATATTTATTATTACAATATTAATTAACAATATTGTAATATTTTCTATCAACATTGTTACCAAATTCTAACTTGAATAAAATAGCTTAATTAAAATACATTTTCGGAAAAGTAAAATATGCATACATACAAAAACCCTTTTGTTTTAAAAATAAGACACTTAATACAACAAAAACAAAATCTCGTAATTTAAAGAGAACATGAGACAACAAAATGTTGCCATGTATTTGAACATTCTACTAAACGTTTTGCTTGATCCCATAGAACATTCATTTTAATGAGATCTTCCCAAATAGTTCTTAGCCAAGTTTTCAGTGGTCTGCCAACCTTTCTTTTACCATTTACAATGATCCATTCCAAAACCGTTCTTTTGGACGGCAAATGTAGAATTTGACCAAGTAATTTTCTTCGTCTAATTGTAATGATGTCATGGAATGAACGGAGTCAGTTCTACTCATGAGCTTATCATTTGAAATGTGATCGCAGCAGGTAATCTTTAAAATACTTTTAAGACACCATCCACCATCTTATGAATCATGTCCGTTCGCTTCCAAGTTTCACTCCCATATATTGCCGTAGGAATGATTATTGTTGCGTACAAACAAAGTTTTGTCTTCAAGCGAATGGAAGAACATGACCATATTCATTTGAGTTTATTGAAAGCTGACATTGTCTTTCTAAGTCTGGCTTTAACACCATTTTCGGTTTATCCGTCTTTGCCAATGATGCTTCCCAGATATGTAAAGGAATCAACAGTATCAATATTTTGTCCACTAATTTTGATGGGCAAATTATTGTTTGACTTAGTGCACAATACTTTTGTTTTTGAAAAATTAATCCGTAAGCCAATACAAGAACTGATATCACTGAGACGTGTTGTAATGTTTTGTATCATTTCTAGAGTTTCAGTGAGTAGACGAATATCATCTACAAAGTCCAAATCTGTTAGTCCGCCATGGTTCCATTTGATACCATAAGACAAATTATTTATGGATCGAGTCATAATAAAATCAATTACCAGAAAAAGCGAGAACGGTGACAAAATACATTCTTGACGTACTCCCGTGACAATTTTGAACACAGCAGTATAACCACTTCTTGTTCGGACACAACAACTTAAATTTTGGTATATCAAACGCATAATATTTACATATTTCAACGGTATTCAATAAACCTTGACAATTTTCCACAAAGATTCTCGATGAACACTGTCAATAAAATTGACAATAAAATTAATTGTAAGTGATTGCTGAAATTTTTGACTTTGTTCAATAATGTTACGGAGGGTTAGTATTTGTTCAATACAGCTTCTTCCTTTCCGATAACCTGCTTGATGTTCTCGAAGGTGTTTATCTACCGCATTACTTAAACGGTTCAAAGTCACTTTGCAAAACACCTTACCAAGAACAGACATCAAGGTTATTCCGCGCCAATTATTGCAATCGTTCAGAGTTTCTTTTTTGGGAAGAGTAACAATTACTCTTTGTTACCAATCATTTGCAACTGTTCATTATACCATATAACATTAAATAAATGAGCAAGCTCACTTGCTACAACATCACCTCCATGTTTGAGCATCTCTGCAGTTATTTCGTCAAGTCCTCCTGCCTTATTTTTTTTAATGTTTGTTAAAATTAGTGTTGTATAATTTATTCGTCTTTTGTTTAGCGGTACAACGCTTGCGTGGACCTGGGCGGGCATGTGTTTGAATCTTAACACTGGCATTAAATTGGGGCCCACATTTGGTATTGCGAAAATGTCCACTGTTGAAAAACAGATTTTCCATAAAAACATTCAAAGTAGTAAACATAAAAATAGACAGAGGATAATTAAAATCTTAAAACTTTTCCTTAGAAGTATTAATAAATGTATATGTATAATTTTGTTTTTTTGCCGTAAGTGCTATCTTATTGCCCATGTTTATTTTTTAAAACAAAAGGGCTTTGTAATAATAATAATAGTAATAATAATAATAATAATAATAATAATAATAATAATAATAATAATAATAATAATAATAATAATAATAATAATAATAATAATAATAATAGAACTCCGCCTAGTTTGGACCAGAAATGGCTCAATCTAGCCAGTCCCAAGCCTGGATAAAAGAGGAGGGTTTGAACGCGCAAGGTTAGCAATCTGGCCTCTGTAAAAAATGTATACTGCTACAGAAACAATTAAGACGACGCCATTGCGGCAAACAACGGCAAAGAAGTGATCGCACGTATCTAGATGACAAAGTTTCATAAATGACGGGGTTGGGTGAAAGCCGAAAGGAAGCTCAATCTTCGATTTGCAGAATCTTCAATGCCAACGAGACTTTGTTGTTGTTGTTTTGCTGTAATTGTTATTTTATTGTCCAATGCTTATTGTTAAAGCACAAGGGTTTTGTATAATAATAATGTACTATATTAATAGTAATAATAGATATATAAAAATAGATAAAATAAGCTATACATTTAAAATATTTTAGGCTATAATTTATAGCGTTTTAGAATTTTATCAAACTGTTTAGTTAGAGGTTCCTATGAATTTTAATTTAATGTAAATTTTGATTTTCTATTACATAATTGATTTTGTTAATTTTGTCTATTCCTGAAAACTTTATTTTCCAGCAAGTAAACATTTGGCAAAACAAACCGGGGGCTCCCTTGTAGTGTTGAGTAGTGGCCTTCCAACTCATGCTTACCCAAGTTTGAATCCAGCACTGAAAATAATGTTAAAAATGGATTTCTAAATGTCCCAATGTTGAATGACACACAAAAATATTTGGCAAATAGTTTTTGAATTACAACATTATTGTCTACATATTATAACAATGAAAAAATTAGATTTTTTTAAAGAATTTGTGATTATATACTATTGTGTGTTTATTTTACTTATTTAGTTGTTACAATTCAAATAGTTGGCAAAACGTGTTTATTCAGACAAGTAGATATTTAACAAAGCTAAGTAGCTGTCCGTATTTAATACTACTCAATAAACTTGCTCAAGTCAGGCGGTAGCAATGTTGCCTAAAGCGCTGGACTTAAACCTCAATAGACGTCAGTTTGAGTGTCACTAAAAGCAAACTCTCATTTGACTTTTCTATGACTTTACTTGCTGACACAAATGCTTTCCGTAAAATAGTCAAACAGATAAACGGAATGAATGAAGAAATTTTTTTACTTGTCCAATCGCCAACAAGTGAAACAGGATATGTCGGTGTGGTTTAGGAGTACAGCGCTAAACTTCTACTTGGGTAGGTAAGTGCCTTTATCGGCAGTAAATGCAGGCCTTTATTCGGCTTTGCTGAAATATCTACTTGTTGAAAATGTTTCTCGTAAATCATATAAGCAATAAGTAAATAAATAAATAATATTATCAAATGCAATTGGTTTATTTAGTATTGTAAACACTTAATTTAAACTTTTTAAACATTTGAATAAATGCTCACATTAATCAATTTATAATACTTTAAAGGACGATAATCTTATTATTCCAAGTTAATTTAATTGTAGTTATTCAATTATGTAACGGACAAAAGGTCGAAAATGCAAAAATAATTTTATAAGACTAATTTAATAACAAAATGTAAAAGTAAACGCCATTTTTTTTGTAACTAACAAAATGGCTGTTAACGTTATTTGGTAATTTTTCATATCAAATACGTTGTCGTGTGTAAATACGGCCAATTGCTCAAAAGTTAAAGTTAACTAACAATGTTTAATGTAGAGTTGTATATAATGTAATTATGTTTTATTTTATTTTTAAAAAATAGGATTGCTTGCTTCTATACTTTTTCTACGTACTTTTCTATGTATTTGTAAATTAATAAATGTATACTGTTAAATTTAGATTATTACTTTATTTAGATTATCAATTATTTGAACTACTTTTTCCTATGTGCAAATATTAATTAACACTTTATTTAGCACAATACAGGTATATTTAATAGTGTTTCGATTCGAGTAATATTTATGAAATCTCAAATGCCAATAATAGTAACATCCTTGACTGTCCCTTCACGTGGCGCATACACCCTACGTTCTTTAAAGGTACATTAAGATACAAGGTATAAGAAAGATAATTCTGACAAATAATCAGACAACTTTGTCAAACTATTTGAACAGTGGTGCCATCACACGGATACCATTTATAAACCAAGAACGTTGTTATTTTTTACGTTTATTATGCTTATCAACCTATCGGTGTCAAACGTTTCGTATGCTGTACAAATTAGAAATAATAAAAAGGTGATGATGTCATGAACCAACCAAATGAATAAAATATATACACTTTTACTTAGTCAGATACAAATCTGTTTTAAGAAAAATAGAGATTTACTATTGTATCTTGCGTGCATAAAAGGCGTTTTTAATTTCATTAAACTCACTTTGATTATTATCCATTGTATGTTTTGTTTATTAATTAGTGTTAAATTAAAACAGTTTTGACATAAATACACTATAATGATATATATTTGTGAATAACGGGAATGTACAAAATGAATTTATTTTGCAATAAAAAAGAACTCGGTACTTGACATAATATTCTATTTTAAATGTTTTGCGTTTTTGTAAAACGCTCATTGTTATCAAAAATATTGCCTTACATGGTAAACCATTAAAGTATTGAATGTTGTATGAAAAAGTACATGTAGTATAGTTAGGTATAATTTTGTACAATTTATCTACTTTTCCAAAAATAGCATTTAGATATTCATTAGTACATATTGAATGTTTTTACGTGATTTGTAAATAAATGTACATATTTAGCAAGATTACTGCCCAGTTCCAACAAAGTGAAAAGTGGCCTTCACATGAGCCTATCGCAAACTATGAATCCTTTTCCATCCCCCCAATTATCGTTGTCTGTAGTCTGCCTCTATTCCAATTATTTGTCCTACATTCATGTTATTGTTTTACAATTCGCACATATAAGTTATTTTTTATGGCATATTTTGGTAGTTTGCGTTATTATCAGCTATAGTTCTTTTTCGATAATAAGCCTTTTATTCAATTATTATAATAACATCGAACTATTGTTTTGCTTATATTTTTACCATTCTTTAATATTGCTAACTGTGTATTTTATAATTGTACCTAATTTTGTATAATGAAAGCTACTTTTACTGAAAGATTTAAGTTAATAGTCATAATATAATAATAATAATAATAATAATAATAACTTTGTTTATTTTGAGTCAAAAATGATTCAATATAGCCAGTCCTGTAAACCGTTTCTGTAAACGACAGATGACAGCGTTGGATGAAAGCTGAAAAGAAGCTCAGTCTTTCATTAGACAAAAAAAATTAATTGATCAAAATTTACGTATACCGGCCGAAAGACCAGTGAGATTGGTTTTGTAATAGATAATTGATAATGGTATAAGAAAGGTAGGGGTAGATTACGTAAAACTTGACCTAAATAATCTAATTGAAATAAGTGTCTTATGGGGAATTAAACAAAAATTTTGGCAAAACGTTTAAATACATTTTTATTTATTTATTTTTACTACTTTTAATGTTTTTACGGGAAACGCGCATTTTTCAGCAGTAGATATTTTAGCGAAGCCGAACGTGGACCCGCATTAAGTGCGATTCGAACCCATATCCATCCAGGTCCAATCTGAGCGCCGTACCGCATGACCACCCCGGCACATAATAACGCGCCAATCCTCGAGGTAATGCAATACGAGGCTGACTTATAGATGAGGATGAGCAAGCTCACAGCACCCGTCCAAATGGGAAAAATACAAGTAATTTTGATGGTCTCAATTTAGAGTCTATTGCAGAAATTACACTGCAACAAAACCAAATACTACACAGGATTTTACCTCAGGAAATCGATAATCATTTTGTTGGGTTATGTTCTTTTCTAAATTATAAGACTTTGTTGTTACTATTCTTTTGTTGCCCCATGCTTATTTTAATGCCAAAGGGTTTTGTAATAATAATAAATATAGTTGTCTATCGAGGGTGTTTGCGCGTTAACATTCAAATAGTAAACGTGAAAAAAACTTACTAATTCTAATAAAATAGTGTCAAGCTGTATCATCAAAACTACACTTTTAATTAGCATTTTAAATGTGACAATCGACATTCAATTGTTTTCAAGATAGTCAATTGTGTGTTTATTTTTAAACTCTTACGCTTCATTTTTGAGCATGTAAAATGGCAAAAAATGTTGACATGTTTGATCACATTTGTATTTTTATTTAATGACAACCTTTAACAACACCAAACAAATTTGTTTTTGTTGCTTAAATTGGTACAAATCATGTTCACTGTCTCAAAAGTTGGACTTTGCAATCTCTTTTTGGATTTTAAATTTGTTTTAATTGCAAGTTCTATTTAAAGTTAATGATTGATTAAAGCCAATGGTTGCTATTAATACAAAACAATTTTACCCCCAACCAATCCACAGAAAGCATTGAGATGGGCGGAGGTTTACAATGTAGGAATAGTAACTACACTACTTTGTCTTCTTTCTTTTTTTCTTTGCAGATTTTCCCTTTTTTATGAGGAGTCGCTGGTTTTGGTCAGCATTATCTATTCGGTTCTGCTTGTAGCGTCAATTTTTGGTTAGTCCCTCTACCTTCCTATCGGCTTCCACACAATCCAACCATCGTTCTTTTTTGGTCGGCCACGATTTCTTTTACTTTACACTTCCAATGCCATTATATGCCTTGTAACGTATTTATCTTTTCTACGTTGAATAGGGCAGTAGCACCTAAACCTTTTTACTTGAATGTTCTTATCAGCTTTGATGACTGTCAGTGTTTTTTTAGCAACTTCATTTTTTATTCAGTCTAATGTGACACTTCCAACGACCATTGAAGCATCTTCACTATTTCACTATTTTGTCCATTCTATTCAATTGTTACTACTTTTGTGCTTTACGAGAAACATGTTTTTAGAAAATGGACATTTTAGCAAATTGCACATTTAAGTGTCGGTGTTGGCACTCCAACCTACGTTTACGTAAGTTTGAGTTCAACACTGTACCACTAGACCACCCCGATATAAATCATCAAACATACAGAATTTTATATATATATATATATATATATATATACAAATAGACAAATTTTAAAAAATTACAATAATCTAATGCAGTTCTAAAAAAACTGCTTTGGCAACAGAATTAACACTAACATCCCTATTGAAAAAATAAAAAATTCAATCTAATTTACATTTCAAAACTTAAAATTTAATTTTTACAACAATCCTTAAACTTAAACAGACATCATCAAGAATTTTACTCCTTTCTAGTTAGTAAACATACTCTTATTAGAAACATAAGAGAAAATCGATAGATAAAACTATTCGAAATATGTTATATAGCAAGTATATGTATAAAATCTCTTCATTGCTACATTCAAGAATTTTTATAAATTAAACTCATCAAAACAAGATATAAATGCAAAATAAACAAAATGCATCTTGATGTTAATTAGTGCAAATTTTTAATCAAATTAATAGAAATTAATAATCAATCTTAAAAGTATCATGCAAATATTTTTTGTATCTATTTGCTTTAAGAAAATAAAATGGTTTCTTTTATTTTACCATTTTTATTTTTTGGTTGCTTTATTTTTACTACTTTCAATGTTTTACAAAAGCGCATCTTTCAGCAGTAGACATTTTCATAAAGCCAAACGAGGGCCTTTATTTAGTGGGATGATGGTGGGATTCAAACCCATGTCTACCTAAGTTTGAGTCTAGAGATTTACTACTCTAGCATTATAACCAAAATAATTATTTCCACTTCAATCCACCTGCACTTAATGTGATTAGTATATTGGTTAATCACTTTGTTGCATAGCTGGTCGGGTAGAAGTGTATATTTTTAAGTGGATTTTATAAAAATAAATGTATGCTCTATTTTTATATTACGCCATCTACAAACAAATTATTAAATTAACTTAAACAATTATCAAAATGTTAATTTTTTATTAAATTTGTTTGAATACATTAATAATAATAATATAATTATTTTTTATATTTTGATAAGCAACAGTATTGTTTTTTGTGTTCGTAATTTAAATTTTTACCGTTGATTATCCTGCATTTTAAAGATTGAGTTGTTTTGGCATTTACTCACCGTGTTTGACTTACTTGCCCCATTTTCATTGAATAGAGTCGTGTTTTTAAATGTCAGGTTGTTAACCTAGTGCTCCGGTTACATACAACTATGGAACTTACAAGGTACCTTAGAGTGCATGTATACTATATATTTATTCCAGTGGGGGTTAAGAGAGATAAGTGTGATTAAAAACATCAGGCTGTCTTGTCAAGTGGTGCAATTAATGGCACAGTTAGAATATTGCATTCTACCAACCGAAAAACTTTTTTTATACTTCTACGTTTGTTAAACTTATAAAACATTTGGATACAATTGCTGCTATGCTAAAAATTTAAATTATAATTGAGTGAAACAATTTTAATATTTTATGGAGGCTTTATACAACAAACGAATTTTCTAATAATTATAACAACAAATACCTATATTTATTGTGGAAATTAATATCGTACAAGGAAGGCTTCATTTTTAACTTATGCGTTCTTTGACAAACACTGTACATATTAATTTTATTTTTAACTGTACAGTTTAATTTTATAACTCTTGGGATTATTCAGATTGCTATCAAGACAAAGTTGAAACTTGTGAGAAAATTAAAAAAAAACAAATTGAAGTGATACGGTCACATTCTACAATGAAAAGAATATTACATGACAAGGCAAATTCTGACAGTGGGAGTGAAAGAATAGAAAAAACAAAATTGACTCATATAAAAATAATTAAATTGTATGATAAGGCAGATATGAAGGAGAAGGAACCGACAAGAAGTAAGGCTATCAACCAATCCAAAAAGTTTTAAAAAAGAGAATAGTTGTAAAAGAAAAAGTAAAAGTTTTATTTTAAGTATTATTATCATTATTATTAATATTATTATTATTATTATTATTATTTTTAAATAACCATGTACATTATAAACAAAGATTAAATTTTAAAAAAATGTTAAATTAGAATTTAATAAATAGTTTTTTGGATAAGCATTTTGTTAAATAATTTGGTAAAGTATAATTAATTAAATATACTATTGTAATTTAAAATAGAAAAATTAATTTATCAATGGACAAATAAATAAATAAGTGCATAGATAAATATATCAAATACAAAACTGTATATATATATATATATATATCCCATTGCGCAAAGTATGCACTTAATGCACGTTGCAAGTATGAAAAACAAAACCGAACACACAATAGGCGAATACTACATCCCCATTCAGCACATAGGTGTCGATTCTCGCATTGACTTGGCGCATTTGACGCTAAACACCATCATTTTTCCCAACATATCGGTAACAGGATTGAGACATTCAAAGCACGCATTGAATACAACAACAATTAGGTAGAAAACGGCTACAAAGTAGGAAAAGGGCCAGGCGAATAGGATGAGCAAAAGAAACCACAAAATACTCCAAATACACTTTGAACATGACGACGATTCTGCCATGACAAACGAAATTAATTTTTAATTTTTGTTTTTGTCAACAATCAATTGTGCGTGACCATTTACAAAAAATCTACAAAATAAAACAAAATTAGTCAATTTAATACTTCAATGGAAAAACATAAACACAATTTTATTTTTTTTAGTCATCAAAAATGCAACACAGATTGGTAAGTGTATTGTTTATTCAAAAAAAAACGTTTAAATATTGTTTTGATGTTGCAAGTGAATAAAATTAAGTTTTTCTCTGTGCATCGATTAATATGAATAAATAATTGCTTTTATATATTTTGTTGTTAACATAAGTTACTTATTATATTTGATGTAAAATTAAAATAGATTATTAATTTTACAGTACAGTTGTAGATTGTGCTGCAAGTGCATTTAAATTGCGGTTTGAAAAGGGGTTGACCTAGTGCTGAATTCAAAATGCCACCGTTTGGCCTACGCTCAATAAACACTTATTTGAAAATGTTTTTAGCGATGACAATTATATAAAATTAAACAAAAACGTACCTACTTGTTCAACAATTTGTCTCAACATTTGTGTTTATAAATTTAAAAAATTACAAAAAAATTATAAAATGTATGCATTATTTTAAATTTAATTGCTTAAATTACAATTTTATTTATTTCGTTTCCATTGCCTTCATGTTTATATTGCAAAAACGCGTCAATGTTTGGCTTCACTCAAATTTGCACTGCTGTCAAAACATTTCAAGTTGTAAAAAATAGAAAAAATAACAAAGAACAAAAAACCAATTAGAAGAATATGCTCGTAGTCAGACTCAAACCTACGGTTACTTAATTTTAAATCTGGATGACAACACAAACGATGTATGTATTTTAAGCAGTTTATCAATTGGCAGCTTGAATACTTGATAAAAGCCGAATATTTGTCATTTTATTTACAATAATTGTATGCAAAATGCTTTCAACGTTTAGAAATACATAGTTCTCTATTCAACTAACCGAATTATGTAGAAATAGTTATATATGTGCTGGGGGTGGTCTAGCGGTACAGTGCTCGACTTGGACCTGAGTGGATATGAGTTCGAATCCCACCACCGGCACTAAATGCGGGTCCATATCCGGCTCCCTTACAATGTTTGCTACTGAAAGATGTTTCCGGCAAAACATTGAAAGTAGTAAAATAAAAACGGTATATATATATGCATATATCACTTGTAAGAATTTCCAAAACTTTTATTCGACTATTTAATTTTACAATTTTTATTACACATCTAATGTATTCTTTGAACATATTTATTTTTAATGTGTATATATACACCATAAGAAAGGCAATTACATAAATTATTGAGTACTTTGTTTTTTATAATCTAAATAAATATTTTATAACTAAAACAATTACATGTCCTTTGTACTTTGGCGTTTTATTTAACGTTTATCGATTTCACTCATCGTTTGATTATATACTAGGTAATAAATTTAAAACGGCCTAATTAAAAAAATATATTTTTGCTTTTAAAATGAACACATTTTTAAATTGTGCAATTTAAAACAGATTTTTAGAATTAGTTGATTTATAAAAATAATTATCAAAATAATTATATTTATTTTACTAAATTTTCCATTTTAAAAATAAAATAAATGCTTACATGAAAACATGTAAAATGTTTTTATTATATTTTAAAATAGTTCATAATGACTTTATTTTAAAAATAATTTAATCCAAAAAGTTTTAAAACAAATATTTTTTCAAACATTTATAAAAATTATTATTAAGTAGTTTTTCTGTATAAAAAGTGTATATACCTACAGAATTGCAATAAACTTATATACAATAAACGTGTCTAGTGTGTAGAAAAATGTAGTAAATGAAGTTTTACCCAAATTATATAAAATTAAACTGTATACAAGCAGAAAATGTAATTATGCTTTTACAAAATTAGGAAAACCTTAAAAAGTACATTTAAAGGTAATAAACAAAGAAAACGTGTAATGTTGGATTTTTGAAAAAATAAATCAATTTGCTAAATTTGGTTTTAAACTCTGCCGTAATGCACGTTCAATTGAGCTGTAGATAAATGTACACTATATTTTGAAATAGTTAATTCCAAACAAAAATGATAGAAGACGTCAACTGTGAGATGAATTCATTTCGTATATCCTCTTCAGTTACAAACATTTAAAGACTGAAGAGAATATACGAAATGGATTTATCTCACAGTTGACGTCTTCTATTATCTTTGTTTGGAATTATAAAAGGAACCCAACACTTTAAAAATAATTCATTGTTAAAAATAATTTTTTAAATAAATTAATTTAAAAATTTGTAAAACTAATTGTATTTCAAAAATATTTTTATATTTTTTAAATAATTTAAGCACAAGGTCGATTTTTATTTTCCGATTAAATGTTATGGATCTAGATAAAAGTCTGTCTATTTGCAGGCACTTAACACTTATAGATGAAAAGGTCACCGGCGTTATGTAACCTGTCACAATTAATCAATCAGTTCAAAATTTTTATGAAAAAAGTACAATCAATTGCTGAATCTATGTAAATATACGTTTTTTGTGGATACAAACTTTTGAACAATAAAACAAGCCCCAGATCATATGAAAGTGGACTGCAAGCAAAACAAAAATTAATTTGAACATAGTAAACCAAGAAAATGTTTAAAAAAAGTTATAGCATTGAAGTTGTAAAAAATGGATAATTTCGTTGAATTTGGTTTTAAAGTCTACTGTAATACGTGTTCCATTAAACTGAGATTAATGGAGTTGTGTAATAAGTATGAAGGTTATCATCAATAATTTAAAAAAAAGAATATGTAAAAAGTGTTATTTTTAAATTTTGTACTGAGCAATCTAGAGTTTTGAGTAGTGACCAATTTTTTTAAAGTCACAAATATTGTGCAAATCAAATTGTTTACTTGTCTCATCAACATCATGGTATATCTACACACATATTTTACCACTGCTTCATAGTTCTATATATCAAATACTTGTTTCACTTTGTTAGTATATTGATAAACGTACGTGCATTACACTGTTATACACTGTTATTTACCGTTATAAATATACTTTCTTTTAACCAATAATATTTTTTATTAATAGGCATTACATTAGAACCACAGCCTACTGTCACTGTAGCCTAAATTTTCCACCTTTATTTTAATTAAAGGTATTTTTTAACAAAGAAAATATTCTATGACAACTTAAATGAACTACTTTTTGTATAAAAATATATTTACGTTTGTGAATCTTTTTTCTTTGAAAACAATAATAATATTCAAGTGTTCGTTTGACTTCAATGGTAATGATTTTATTATTGTTTTGATATGTAAAATGTAAAACATTAAACAAAAAGTTTGTAATTTGAAATCAAGAATTTGTTTTATTAATTTATCATTCCTGTTTGTGTTAACTCAACGTAGAACGCAATTTTAAGTGGTTAAATTAAACAATCTGTTTACGAATCTATATAATGTCAACAATGAAAAAGGATGCAAGCGTTATAAACAATGAAAAATAATTATTCGATATATCATGCGAACTTAAAATTAATAAGAAGGTAGCTCTACCATCGACTGCTGTTGCTGCTATACTTCACTAGTATTATACATTTTTTACATAGCCTAATAAAAAAGGGTAAAAGATAAAATAGACAGTGCCAGAATGCCTTTAAAATGTTTAAAAATAAATTCTATTCTAAACTTATCTTAAAAATACCTTATTTTGTAACACAGGATAGTCACGTTATTTTGTCAAATCTAACTTGACAAAAACAAACAAAGTCGGTACGGTATAATTTGGTGTTTGATAACTAGTGAACTGAAAAAATTGTTAGCTATTATGTGTTTTGTATATATTCATATATAATAACATTACAACAAACTATTGAGCAAACAAATGGATTTTAAATTTGAAAATATGAATTGCCACAATAAACGAAAAGACTGATAGAGTTCAATTTTAAATTTGTATACCCACCAATACGATAGCATAACAATTTGGATAAATAGGTACAAAATTTTCAGCATGCCAAGTGTGTAATCTTATGCCAATGTAACAACATAATTTTACAACTAGGAGGTTGTGTAAACTAAAGCAATGAACAAAACAATGATTTAGCTTTATAATAAATAGCGATACAATTGCACAAAATAACACTTACTAGAAAGAGATAAGAAGGTTATTATATCTAGACCATGTTAAGTCAACTAGTGCTACTACTACTACTACTACTACTACTACTACTAATAATAATAATAATAATAATAATAATAATAATAATAATAATAATAATAATAATAATAATAATAATAATAATAATAATAACAATAATAATAATAATAATAATTTAAAGCATTGGGTTCCCTTTATAATACCAAACAGAAATAATCAAAGATGTAAACTGTGAAATGAATTTATTTCGTATATTCTTTTTAGTCACAAACATCTAAAGAATCAGTATATACAACCATTTCAAAAATTAACACAAGAAATTACAAAAGTATTAAATCTAAATTAATTTGTTATGTCGAATTGTTTTTTCATAAAAATAATATTGAGAATTAAAAATAATGACAAGTACTTAATAGTTCTATCATATATACTAAGAAATATTTATTTAAAAAGGTTGAGTTAGCCAAAATGGCATATGTTAAAAGCTACCTCTATATTAACGTGGATAATATGTTGAAATTACACCATTTTTATAATTATGAGCCTATTATTATTTTGTGTGCTTAATTTTATTAAAAATAAACAATAACTAATCCTTAAAATTAATGTTAAACAAACATTCAAATCTGCCCTGATTGTGATGTTACAGTAATTATCGAAATAAGCATTTAATTATTCTAATCTGTATAAATAAAAATAATAAAAATATTTTTTTTTAATTTTAAATAAAAATTTTTAAATAAATCGAATAATTTATTATTGACGTTCAACTTTGAGATTCCGTTTATCCGCTAATTTTGCTTTCTGCTCGCATCGTTTGTGAAATGGACAGTAGTAATAAAAAATATTTTCATCTTACCGAAAATGAATATCGTGTCATTAAAGAATTAAAAATTGAAGGATTTTCACCCAAAAGATTGACAGATTTATACAGAGTTAACCTTTCAACAATTTATCAGATTATTGACGGTCAAAAACCACGAAATTATGATAATGTTGAAAGAATAGGTGTAACGACTACTACAAATGATTAGAAAATCGTTATAGAGTTAAAAAAAATTATAATAAACCTATTTCAGAAACCAAAAAAATAGATTAAACAATTTTTCTTTTTCCACAATAAGAAACAGAGCAATTGAATCTGGTTTAACTCTACAATCACCAAAGGTTAAGCCATTTATTACCAAAAACAAAAGGATAATAGATTAGCCTTTTGTAAACTATGGAGTAAACGACACTTGTGTTATTGGCGTTCCGTATACTTTGCCGATAAAACAATGATTCGTGACGAATGATTTGGCTTTAAAAACAAAGTGTTATGGGGATCCAGTTTTTAAAAACATTCTTTCCCGGTTGTTAGAAAGAAGGCCCACCTCCGACAAGTAATGTGATGGTTTGGTATTAAGTATAATCAACCTATCAAATGCAGAATTATATCTGGTACCTTAAATAGTGATAAATTTGTATTACTTATAAGGAATGTTTTTTATTATGTTTTTCATTGCGTCCAAAAGTTAGCGTCATATTTATCTAAGTTTACTTTATTTGCTTTATATTTACATTTAGAATGTAGAGGTGCTAAAATCGAAAAAAGCTATCTTTTACTCAATTGTCACCTAACAGCCCGGATATCTATGTTGTTAAAAATTTTTTAGTATGCTAAAATGCAACATTAATAAGAATACCAAAATTAAGGGTTTATGTAAACGTATTTGGTTTGTTGTTTAATATGAGATAAAACAAGAATATATCAACACTCTCATTGACCGCATTCCAAAATGCCTGGATCAGGTTATTCAAAAGAAAGGTGATCACATATATTATTAATTTTTTTAAACTTTCTAATGTTTTTAATTATTTGGTAACTGAGAAAATTGTATGTAATCTGTATTTTTGTTAATAGTTGTTTTTATAAATCATGTTAATCATTTTAATTCATTTTCGATTTTGCACCAGTTGATATTTTATACAATTTTTTACGTACAATATATAATTATAGTTTTTTTCCAATTATTATATAGTATTGTATATTTTATAATCGAAGTGACGTTTCTCTTGTATGCTATGTAGTTGCTAAAGTGGTTTCAGTTAAATAATTACGTTCTTTGCAGTAATTGTTGTGAGAGTTGTATATACATAAAAATATATGATGTAATATGATGTAATCAACTTAACATTAATAACTACATATACATATGCAGCATGGCTGTGTTAGGTCTACGCTAAGTTTAATGAAGTTACAAATTGTTTTTGTGCACACAAAATGGGTTTTAATATGTGAATGTAAACAGATTCTCAAGTGTTTTTAACATATTATTAGGAATAATAATAATAATAACAATAATAATTAATAATATATACTTTATGCTGGACCTTAACGTAATACTTTGAGTATTAAACAATATATAATAATAATGTAAATGGTTTGAGAAATACAAATATTTTGATTAAAAAATTAATTATGTCATTTAAAATTAAATTCTACGATATTAGGTTAAAAATGTAAGTACCTACTCATGCTTTGATGAAATTTTAGAAAGCAATGCATATTAGCTAAAATATTACAAATGTACCGCTTCTATTAATTAATTTCACATATATACACATTTTTTACAACATCATTTATTTTTAAATTTTTGTTAAATGTTAACATTTTTGTTTTTAACTTTAATTCGAATTGTATAACTATATTGATGTATTATAAAATATTTTACTATTACTTTTAAGATAATATTTAATGAATGTTTTTGCATAACTTTATATGACTAAATAGTGTTACCAAAGTCCATGAATTATACTGCATAGATTTTGATAGCAGTTTATCTACTGTAACAATCTAAAAATTAGGATGTATTGAATTATTTATAATAAATCCAAATCCGGTTGAGAAAGGAGTAGGATTTGAGCGCTAGGTTGACAATTGGGCGTCTGTAAAAACGAATACTGTTCAACAAAATAACAAAAGTACACCATTGCATTGAATTATGGCAAAAATAAGTGAAAACCGCATTATTCCGATAACACGGTTGAGCAAAATTCGAATAAAATTTTAATTTTTGATATATACGGCCTTTAAAGCCCAAATGTTGATGTACAATAATATCTTGTTGCTCTTGTTGCTTTTTAGAACGAAAGGGTCGTAATGAAACTGAATTATTAGTACACGTAGGATTAAATAGTAGCGCATTAATTTGCACAACTGCCAAGGATTCAATTATGTTATTATTTATTTTGCTATTTTACAATTTTTGTACACTTTTCAATAATACAAAATTAGAAGTACAAATTTAGAAAATGCAATTGTAACAACTTAAAAATAACGTCGTTTTAAGACGAACCATACATTAAATGGCTATTGTTATAAACTTCGTAAATATTATCATTACTGCTACAGCATTTTAATAAATACTGATCATTTTAACAATTAAATGACATTGCTTACCTCAATTATAATTTAATCAATAGACTTCTCTGTATGAAAACAATTTTTTATTTAAAACAACCTATACAAGTTACAAAATAGTAAAAGAAAAATGTTCTATTTTATTGAATATTGCAATGTTAGTACAAAATCAATTGTTAAAAAAAAACTCAAATAAAAACTGACAAAATTGTATCATTGGAATATGGGTCAATTATTATTTTATTTCAAGTCAGGCTCTTTTATTTCTATCTCGAGTACTATCGTACTTTTACTATTAGGGTACAATTTTGTAGAACCAACAACACCTTTATTAATACCTATAGAGGATTAAAAATTCTAATAGTAATTTTTGTTCTTGTTTTTTGTCATGTTTCATGTCAAATATCAATTAATGTGTTTTGATGTTTTCGCTTTAAAAATTGCCTATTTTTATTTTATTCATTACTTTTTCCTTCTTATTTATCTATTTTTTTGTTAATATGTTTTGTATTTTGATGCTGAATACAGTCCTCCTACTGAACTATTTAATCTGACTGTCATTCTCTTTTTGCAACCGCGTGACCTTGAATTTAAATACAATAAAAGGAGCTAACTTTAAATCGAGCGTTGTAACGCTAGATAGGCCACACCTGGTTAAAGTACCAGACTCAAAACGCTTTCAGTAAATTGAGAGCCTAAGGCTTACCGTTTACCAAATGCCCAATTTCTTCCAAATGCACACACGCATTAAAAACCTGTGTAAATTTAATATTTTAATAAAATTATGCATTATCAATTTTGCTTTAAGAAATAAACATTCCGTTTTTAAATACTAGTACCTTTACTGTAGCTAGTTATAAACTTGACTGATAAAAGAGGAGGGTTTAAAAGCAAGCAAGTTAGCAACCCGGTTATTATAAAAAAATTATATTTCTAGAGAAATAACAAAAATTCACTGTTTTATTAAATTACAGAGCAAAAAAGTGAAAGCATTATGATTTTAGTGACACAGTTTAGTACAATCCCAATAAAAGTTAAATTTTCAACATTTTTAAAGCCACAAAATTGCAATGACGTGAAACAGTCTCGTTGTCTCAAAATAAAAAGATTTTGAAAAATAAATTTAGAAAATATATCCTAAAAAATAATTAATTTTCTATTAATTAAACAATAAAACTAATTTTTCAAAAATATTTAATAACCTACTTATTTAAAATTTTCAAACTTCTTCATCCAACTGAATTACGAGCAATTTGTCAACGTTCAAATAACAATTGTTAATCAGAAAAATAAAAAAAGTGCCAAGTGTCTTTATATATGTATATATATATATATATATATATATGCAATAAGGTGCAAAAAGTTTTTTTGTATGTGTGCACACACCCATTAATCCATGAGTATGCTAACCATACACAAATGTAAAACACCACGTGACCTTAAGTATAAGATCACGTTTATTTACCAACATAGAAATTGAATTGAAGCACCAAAATAAAATAATAATAATATTTTGAATGACACTTTGCAAAACTTTTACAAATATTTGGTTTACATATTTAACCCCATTTCAACAGAATGTTTTGTGTAAAAATGTATGTTTATGGATTACAATTTTTGTTTTGAGTTTATTAAACATTTTTTCTTAGAGAAACATTATTTTTGTAAAGTTGTAAACACTGAACTCATCATTTGGCTGTATTGTTTACTGTACATTTGGATGGAGTTTTAACAATGTGCCGAGGTTGAATTCGATTTTGGTCGGACATTTAGTTCTACCATCAGCACTAAGTACACGCTCTTACTTGGCTTCTCAAAATGTCTAATTAACAAAAATGTGTTTTTCTGTAGCATTTGAGTAATATTATTATTATTATTATTATTATTATTATTATTATAGCATTAATAATATTAACAATAATAGTAATAATAATATTATTAATAACAATGCAAGAATAATAATAATAATAATAATAATAATAATAATAATAATAATAATAAATAATAATAATAATAACATTAACAGCAATAATAATAATAATAAAAATATTAATATTAATAATAATAATAATAAATAATAATAATAATAATAAATAATAATAATAATAATAAATAATAATAATAGTTATTATTATTATAAGTGACATTATATATATATATATATATATATATATATATATATATATAATATTATTATATTCTTTTGTTTTTATGATAGTAAGTAAATAACTGCGGTATTTTAAATTAATGTCATAACATAAAAACAAATTACAACAATTTAGCAATTAAAGCAGGTGGTTGAATTATTAAGCTTTACAAAAGGTCATTAGTAAATTTTATTTATGTTATTTTGATTAATATCGAAGTCACCTTTTTATGATTTCTATATTTGTACAGCATATTAAACGATCGATTCCGGTGGCTTGATAAGCATAATCAACCTTCAACAATTATAATTTATTTTAGAGCATAGACAGTGACCTTTAGATAGCGTCATTGTTTAGAAAAATTAACGGAACAGCCCAATTGTTTGTCAAGGTTTTATTTCTCTTAGCCTAACAGCTATATATATATATATATATATATATATATATATATATATATATATATATATATATATATTACCTTGTGTTTATGCTTCAACCAAACAGAAGTCCACTGAGCACTCGATGTTTGCTGTGCTAGTTTAGGTTCTTGGGCAAATCTATTCCAAGATGTGCCACGTGTAAATGGTAGACAGGAATATTATCCTTAAAAAAATTAACATTCCAGAAAGGCCCGCGTTTGGTGCCAGTAATAGGGATTAAATCTATGCTTATCTAACTTTGAGTCTAGGGTGTTTCAATAACTCTACCAATTTGACAAAGTATCAAAATAATCCAGTTCTTACGAAGACGTATTAACACAATTAGTATTACCAATAAGTTTTGTATAATTTTAAATTCTCTTAAACTTTTACATTAATTGGAAATTCAATTATAATTGATTTGCAAAATAATTAATTTGGGTATTATGCCTTTGTCGATAGAAAGAAATTTGTTAATTGCAAAAAGATGTTTACATATTTTTTATTCGGTTTTTACTGTTTCAATGTTTAACGAAAAACATTTTTAACAAGTGGAAATGTAGATACTCATTCCCACGAAATAGCAAATAGCCAAAAGAAATTTCGACCAATCACAGTTAGGTAATATGGGGTAGACAATTGACTAACGCGATAACACAAAACAAAAATCGATATTGACTGTTTCAAGCGATGAACAACATGAAAGTAAGTAAAAATCAACCTTATCAATTATTACTATTATTATTATTATTACAAAAACCTTGTGCCTTAAAAAAAGCATAGGGCACCAAGATAGCAGAACAGTAAAAACATCAACAGAATCCTGTAATTTAAAAAGAGCATACGGCAATAAGATAATTCTGTGTGTTCAAACATTTTGCGAAAATGTTTGTTTAATTCCTTCTCGAGAATTCAGTTCAATTAAATCTTTCTGAATAGTTACTGGCCAAGTTTTTCATCGTCAATCAACCTTTCTTTTGCCCTTATCAATTATTCGTTCCAATAATAGTCTTGTTGGTGTTTTGGACAGTAAATGAAGAATTTGATGATGTAATTTTCTTTATCTAATATAAGACTCAACTTCCTTCCGGCTTTCACTCAATCCTGTTATTTACGTTATGCCATTGTTTGCCATTATTTTTGTACTAGTATAATAAAGCTCAAACCCTTCCCATAGATTGGTTCATGTTTTATCTTTTCTAAATGGAGTTATAAGTTATTTTTATCTTTTTTTTAATGGTAGGTAAAAGCATAAACTCAAAAAGAAGCCCATATTTTTTGTAGGTAGTGTAACTCATTTCGGTGTCTAACACTCTAGTTTCTTCTGTTACCTCGTTAGTACTTGGAAACACTACATTACTAATAGCAGCATCATTCCGATAACGGGGTTTGGCGAAACCCGAATAGAATTTCAATCTTCAATATGTACAATTTCCAGAGCCTAAAAATTTAATAAAACAACCTTGTTGCCCCATGATTTTTAAAGAGATAGGTTTTTGAAATTAATAATAATAATAATAATAATAAACTCCGCCTAGTTTGGATTATAAATGATTCAATCTAGCCAGTCACAAGCCTGGATAAAGGAGGAGGGTTTGAGCGCGTAAGGTTAGCAACTTGGCCTCTGTACAAAATTTATACTTTTACGGAAACGATACAAGAGGACGCCATTGCGGCAAACAACGGCAAAAAAGTGATCGCACGTATCTCGATAACAGAGTTACACAGATGACAGGATTGAGTGAAAGCCGACAGACAGCTCAATCTTCGATTTGCAGAATCTTCAATACCAACGAGACTTTGTTGTTGTTTTGTTGTAATTGTTGTTTTATTGCCCCATGCTTATTTTTAAAGCAAAAGGGTTTTATATAATATATAATAATAATGATAATAATAATAATGCTTCTTGTTATTTTTATAATCTTACAATCTGAAACATAAGCGAAATTTGTGACTTTGGAGTTAATTAACAAAAATTAAAAGAACAACAGATTACAATTATTACTATTGTATCAATTTCCAACACTTTCTTTGTATTAAATTAGAAAAAGTTTTTTGTATTTAAATAAGGCACCTAGTTGAAAAGAAAAACTAGTGTACAAAAAATAGAAGTTTATTTAATTAAATGTGTATCTGTGTGTGGAGTTTAAAAATTTAGATTAATGTGTTTAACAAGCAATGCTTGAAAACAAACACAGAGTATTTTGTCAAAGCCTGCGTGTTTTATTGAACAAAACGCCGTCTACACCCTATTACACAAATAGAACAAATAACTAACTAATTAATTGTACAATTGCGTTGATAGAAAGCCATGCATTGCTTTATTTTAAAATGTTGAAATGTTTGTTTATAAAAATCAAAAATCAGTATGACAAATATTACATTTTTTTGTGTCTTTGTTTGTTTGTTTGGATTTGTATTTGTAAACAAAATTAAATAAAAGAAAAACTTACTTTATTTACACGTGTATAAAAATTTATGCTTTTTTTATTTTGTTTGCATAAATATTATTAAATTTCAATTTAACAAAATACCTATGGTTACAAAATGGCATTATTTTAAAAATTGGTATAAGATCACTATTTTGAACATAATATACTAAAAATCATAAATAAATACTAAACAAAATTGTCTCTTTTAAAATGTGAGAATAGCGTACATTGATAAAAGAATTAACGTTTGTAATTAAATATTTGTTAACAAAAAGTAGTAACAACTTGTTTTCAATATATAATAAAAATTGGTTAGTAAATAATAATTTACGAACATTGTTATAATAATTATTATTACTATTATTACTATTACTAGTATTATTATATTTAGTTTTAATATTTTAGTAGAAACGTATTCACATTTATAAAATACAAAAAGAATAATGTTTTTACACCAAAAAAGTCAATGACCGCTTTTACGATAATTTAAAAATTAAAAAAAAAACGTATTATCATTGTTATAGAAAAAATTTTGTAGATTCCTCAAACTATAAGACATTATAATAGACATTAAAAACTGTAAATTACGTTGAAAAACAAAAGATACAATTTGTTTACATAGAGTATAGCAATCCGTATAATACAAGCACTAAAGAAAAATGCATAAGCAGTTCATTATCAATATTTTCTGAGTTTGTTAGAGGTCTAGCTAACAATGGAATGCACACATTGTAGTAAATATTTGTTTCTCACAGTTTTGTTTTTAAAAAGATTTTAAATTATATTAAATTTTTGTATATTTATATTTCTCTTAGTTGTTTTTTTTTGTTTAATTGTTTTACAGAAAATACTTTTTCTAATTGGACTTTTATTAAAATTAAACAATATTTTTTATCTGTGCAAGTACTGAGACTCAAACTTATACCCACCCAATTTTTAAGTTACCATTTGTATCTCATTTATTAGAACATAATAATTTATTGCTTTCAAATTGATAAACCTTTATAATAAAGTAAATATACACATTTCACATTATACTACTTACATAAAGATTTAAGTAGTACGAAACATTAAAAAAAACGTTTATCTAAAAAATTACTTTTTTAATTAAAATTTTTTTTTTTTTTGAATAAAATCAATTTATTGCTATTGTTATCGCATACTAGTTTTATGTGTTTAAACGTTTAGTCAAATTTTTGTCTAATTTTATGTAACATTTATTTTCATTAGATTTTCCCAAATGGTTGCTAGCCAAGTTTTTTGTAATATACCATCCTTCCTTGATCCATTTTTAATTTTCCATTCCTAAACTATTTTTGCTGATTTTTTAATTTGGAAGTTGTAAATTTTAAACCAAATTTATCTAATTGTAACAAGGTTATGTGGTGAACGAGAGTCGGTTCTCTTCATGAGCTCGTTGTTTGAGATGTAAGCATGCCAATATTTTTAAGATACATTTTATTTTTACACGTTGTAAAAATAATATTTGATGCGTACAAAACAAAATTTTATTTTCGACCAGATAAATAAACATGACCATATTGATTAATTATTTTACTACTTTGAATAGTTTACGAAAAACATCTTTCAGCAATGGACATTTTAGCAAACCCAACGTGGACCCGCATTTAGTTCCGGTGGTGGGATTTAAATCCAAGTTTATTAAATCTAAGTTGAACGCTGTATCGCTATATCACTCTGAAACAAAATTAATAAAATACTAACATTACCTTTCTAAATCTGACTATAATATAAACTTTGGTTTAATGTCTTTAATAATATGAGGTATTATTTTGTAATAATAAATTGTACAAAGATATTTTACATTACACAAAAGCTTTTTTAATTAAAATTAGCTAGAAGTGCTGGTAAATATCCGTATTAAAATATTAAAACAGGACCGAGATTTCGGTAAAATCTTACACTTAATAAATTAATGTTGTTTTACAATAAAAATTTGATAATCTGCTATAAGTTAAATCAAATTATTTGCAAACCAAAATATAATAAAATTGATTATTAGTAAAAAAATATACCGTTATAAAATATATCACTTGTTATTATTACAAAGCCCTTTTACCTTGAAAAAAGCATTGAGTAACAAAATCGCATCAGTATAAAAATAACAACAAAGTCCCATAATTTAAACAGATGCATGGAGCAACACAATGATTACATGTGTTCGTACATTTTGCCAAACGTTTTGTTTGATCTCATAAAATAGTAATTTCAGTCAGATTTTGTCAAACGGTTTACAGCCAAGTTTTTTACCATTATTAACTATCCATTTCATAAACGTTTTTTTTTGAGGCAGTAAACGCAGAATTTAATTAAACAATTTGTTTGTTTAATTGTAATGATGTCATTTAGTAAACAAAAGTTGGTTCTGCTTGTTTACTCTTTGTTTGCAATGTAATCGCACCAGGTAATCTTTAAAATAATTCTAAGATACCGGCGGTTAAAATAATTCACCATCTTATCAAATTGTTTGTTTGTTTTTATGTTTGAGTTCCATATATTGCCGTGGGAATAACCATTGATACGTACAAACGATCAACTTCAGGATAATAAAAAACATAACTATATTGATTTGAATTTATAAAAAACTTTCCAAGTTTGGCTTTAACATTAATTTTGCTTTTTTTGTCTTTACCAATGGTGCTTCTCAGATATATAAAAAAATCAACAAATTTAATATTTTGTTTACTAATTTTAATGGGCAAATATTTACTTAACTTTATGCACAACATTTTCGTTTTTTAACAGTTAATCCGTAAAACAATTTAAGAAATAATGTTACTAAGGCGTGTTGTTATATTTTAGATCATTTCCGGTGTTGTACTGAGTAGATCACTATTATCCCAAAATCCAAATTTATGTATTTTTAGTGAACTGACTCCAGATGGGCTACGTAACCGATCTTACTAAATTTAAACAATGGGGCGATTTAGAACAAGCGGTGTGGCTTGTGATAGAAAGTTGCGTTAATAGGTGCTAGTTGAACTTTTCCCCTAATATCTACGTCAGTACTGATTGCGTGTAGTAATGAATAAAATACAAGACAAAAAAATAGTTTAATGCTAATTTTACAATATCAAAAACACGAGACGAAACCAAAAACCAAAATAGAAGCGGAAAATAATTATAAGAGCGGCTGTGATTAATGGCGTAGAAACGTAGCCGTTCTTACCGATATAAATAATTTATACATTCAAACAAATATGTTAATATTTAAAGAATATTGGTTTCAAAAATTAAATGTTAATTTTTGTAATCAAATAAATCACATTGTTTATTATCTTTACAGGTTGATACGCGAGTTGAGTAGGAGCAAAGCTCTTTTTGATCCTCAATTTAATTTATTAACGATATTAGGAAGATTCAGGATTTGGGAGAAATATAAAATGGATAGTGAGGTAAATAATTATAAAATTAATAAATATATAAAAATTAATAGTAAAACAAATTATGTATTGCAATGCCAAAACACTGCAATAATCTTCAAAAAAGATTTTAAAAAAAGGATGAATAACACTCCAATGGATATGTAGCGCAAAGTGCACCTCACCTCATGAGTGAGTGCTTTCTATTTTTTCGCAAATTGTCACATTACATATTTATTATTGTTCTATTTGGTACCATAAAACAAATTATTCATAAATGGAGTCATAATAAAATTATTTATCAGAAGAAACAAAAAATGGTAACAAAATACAATTTTGACGGACCCCTGTGACAATTTTGAACATATCAGTATAAACACTTTTTGGTACAATTAACGCATAATATTCGCATATTGTAAAGGTATTCCGTAGACCTTGACAATTTTCTACAAAGATTCTCGATAAACATTGTTAAAAGCTTTTATGAAATTAATACAATTATTTATAAATAATTGCTAAACTTTTTGTTACTGTTCAATATTGTTAGCGAGAGTAAGTACTTGCTCTATACAAGTTCTTTTTGTTGAAAACTTGCTTTTTGCTTTTTTTAATTGTTTATCTACCAAATTACTTTAATGTTTTAAAATTACTTTACAAAACAGACAATAAGGTTATTTCGCCCCAATTACTGGAATTGTCAAAGCTTTTATGTTTCAGCAGAATAACAAATTCTCTTTACTTAAATGATTGACTTTGAAATTTGTTCATTATGCTAGTAACATTAAATAAATAGGCAAGCTTGCATGTTACCACGTCACCTACGTGTTTAAGTATTTTTGTGTTTGTTTCGTCAAATCCTTTTGCTTTATTAATTTTTAACGTTTGTATTGCATGGATTACTTTAGTTACAGAAATGCCATTAATACATATTTCCAGTTATTGAACTACCTTTATGTCTTTATCGTTATTAAAATCTATGAGAGTATTTGGCGTAAACTGGTTAAGTATTACTTTAAAATGCTTTACCCAATCGAATGATTGCTTAGTCTGTAATTAATATTTAAAACAATGTCTATGATCAAATAGATTTTGTACTTTTTACAAAATTAAGCATGTATTTTTAAATAAACTGTGAAATTACTGTAGAATAATTGGTTGATTAAGATGCTCACATAAAAATAAAAGTAATTATTTAGTGATTTTCATTCTTTTTAAAACAATGTTTTTAGAACAGGATTGGGATCAAAACCATTAATTACATTACATTAAACATGTACATTTAAAAAAGTCATATTGCTAATGCAAATGTAGTTTATCTCATTTGTTATGTTTTTGCAAAAAATACGTCTTGTGTATGCTTTTGTAAACAAAAAAATGTTAAAAACGCTAATTTAAAAATAATTGCTTATGATTAACAACTTATTAAAATTATTGTTTATGTTATAAACATAGCTACATACTCTAATATTTAAAGATTGTCTAGTATCATTTTTAATCATTTTGCGTTATAAATTGAATTTTAACATTCAATATTCTGTTACTTGTCAAAAAACAAAATATAAAAAATTAATTATAAATTATTTTAAAAATATTTTTAAATAATTGTTTTTTTAATATAAATTAAAAATATATTATTTATAATGTATTTGTTTAAACATATTTAAAACATTATAAATAAGCAATTTTTTAAATAATGAATTTGTTATCACTTGTTTTATTATTTTTTGTACATTTGTATGTCTTAAAAACTACATTATGTGTAATAATAGTAAATAAGTTAGAAGGAGTACCGGGACAAGGATATTTTTTAAAAGCAAATTTGGGTAGTCCACCACAAGAGGTAAATAATTAACAAAAATAAATATTATTTATACTCATATTTAAGATGTTAATTAACAATTACAATATTACTTTAAATTAACTTAATAATAAATATTTTAATTACATATATAACATTTATAAATTTTTAATTTACAACATTATTTTTTTTAATAAATTTTAATAATTATTTTAAAACAATACAAATTATAGTACTGTAAGTTTTTTATTAATTTTTTATTTTTATTTTTACATTTTAAATGCATTAAATTTTTAAAATTCTACTGATATTGTTGTTTGATATTTTGTTAAAAATTGCAGTAAAACATTATTTTACATCAATTAAAATTTTTTTATATTTAGCAAAAATTTTAATTTTGTTTGTTTTTATAGTTTTATTAAAATAGGTTATTACAAAATTTAAAAATACAATAAAAACAAGAACAGCAATGTAAATTAATGTAAAACAAAATATTTATATTTTTAATTAATTTATAGTGCTCAAAAATGTATAAAAAATTAATTAATTTAAGAAATAGTTATTTCAATATAATTTTTAATTTTTTTTACAAAACTGAAATAGATTTAATAGTTAGTCAGTTGTATAAGACTAACATTATTTTTAATAAATATTTTAGTAAGTATGTTGTACAAAAATTAAGATAAATTATTTTACATTTTAATTTAATTAAATTATCTGTACTCTATTTGTGCTAATTTTTATAACTAATAGTAAAAAAATACGTTAATATGCTAAATATATGTTTACCAAAGTATAAAAAACAAAATAAATTAATATCAATATTAATAAGTTTTATTATATCTGATAATATATGTTAATATATTACTTAATTATTATTTTATTTTTTATTTTATGTTTGCTACTTTAAATGTTTTACAAAAAACACCTTTTAGCAGTAAACATTTTAGCAAAGCCGAATGTGGGCCCGCATTTTAGTGCCGGTGATAGGATTCAAATCCATGCCCACGAGGGTCCAAATTTGAGCGCTGTACCGATGGACCACCTCGTTTGTTATTATAATTTAAATTTTATTATTGGTAAAAACAACAAATTTTTTATGCAGTACTAATTATTTATCTCATAAAATTGTTTTACATATAAAACAATTATTATATGTTTTTTAACTACAACAAAAGTTAAATTTCATTTTAATTGTTAATAATTAGGCATCAATAAAGTACATTTTGAGTTGCTTTATTTTTATTTTAATAGTTTTTTTTGTTTAGCATATTCAACAAATAAATTTTTTTAATAATTAAAATTAGTATATTTTAAATAATAATAATAATAATAATAATAATAATAATAATATTTTTACATTATAAATTATAGGTCTAAAAACAATTTGTTGCTGCAATGCCAAATTTTGTAACATTCTTGATGCCCTATTTTATAGTGTTTTCTCTTTTGTTCTAAATTATTTTTAGTAAATTAAACGTTATTATTTAGACAACAATTAATGTATTACATAAACGTTTTAAATGCATATACAATGTACATTTTTGTGTTTATTTTCTAGATCTACGATTTTAATTGAATAAATACCAACTTAATTAAAGATCTTTTTAGGTTACCTGTTTTTATTAAAATATATGCTAATTAATTTTAATTTAGTTGTAATTTTTTTACAAATTATGTTATTATAATTATTTATTATTATTATTATTGTTATTATTATTATTATTATTAAAAATACATTAAAATTATTAGTTATTTGCATTATAATAATGCAAAAATTATATTGTAAAATTAATACTTGTAGTAAATGTCCTAATAATTTAGTTTTTAATAATAAAAACATTTTAAATGCTTTAATCATAGTTAATTTAAACCAAAACAAATAAACAAGTTAAGAATAAAAATAATTAAACAATTAAAATAATTTAGTTCAGTGCATTTATGTAAATGTTTAAAAAAATGTTTTGCCTTTCAATTTTCAAAAATAGTTTAAAAATAATTATTTAACGTGGCAAGAGTAGCAGAATTGGTTTAGCGTCAAGCTTAAAAATAGATTAAAAAAACATTAATTTTAGTTTTGCTACCTGCACTAATTGCAGCACCTTGTTTGACTTTGTAAAATATTTACCAATTAAAACATATTTTTATGATAAATTCAAGTAGCAAAAATTTGATTGACTATAACTGTCAGATTGGAATTGTCAGATTCACTTAAATAATAAATCTACTTGGTTTTTAAATTAATCAGGAGCATTGTACAGTTGTTTGATCCTTATTTAAAATTATCAGTAGCGCATACCTTTCAAGTTTTACACACATATAAACTTGAACCCATCTGGTATCAGACCAGCGCATTAAACCACTGAGCTACAGATGAATAAACTTGACCTTGTAAATGTATTTTTTTATAGCACATTTATTGTGCCAATATGGTTTAGTGGTAAAACACGGGATTTGAACTAATATAGGCATGCAATAAAGAAACACCTTTGACACTAAATGCAGATTGTTGTTTGACTTTTCTAAAATATTTTTCTGTTAAAATATGTTTTTTGTAAAACAATCAAACATTAATACATAGAAAACAAAAATAAACAAGCTAATTAGTATTGTAGTCACATTTATTGCCAAATCAAACAATAAATGCAATTTTTGAATAATTTATTGCAAAACCATTAAACAATATATTGCAATTTAATATTATATTTTTTAGCACAATACAAAATTATATACATTTGACATCGCAGCTTGAATTACATTTCTAATGCACTAGTTTATAACAAATAGTTTATTATTCACAAAAACAATTAAGTGCAATTTTAAAGTTAATGCACTTTAAAATAAAATTAGTCAAATGTTGATTTACATTTTATATTAAGAATTATAATGCTTTTAATAAATTAAGCTTAATTAAGTTAATAGTTAAAATCAATTGTATGTATAATTTTGTGGCCTGTAATGCATAAATGTTTGTCGGCAGATAAACATATAAAAAAGTTTACTAAACCGCGAGCTTATGTAGAATAGCTTTTAACTATATAATAATAATAATAATAATAACTAACAAAATTATTATTATGTCAAAAAAGTATTTGCTAAACTAAATTTTTTTTTACAGCTTTTCCCTTTTTTATGGGGGGTAGCTAAAAATACTGAGTTTCCACTGTAGAGCAGTTTATGTCTTCTAGCCAAATCTTTTGCTTTTATACCCTTCCACTTTGTTTCTTGGAGGCATAGTAATGTCCAGTTTTTTTCTATTTATTAGTCCAGTTAGTTCTTTTCTTTTACTTGTTAACAATTCAATGTTTAAACTGCCCACTCTCAAAGTTATTTTTTTACATTTACGTTAAATTAACCTCTTTAATCTGGCTTGTCTGTTATCAGGTAGCCCTCGTTGATTTATCACATAACTCAGACAAAGGTCATGCGCGTCGCTTATAGGAGACGCTCTAACGTTTATCAAACCAGTATAAAACATTACAACCATTATAGTATTTTGGCGTAGGTTTTATTGCCGGATTCCCTACTTGGCGTAGTTATTTGCTAAACTGAACATGGTGTAAAAAATAATCAAAAACGGAGTACATTAAAAAGAGACAAAAACATTAACTTAAATTAAATTGTTTGTTATTTAATAAAGTAGAAAAACATGCATTTGTAATATTTAACACAGATATAAATAATTTATTTATATTGTTTTTATGTATAAAAACAATCAAAAACCCTTATGTTAAACTGTTACTGGTTTATAATAATTTAATAACAAACTTTTTAAATCATTATTACTTAAATTTTTTTATTAAAAGACATATTTTAATACGTTAATGTTATAAATTTACCATAACCCAATAATGTAAAGTCTAAAAATGCAAAAACATTGTCAGCTGACCAAAGAACCACGACTCTTGATATAAAATATTTCTAAACAATTTTATATAAATTTAACCTCACTTAACAAAAAAGTAACTAATTACTTTAAATAATAAATATTAACATTAATAATTATTATAGTTATAATAATAATAATTATTATTATTATTTCTTAATTTTGTACTACCAATTGAAAATGTCACATTTTATCCACATGCATTCAAATAATAACAGATCAATTTCTTTATTGACACGGGAAGTAGTGACACTGCAGTAGCTGCTACCAATGCGTCAAACATTGATACATGGTATCGCCCCAACCGATCAACAAGTTTAACTTGTTCCAATGACGAACTGACAAACAATTATCAAAAAGGCAATTGGACGGGCAATTTGTGTACCGACCTAATTCAATTTGAAAGCGATTTTAGTATGTGTTGTTGTGTTTTTAGTTTTATTGGATTTATTTATTGGGTTTACGATTTTCTAATGTATAATGATAATAATAATAATGGTAATGATAATAATAATAATAATAATAATAATAATTATTATTATTATTATTATTATTATTATTATTATTATTAGTAGTAGTAGTAGTAGTAGTAGTAGTAGTAGTAGTAGTAGTAGTAGTAGTAGTAGTAGTAGTAGTAGTAGTAGTAGTGTAGTAGTAGTAGTAATAGTAGTTCCACTGTAGTCGGCCCCAAGTCTGGTTAAGAAATAAACAAAAAATTAAAAGAATGATCTCAATTACAAGAATTCGTAAAATCCAACTGAAAGCTCAGTTTTCAATATGCAAAATATCTAATGTTATATACAAAACAATTGTTGTTTTATGCTTATTAAAGCAAAAGGGTTTTAAAATAATAAAAATTGTTATAAGAAATTTGTAGTCTCTAAATGATATTTCTAATGTTGCTTTAAAATAATGTAAAGGATGTACTTTAAAACTTCCGTTTTAGTAAAATTATAACCAACATACTAAACGTTAACTTTAAAGCATACCAATAATGAGTAAGAACATGTAAGAACAGAAAATTAGAAATTTTTGCCCATTTTTATAAACAAACTGTGGACCAACCTGCAGTAAACGGTACATTATTAACGTATCCTATTTGCACTAGATGCATCCGAACCTGTTGTACAATTTAGAATTATTATATCTCTCATTCAATCATCACATGACTTTTTCCTCATCCACAATCATTCATCAAACCCAACATGGTTTGGTATCATCGGCTTGGCATTTTCTTCCATATCCAATCAAGTCCAAGGGCACATCCACCAATCGGCATCAGCCATTCAATTGATATGGAACAGATTTGTCTACAATTTTCATTCCAATCATGATCTGCTAGAAAATTTGATACGAAGCACCCATGTGGCCGACCAGTTCAGTTTGGTGTTGTGTGGAACGACACAAGTAAATATTTTATTTTACAATTAATGACTACTTGCAAGTAGGCAAAAATATTATGCAAACAAAAAATAAGTATTTTAAATTGGCTGTATGTAAAAGCATTATAATTTATTATTATTATTATTATTATTGTTGTTGTTGTTGTTATTACTATGTGTGTCTGGGTAGTCTTGTGGTACAACGCTTGACTCGAACGTGAGTGGGCATAGGTTCGATTCCCATCACTGGCACTAAATGCGGGCCCATGTTTGGCTTCGCTAAAATGTCTACTGCTTAACATCATGCTGAACATCTTTCAACAGTAGACAATTGAGCAAAGCCAAACATGGGCCCGCATTTAGTGCCAGTGATGGGAACCGAACCTATGCTGCCCACTCAGGTTTCGAGTCAAGCGCTGTACCTTTAAATCACACCGGTATTAATTTTTTTTTAATTTGGATAAGTTTATAAATGTTATATTTGAGTATTTTAGAAATAATGCAATAAAATATACATTTGTTCATAAAGAAAGTTTAAATATAAATTAATAATTATTAAATACAATAACATTTGTAAAAAACATTTCTAATTGTAATTATTGTAAACCTTTAAAAATGTTTGTGAATATATTTTAAGATGTGTATGTACTTTTAAAATTTTTAGTCACAAACTCTCTTTTCGCATAAACAAAAAATGGAAGGTTATGTAATATTTGGCGATGTAAAAACGTATAATGCAAATAACAATAATAACAAAACACAGAAAAAATTGATAAAATATCCTATTTTAAAGGAAATTACAGCACCGAACACTACATTTTTATATACACCTATTCGTAGGCCATGGTATTATGAAGTTATTCTAACTGGTATTTTTATCAACAACAAGAATTTGGTACAAAATTGTAAACAGGTAAAAAAAACTTATTTTTGTTGTATGAATAATAATTATTGCTACATTGCGTTCTTTTATTTTGTTCAATGTTATTTTGAAGTAAAGGTATAAAAATGTTAAAAACCCTAGCTAAAGAAGACTATAAATGAAACGATCTAACCAATCCCAGGTCTAGATAAAGAAGGAGAGTTTGCAGCGAAAAGAATATTCGACAATAAAACAAAACATCGTCAAAATCATTTATTGGTTATAATGCTTCAATATTTGATGTGATGCACAACCAAATGAATAAAACGGACCAAAAACAGCCACTCTTCATGAATGAAAAAGTAAACGTATAAAAATGTAAATGCACAAGTATTATTAAAATTTGCAGTAGATTAATGAAATGGTTTAACAAGAAAACGAAAATACTTTAGCAATTAAACCTGTAATCTCTAAATGCTATTTTTACATACATTTTTATTAACCTTTATATGTTATATTATTATTATTATTATACATGGGGGTAGAATAAATGTCAATACATCTAAATTCACTTATATTCGGTCATTAAATTCTAATATAATTTTTGTCATTTATCATAATTGTCAAACTAGTTTGGATCAGAAATAATTCAATCTAGCCAGTCCCAAGCCTGGATAAAGGAGGAAGGTTTGAGCGCGCAAGGTTAGCAACCTGGCCTCTGTAAAAAATTTATACTGCTAGGAAAATAATAGAAGAGGACGCCATTCCGGCAAACAATGACAAAGAAGTTATTGCACGTATCTGGATGACAGAGGTACACAGATAACAGAGTTGAGTGAAAGCCGAAAGAAAGCTCAATCTTCGATTTGCATAATCTTCAATGCCAACGAGACTTTGTTGCTGTTGTTGTTGTTTTGCAGTTGTCTTATTGCCCCATGTTTATTTTTAAAGCAAAATGGTTTTTTATAATACATATAATAATCCTGGCTGTAACACAATATCTATCTCATCACAATATTTTAAAAGTAGAATTAAAATTAACTTTTTGTTATGTAGCTAGTCAAAAAACATTGTCTTTGAATGAATATTGGCCTTACCACTTATAAACATAATTGTGCGCTAATAATGTTTTTTTTTAAAACATTAAAGAATTGTCTTTATTTTTTATAAAAACAATAAAAACAAAATTAGTAACCTGGCTTCTGTAAAAAATCTATATTTCTACAAAAACAATAAGATGATGCCATTTCGGCAAACAATGGCAAAGAACTGATTGCACATACCCAGGTGATAGAGTTGAATAAAAGTCGAAAGTTGAATCTTCGATTGGACAAAATAAATTACTCGGTAAAATTATACATTTAAGGATCAGTAAGAACGGTTTTGGATGATGGCAAAAGAAAGGTTGAAGTAGACCACAGAAAACCTGTCTAAGAACCATTTGGAAAATTCTTCGAAGACACGCAATTATTTTGTTGCCCCATGTTCTTTTTAAATTATGCAACTCTGTTGTTGCTTTTCGCTATTACGAGATGTGCATGGATTCAATCCTTACTACTGGCACAAAATGTGGGCCCACGTTCAGCTTCTCTAAAAAATGTCCACAACTGAAAAATGTTTTTCAAAATAGTAAATAAAAAATTAACATCAATCATATTAAATAAATTTAACTTTTGAAAACATACAATTAATAAGCATAGTACGTATTTATGTCACTATCGGGGAAAATAATTACCCAAAAATTGGAAACTAAACTTGACCTTGTACACATCAGAACTTCTGATCTAAATTGATTGGAATTGATAAACTAAAAAATGCTGTACTTATTTCATCACAACCCTTCCCCCTTCCCCCAACCAATCACAGCTCAATTTCGATAAAACAATTGTTGACAGTGGAACGACCAACATTTATTTGCCCAGTCCAATTTATCAAAATTTGGTCTGGACATTGTACAACCATTTGACCAACATATCATCCCCTCTGTTAAAATTCAAATCAACGCTGTCGAATGCCTTTTGGCGTGGACAAACGGCCTTTTGCGAATTCGTAATCGATCCGTCGGCAATGCTGAATGCTTTTCCCTATTCCGAATTCCCACCTATCGAATTTCAGCTGGTTACGACAAGACCCGATTTAGGTGTTTTGTCTCTATCGCTTTCACCCGAGGTAAGATTGCAATAATTAAGTTTGAATTGACCAAGAGAAAAAGTGTATCAAAGAGGTGCTCCAATAAAAAATTAAAGAAATATATAACTTGAAATTATCTACATCATGGTGTCAATTAAAAAAAACAATAATAATAATAATAATAATAATAATAATAATAATAATAATAATAATAATATAATAATAATATAATAATAATAATAATAATAATAATAATAATAATAATAATAATAATAATGATAATAGTAATAATAGTAATAATAATGATAATAACTTTATTAATATTATTTTGTTGTTGCTGCTTGAACGTTTTACGGAAAACATTTTTTGGCAAATTGATCTTTATCAAAAACAAACTGCGACCCGCAATTAGTGCCAGTTGTAACATTCGAAGTCATTTTTATCCAATAATAACAATTATTATTATTATTATTATTATTATTATTATTATTATTATTATTATTATTAATATTATTAATATTATTACTATAACAGTAATGATAATAATAATAGCGATAATAATAATAATAATAATAATAATAATAATAATAATAATAATAATAATAATAATGAGTAATAATAATAGTAATATAAATAATAATAATAATAATAATAATAATAACAGTAGGAACAGTAATAGTACGACTAATGATAATAATAGTACTAATAATAATAATGTGAGCACACCTTTATAAAAGTACCTGTTTTGCTAATTACTGACATCCAATTTTATGCAACATGTTTAGCAATACATCAAATTTTTGGGACGTCATGAGGCTCAAAATTCTTTTTACGATTGTTACGCGTTTGGCATTCAGCCTTCGCAGTCGGGTACGATTTTGGGAGCCGCATTTTTGGAAGGATTTCAAGTTCAATTTGATCGAAAACATATGAAAGTAGGTTTGGGCTTTAAATTTTATTTAATACAAATAAATTAATTGGGATGCTAATAACTAGTAGCAGTGAGTAGTCTAAATTTCTAATAATTATAATATTCCTTGCTGCGTTAATCCAGGCGCTTGGATGTACCTAGTCGAGGATACGCGGTATAACTAGGCTTCCGCTTTAATGTATGAGTGCAAGCATATGCCTAGGAAACTTAAAAGGTATCTTATGGTATACGTATACCATTTGTAGCCCATAGGCTAATGGAAATAACCGTGACAAAAAACCTTGTCAATCTTTTTAAACAGTGATGCAGACACAAAGATGCCGTCTACCAGCCAAAAAACTTGATTATTTTTTACGTTTGTTGCATTTATCAAATTATACAAATAATAAAAAGGTTATTGCGTTACTAACTAAATAAATGTATAAATCAAATTATTATTATTATTATTATTATTACATTAAGCTTTAATATCTCACTAGAGATACATTCAGCATAAATTACTTTTTTCAATGTTTATTACTTTGAATATTTTACGACAAACATCTTTCAGCAGTGGACATTTTAGCGAAGCCCAAAGTGAGCCCGTATTTTAGTGCCGGTGGTGGGATTCAAACCCATGCCCACCAAGGTCCAAATCGAGCGCTGTACCGCTAGACCACCCCTGCATAAATGTGGGAACGACGTGACCATTAATAAAAGTAAATAAATAAATTACAACAAAATTGCAATAAAAGTAGTAGTACGAATAATGGGAACAAAATGATACATAGAATGTTATGATAATGAATATAAATATAATCAGAACGGTAAACATGTAGTTCAAAAAAATATTTAAAATCACTGTACTTCTATAAGGCACAGTTACATAATGCTGTAGGATGTCCAAATTAGTTTAAATAAATGCGTGGGTGGAATAATTCGTACTTTAATACGTGTGTTAGAAGTTCAATTTTATTTGATTCTTCTGGATTGGTTAATATTTTGGATAAGTTTTGATTAGTTTTGGCATTGGACAACAATATTTGTACTTTCTGAAGGCATTTTTAACATTAAATTTTTGTAAATAAAATGATAAAGATAGAATCGCTAGTTTTAAGTTTTAACTAGTCAATCACACCAGTCTTCACGTTACTGCAAACAGGTTCAAGTTCATTCTTCCATATCCAAAATGACATGGAACAATAAGTAAACGTCACACGTTGCTACTGATTATAATATATTTTTAATAATTTCATGTACTTCAAAAATCGTTTTTTTTTAATTGTCCTGCACTTAAATGTACCTCCTTTCTTAATGTATACTTAAAACTGCATTTGTTTTACAAATTCTACTTATTCTATAAATATTATAGTGGTCTTGTACCGAAATGGTCCAGTGGTAAATTTGAACTAAGACAATTACAAGTTTGAATCAGGACTAAATGCGTGTTCCCGTTTACATTTTCTAAATGTCTACTTAGTAAAAAATATTTTTTATCAAGCATTTAAGCAGGAACAACACAATAAATAATCAATGTATTATACAAGGAAAATTAATTAAATTTTGTCTAGCATTGATATTTTAATCAAATTTTTGTAATTTTGAAAATATTGCTGTTTAACAAATGTTTAAATATAACTTGCACAAATAAAATTAAATCCATTGTCTAAAAATAGTACAAGTTACATTGTTACTTATTTTTCAATTTTGCTTATTTGAATGATGGACAAAAAAGGTCAGCGCTACTTCTACACTAGACTCGTTTGTCGATAGCCATAAATTCCAATTCTACAACCCGTACTTCATCTAGAGATGTGCCAAATGTATTGAGATAAAAGAAAATTTAGAAACAATAGTAAGCACATACCAAACCTTAATAAAAATCTTTATTTCGATTCAAAAATTCTAGATTGGTTTTGCCAATTCACCGTGTACCAAATATTCCAACCTCCTGAATTCCACTTTCGTCTCTCGTGTAAACGGCATCAAATCGTGGATGCGTCAATTGAACACAATCAAATCGCCATGGGATTGTGCTTTGCGCCTGCCCATGTACGTCTATTTGCGCAAGTGGACGTCTCTTTTGTTATATGTGACGGCATGGTTCACTGTAATCTTCCAACTTATTTTAATGCTTATTGATTGTGTGGTATTGAAAAAACCGATGGAGTAATAGTACAGTTAGCAGTACATGGAACACGTACCGACAAGCACATTACAATTTACACACACACACACATATAAAGTTTGTGTTATTTTAAATTATTTTAAACATTTATCCAGTTTTATTATTTATTTGTTATATTGTTTTAGCAATGAATTATTAGGAAAATATTTCCATTTTTATATACAAATTTTGCACTCTAGTTTGTTAGGAATTGAATGTTTACATATCCGTTTTAACTTTCTAGTTTTAACAATCTCTTTTTATTGTGGCCATAAAATATTTTGCTTTTCCGTTCATGTAAACAATAACGTTTTTAGCAATGCTACAAATATAACATAAATTACAAAAACGATCGTGTGTTTTTTAAATTGTTGTAATAGTATAAAATATAATTACCCATACAATGTTTGCATTTTTAATTTTTAAAACTTCTTTCACGTACAGTTGTAATAAAAAATGTATGTGGTACAACGTTATACCGAGAATCATAACACTCTGTCTATGGGATTAATAAACTGTCGATATAATAATTATTATCATTACAAAACCCTTTTGCTTAAAAAATAAGCATGGGGCAATAAGATAACAATTACAGCAAAAATTAACATCCCCAACACTGATTAAGGTTTTGGCATTAAAGATTCTGCAAATCGAAAATTGAGCTTCCTTTCGGCTTTCACTCAACCCTGTCATTTGTGTAACTCTGTCATCGAGATACACGCGATCACTTCTTTGTCGTTGTTTGCCGGAATGGCGTCCTTTTATTGTTTCCGTAGCAGTATGAATTTTTTACAGAGGCCAGGTTGCTAACCTTGCGCTCGAACCCTCCTTCTTTATCCAGGCTTGGGACTGGCTAGATTGAATCATTTCTGATCCAATCTAGGCGGAGTTGTCGATATAAGACCAAAGAATATACCAAGATAGTATATATTATACCAAACGGCTAGATTAAACAGGAAAATTCTTATGAATATCAACGTGAGTGATTGGTAATTAAATGATAAAGATAGAATATATATATATATATATATATATATATATATATATATATATATATACTCGTACAAAGTTGCACTAATGTTTATAAACATATATGCACACAGTAAATCTATTTTCAAGATTATTCAACTCAATGTAAATCGCTTCAAATTGATTAATAAAAATGCTAAATCAATGTTATATATATGTGGGTCAGTTAAAACGTGATAAACCACCATTATTACATTCATAAAGTCACACACGTATTACTCAACTTGTCTACGAAATTCAAATAGGCCTCTACACGTCACTTATAAGTTTATACCATCTTATCAAAATGAAAAAGATTATTTGTGTGCAACACACAAAAAATAGTACCTATGTAGCAGTGCCATGGCTGTTTTGTCTAAAGTGGTTACCCATTCCGGCGTCTAGATATCCTTTCTTTTCAACACGATAAAAAAAGACATCTCAAATGGACTAGCCATGTATTACGTAGACTGCCTACTTTTCCAGTCAGAATAGCTACTGAAGCCCAACCATTAAGCGGATAGTCAATGAGTAATTTGGACGAACATTGTACTCAGTCATTTATGCTAAGTTTCTTTGTCCAAATGAATTGCTTATCCTTTGCAGTTAATAGAGCTCATTCATTATGATCAGCATCGGAGATAAACATGCCCCACCGGTTATTATCGCCCAGCGTAGGACAAATTCCAAAACATCCGCAAAAACACCAACTTTGGTAATGTGCACTTCATGAACGACATTTCAGGTGTGCTGACATTGAATGTTAATTATATCCCGAGTTAAACCCTTCCAGTAATCTCTATTAGCTGCAAACGGTAAGCCAACGGTTGCCCAATTAAGTAATTCATTTAGACGAGGGGCCTTACTATAGATACAAGCACTGAGTTCGCGTGATACAATGTCCGTGCAAATTCTCCGTTGACCGCCTGACCTTCTTTTCTATCCGGGTAATGGATGAGCTTCCTTAGCTATTCTGGCTGGATAAGTGGACGATCTACTTAAATTATGACCAATCCATTTTAATCGTCTTTCTCTTATTGTGTTAGAAATACATGGCCAATAAATGTTAAGTGTCTTACAAATATCTGAGAGCTCATTCTGGATGTAATAAACATTCAAAGTCGGCATAAATTATCCAATGGCTACATATGGTATACCTCAATAATCCATTTTCAGTACTCTGAGTGCATACTTGCACCATATGGAGGAATGAAAAGGTAATTATCACACCATCATTATGGGAAATTGGCACTTGATAAACATTAATCAGGATGATGATGATGATGATTAGCATTCCAACCAATTCAAATACAATATTGTCTACACAATAACACAAAACGTACATGAATTTTCGTCAAAATCGACAAAATTATCAAAAACCACCGACAGTCTTTCAATATCGTTTCTATTTTCATCAGTCAACAATCTATTGTTTGTCTGCACCAAATAGACATTTAAACTAGTAAACACTGACTGGCTTATTGTATTTATTTGTGCCGGTGGTAGAAATCAAATCCATGCCCACTCAGGTTTGAGTCGAGCGTTGTACGCGAAGCATCTTTTAGCAGTAGACATTTTAGCGAAGTCAAACGTAGACCCGCATTTTAGTGCCGGTAGTGGATTCGAACCCATGCTCACTGAGGTCCCAATCGAGTGCTGTACCGATATATATATATATATATATATATATATATATATATATACATATATATATATATATGGAATTTCTAAGTGAACAATATTTAATGTTATGAACAATTTTTAATTTAAATATAAAGTAATAATATTATAATAATTGTTTGTATTAGTGTCACTAATTATAAAGTAACCTTAAACGGTAGTGTATTTTTGTTGTTATTAGTACAATGTACTGTATGAGTGACATTTTATTAGTTGTTAAAATATAAGATTGAAATATATTTATTAAATTAAAGTTATATGTACTAAAATAATCAGTTTTATTTTTGAATTAATTACATAAACATTAATTGACTTATGTAAACACTTAAGTAAAATAGTTTATAATTTGTGACCGTTTATAGGGATGTATTAGAAAGTTAATTTTAAAAATTCGCATTAAACTTTGAATTTAAATGCATTATTACAATGTTAATATTACTACATTATTACTATTTGTTATTATTATTTATTACAAAACTCGTTTATTTTAAAATAGGCCTGAGGCAACAAAATAATTTCATATGTTCTAACATTTTGCCAAACTTTTTATTTGGTCCTCCTTGAGACATTTATTTCAATGTAATCTTCCCGAATACTTCTCTAATCTACCAGCCTTTCCTTTGTCATCATCAATTGCCTATTCCAAAACCGTTCTTGCTGGTCTATCGGGCGGTAAACGTAGAAATTGACCAACTAACTTCCTTCATCTAATTGTCACGGTTTTGCTGTTGTTTGCCGGAATGGCATCCTCTGTAGTTTTGCACAGAGGCCAGGTTGCTAACCTTGCGCTCAAACTGTTTTTCTTTATCCAGACTCAAGACTAGCTAGATCGGTTTATTTCTGATATTCTCTAGAAGAAGTTTTTATACTTTTTTTTCACTGGATTCCCGTTTAGTAAATAGGTGCTGGCATACACTTAAGCTGTTTAAAAGGTATCTTAAGGTAACTATTTGCCTTATGTAGGCAGTTGGGTTCGTAAATCCATTAACCGGCGCCAAACTTAAGGAAGATCGCCTCATTAATTTTTGTGAACACTGGCGTCATTGCAAGGAAGCGGTCTTCTAGCCAAGAAACTTCATTTATCCCTCCAAGTTCAATTCGCATCCGACAACCTTTCCGTATAGGAATTCGAGAATCTATTCAAATATGGAATCAATGCAGAGGTGGCTCTGCCATCAACTTATGTCATGTTATGTTTCATTAATATAATTAGCCGAAATAAAGTATTGTTCACTACATTATACGTCTCACGTGAATATTTGTTAAAATATTTGTAAACGAAATTTAATTACTTATTTTGTTATCATATCAAACATGTGACTATGTAACTGTATGCTTTAAAAGGATAAACCAAATATATTATTTTGTAGTTTAAAATCATGTGACGCGTCAATATAACAAACTTTAAATTTTATTAGACACAGTTCTTATAAATCATTGTATTTAATAGAAGAGTATTGAACTCAGTTACACACCATTTTTTATATGTGCGTCCAAGTTCAAAAATGCGATCTGCGTCTAATGTGGCTCAGGCCTCTGTCCTACATATCAACCATTTTTTACTTAACTCTTGTTGTATTCAACGTGTGCATCAAACGTTTGCGTCCAATTGCCGAATTTTTCGCTTCCGTCATGTTGTTCAGTATTAAATGTTCTAAAGGATTTGTTGAAGCGAAGATGTCAGAATTGTTTGTTGCAAATTTACTCAAAGTTATACAACTTTATATTTCTAATCCAAACTAGGCGGAGTTATTATTTTTTAAGTTTTTTATAATTAAAATTATTTAAGTGTCTTGAACTTTTTGGATAAGTAGCATCCAAATTGGGAAAATGGTGACGGTTACACATAAAAATTATATACACACTAAGTTAATTACATAAAACAATTACGCAACAATAATTTTTTTTAAATAATTATTTTTTACATAATTTTACAAATGCTTACATAGCCTAGCACACTTTACTGCATACATTTAATTTATAGCAAATTAATTAGTTTTAAAATAAGATTAAAAATTAATTGTGAAAATATTGAAGAAAAATTTTAAAAACTCGAACCCCCATTTTTGTTTTACCGACCTGTCAAACTTTTAATTTGACTTCTTAACCTTGACCACAATTTTGAACACTTATGGCACTTGATTACAGTGAGTTTATGCAGTGGAAGCTATTTCTTAACTGCTGAAAATTACGAAGCATTCAAAAAAAGTATGGTTATCTTTTCAACTACTAAATTTGTAAAGTTGGTAATATTTATTTTATACATATGTACATATTTTATAAAATCATTTATTTTTAAGCAGTGTAGTAGTATTTTTATCTTCTTGAAATGTGTAAATTTTGGGTTTTTTGTCTAATCGAGAGTTTGGTCATGTTATTTATACAAAACAATTATTTTTATTGTTTCAATTGTTAATATTACTAAAGTGCTGTTTAAGGATTATTTTAGTAAAATGTTCATGTGCCTAATATGCTTAAGTGATGTAAGGAAAGTCAATCTATTTTAATGTACTGAACCCTGTAGATGGATCTCCATATATATATATATATATATATATATATATATATATAATGCAACTCCGCCTAGTTTGGATTAGAAATGATTCAATCTAGCCAGTCCCAAGCCTGGATAAAGGAGGAGGGTTTGAGCGCAATGTTGGCAACCTGGCCTCTGCAAAAATTTATACTGCTGCGGAAACAATAAAAGATGACGCCATTCCGGCAAACAACAACGTTTCTGGATGGCAAAGTTACCAGATGACAAGGTTGAGTGAAAGCCGAAAGAAAGTGCAATCTTCGATTTGCAGAATATTTAATGCCAACGAGACTTTGTTATTGTTGTTTTGCTGTAATTGTTGTCTTATTGCCCCATGCTTATTCTTAAAGCAAAAGGGTTTTGTATAATAAATATATATATATAATATAAAATAATATATAATGCATCTTGTATAAAACTGTTTGTACCTGTTTTTCATTGCAATAAAGTGGTGCAAAAAACATACACCGCAACAGAATGAAAACCACCAGCACTACAAATGCGGATCTATGTTTAGGCCTGATCTAAATATTTATATCAACAAATTAAATCATGTTTCAATTGCAAACATTGAAATAAAGAAGCAAAAAAATATTATGTCATTGGTCTTAAAAATTGTTTTAATTAACTCTGATGAGAAAATGTGCCGAGGTGGCCTAGAAGTACGGCGCTCGACTTGGACTTAAGTGGACATCGGGGTTCGAATTCCACCACCGGCCCACGTTCGGCTTTGCTAAAATGTCCCCACTGCTGATAAATGCATTTCCCGTCAAAACATTCAAAGTAGCAAAAAAAGAGTTTAAAAAATAAATAAATAAAACTTGTAGATTATATATAGACTGACTATTCAAGCGCATAAACAATATTGTGGAATTTAAATCAAAAAATATATTGCATTTGTTATTTGGTTTGTGTTGATTTTAAACGTTTCTAGAACAGACGATCTTCAAAACCAAAAATGTAATGTACAATTAAATAGAATGAACTAGCGTTGTCCCATGCTTTCCAAATCGAAAAAAAAGTCAAAAAATCACCTAAAAGCCATCCTCTTTCATCTATATATTCTTTCTTTTTCAAACTATTATTCAAAACTAAAAAGAAGCCTTTTCAATTATAAAATTCTATTTATTTTACTAAAAATCACATACATTAAGGCGAAATCAATTTAATTAATATAAACTAAATTAAAATTTAAAAAATCCCCAACAAATTTACTTTTCTACCTTTACGTGCAACATAAGATTTTTCATTATAACAATTCGCATACTACACACAATGGATAAATAAAATTACAAATAAACATTTGGAGAAAAAAATTATCTACATCAATCATATCGCAAAATCAAAACAATTTTTATTACAAAAAAAATTTAAACTAATCAAAAGTAGATTGAATTGGGAAAAAAAGAAAACAAATTAGGCCAAAATAAAGTCAACGAAATAAAATGAAAATAGTGTTGCAATCTGTTCAACATGCCATACCACTTTCTGTCCTCTCCATCTACTTCTTCTCCTTCCCCTTCTTCTCCGCTTCGTCCAAAATGCATTGGACAATTTTGAGTGGAACTTCGAATGTGTCATAATCAATCAAAACAATGTCGTATATGGATTGATATTGTTCGAGTTTCTTTTCGACCTGTAAACAACGAAACGACACAATGTTATCATTCATTGGAATGCTAATGATCCTGAGGTGCTGAGTAATGCTTATAAAGTCTCAATTTCCAATAATGGTGATATTCCTGACAATTAGTCCTCCACGTGCTGCATCCTGGACTAGGTGCCCCTAGGCATCTAGACTAATAACAGCAGGGTCCGAGTGCACAGCGGTATAACTGGGCTTCCGCTACGGCGGGTGGATGCGAACATACACCCAGGATACTTAAAAGGTATCTAAAGGTATACGTATACCATATGTAGCCCTTGGGCTAAGGGAGATAACCCTGACAAAAAATCAGGTGGCTTCGTCAATCTTTGCGAACAGTGGCGACATCACAAGAATGCCGTCTACCAGCCAAGAAACGTTGTTATTCTCCTACATTTGTTACGCTTATCAAGCCATCGAAATCGATCTTTCTATGTACCGTATAAATATGGAAAATAATGAAGAGCTGACCACGTCACCAACCAAAATGAATAAAAATGAAATGAATCTACTTATCTAAGTGACTTAACACTCGAGGTCTAGCGGTACAGCCCTCGATTTGGACCTGGTAGACATGGGTTTGAGTCCCACCAGCAGCACAAGATGCTGTACATTCAGTCCATGCTGTGTTGGTCTAGGTTTAGAGACACCTAGTACAGAATTCGGCACGTAGAGGTGACAATCAGGAATATTACCATCATTCGAAATTGAAACTTTATAAGCCTTACTCAAATCCTCAGGATCATTTACATTTTAAGAGTGCTATGCCTTTAGTGAGTAATTAATAAATAAACAAGACGCTTTACAGATTCATTTAAACATCAAATGCGAATAGGTTCAAAAACATATGTAGAATAGTTAAAAATTATCACAATATATACGTATACCATATGTAGCCGTTGGGGTGAGGGAAATAGCCCTAACAAAAATCAGACAATTTCGTTCATCTTTACGAGCAGTGGTGCCGTCACAACGATGCCGTCTACCGGCCAATAAACTTTAGTACTGTCCTACGTTTGTTCTTTTTGTACAGCGATCGGACCCAATCGTTTAATAATGATCTGGGCAAATATAGAAATAGTGAACAGGTGCCAATAATACCAACTACGATGAATAAATGAATGCAATGCAATGACTGACCTACAGATGAGCCAACTTAAACACTAATAAAGCATGGTAGCAGAATGATTTAGCGGTACAGCACTCGACTCGGACGGTCAGAGTAGACATGGGCTCGAACCTTACCACCGGAACTATGTGCGGGCCCACCAAAAGATGCGTTTCCCGTAAAACATTCAAAGTATGACATTTGATTGCAAACAGCCTCATACATAAACAAACCGCCTTACCGATTCGTTTAAAAATCCGATGCGCAGTACCGTATCAAATGTGTCATCCGAAGCCATTCGAATGTCGCCAGGGGAATCACCTAACAAAATTACCGATGAACGTTGGACGTCCATGTTATAATCGTTGTTTTGAAAGTGTTTAGTATTGTGACTGTTGATAGCAGTTGTCGTCTTGTTAAATACGTGGATGATTGGACTAGAAAAAGCAACCAATTTGTCCTGTAAACATGGACATTATTAGTATTACTATTATATTATTATTATTATTATTATTATATATTATACAAAAACCCTTTTGCTTTAAAAATAAGCATGGGGCAATAAGACATCAATTACAACAAAACAACAACAATAAAGCCTCGTTGGCATTAAAGATTCTGCAAATCAAAGATTAAGCTTCCTTTCGGCATCTGTGTAACATTGTCATACAGATACGTGCGATCACTTCTTTGCCGTTGTTTACAGGAATAGTGTCCTCTTGTATTGTTTCCGTAGCAGTATAATTTTTTTTAAAAAGGTCAGGTTGCTAACCTTGCGCTCAAACTCTCCTCCTTTATACAGGCTTGGGACTGGGTAGATTGAATCATTTCTGATCCAAACTAATATTACTGAAATACCAATAATCCTGAGAATTGGAGTAATAATTATAAAATCTCAATTGCCAATAATGGTGATATTCCTGACTACTTATCTTCCATTTGGAGTATCCTGGACAAAGTGCCATATGCATCTAGACTAATGACAGTGGGGACTAAGTGTACAGCGGTGAGTGAATGAGTGCAAATATACGTTCATTTTACTTAAAAGGTATCTTAAGGTATATGTATACCATATTAGCCCTTGTGTTAAAGGATATAATCCGAACAAAAAATCAGGTGACTTCGTCAATATTTGCGAACAGTAGCGCCGACTCAAGGATTCTGTCGACCAACCAAGAAACTGTGTTATTCGTCTACGTTTGTTATGCTTATCAAGCCATTAAGATCGACCATTCTATACCGTATGCCGTATAAATAATGAAGGGATGACCAGGTAACCAACCAAAATAAATGAAAAAATTTATTATTATTATTATTATTATTATTATTATTACTATATTATTATTGTTATTATGCATCACAGTGCAATTTTGTTAATCTATTATACAATTTATATTATATAACCTACTTATAAGTAGTTTGAAAATAAAGCTGTAAAAAGTAATCCACTTACATTATCGTCAAACTGCATAAAATTTGATACAATTCGAATATTGTCATAATACAAATTGGAAAAACGCAAAAACAGAGCGATAACGTCACCCAGTCCGGCCGAAAATACCAATACAGGAATTTGACTAGTGTTTAGCAATTGCAAAAATTCGCAAACGTTATGTCTGAAGTAGAAAAGATACCATTTTATTAAACAGTTTGTGTGTATAAAATTATTTTACAAAAATCACAAACTGTATCTACATAAAAACATATGTTAGGTTACGATTACAAACTAAGTTTATGTTCACACATTGAAACTCCGTTTGTGCACAAAAATAGCTTGTAACTTAACCCAATGTGTGAGTGTGTGTGTGTGTATGCTAGTTTGTTTGTTACTAAATTGTATTAACCTGAATCTCAACTTCAACACTTAAACATTTATATATATATATATATATATATATACTAAAATTTTATATGCTTGCGACTGACAAAAATATACGAAATAATTTTATACCAACCTTGTAACGGCATCACGTTACAAAGACTAACTAGATGACCTGATATTTTGTCAAGGTTATCTCCCTCGGTCTAACAACTATAGATGGTATACATATACCTTGAGATACCTTTTAGATACCGTGAATGTATGCTTTCATCTACCCACCAAAACGGAAGCCCAGTTGTACCGCTGTGCACTATCATCCTAGTGTGTTACTAGGTGAACCAGGTAGAAATGACACAGTCGGAAATATCACCATAATTGAAAAATGGAGACTTTATAAGTATTACTCAAATCGTCAAAATCATTAGCATCCCGATGCTTTAAAAATACTTTTAAACACCTACATTGTAATATGCCCGTACTCGTCCACTAAACAGTAAGCAAAAATAAACCATTGTGACTGAGTATACAATGCACTACACTGACGTGATTAACATCACCGGCAATAAAAATGCGGGCCCACGTTCGGCTTCACTATAATGTCCACTCCTGTAAGATGCATTTCCCGTCAAAACATTTAAACTAGTAAACACTGACTAGATTATTGTATTTATTTGTGCCGGTGGTAGAAATCAAACACATTTGGCACAACACTCATTTTGCATCATCCATATCAAGAGACTAGACAAAAAATATCAGTATCCACCAAATTCGAGATGACCTCCAATTCCAACTTGCGCTGGTTTGGACATGTTCTTCGTAAAAATCATGATCCAATCTCACGTTCCGTAACTTTGGCTTGTCCAAATGCCGATTGGAAGAAAAGGAAAGGTGATCAGAAACGTACTTGGATGGACGCTGTTCGGGACGATCTTCACCCTATTTTGGCCGGGACTTTATCTTGGAAACAATGACAAAGTCGCTGAACTGACATATCTGTGCTCGCCTCCAAAAACCGTGAACGATGGAGGGGAATTATTCGTGATGCTTTGAGAACTTGGAACTAATAAAGAGGTGGCTTTGCCACCAACTTTTGTTGTTTTTTTTTGTTGCCCACTCAGGTTTGAGTCGGGCGTTGTATCGCTAGACCACCTCGGTATAATAATTAACATTTACCCAGATAGTTTAGCTATACAACGCTAAAAAAATGCCGTGCAAACATTCACAGAAGTAACAATCGATAGAAAAAAATATTGGCCAATTCACCTCAAAACCACTGCACATTCACGAACGGTTTTCTCGAGCGTTTGACGACCGATGCCACAATCGATAATAAGATTGTGTCCTGTTTCCCACCATTCCAACATTTTGGGAAGTTTTTCTTGTTCTGACAAATTTGAATCAATTTCGATGGGATAGTATATATTTCGCAAGTCATTGAGCTATCAATGAAAAGAATGATAAAATTGTATATTCCACATTGTGATACTAATGACTTTGGGAAATGGAGTAATGCTTATAAAGTTTCAATTTCCAATGATGGTGATATTCCTGACTGTTTATCCTCCATTTGGTGAATACTGGACTAGGTACCTATATGTATCTAGACTAACAAAAGCAGGGTCCAGGTGCACAGCGGTATAACTGGGCTTCCGCTTCAGCCGGTGAGTGAAAGAATACATTCAGTGTACTTAAAATCTATCTTAATATATATGTATACCATATGTAGCCATTGGGCTAAAGAGATAACCCTAACAAGAAATCAGACAATTGACTCCAATAGCTTCATAATCATAACAAAAACGTTGAAGAAAAGTGTTACTTGGTTGGTAGACCTTTTAAGTACATTGAGTGTATACTTGCACTCATCCTCCAAAGCAGGAAGCCAGTTATACCGCTGTACACTTGGTCAAGAATGCACTTCGTTGAGGAGGAAGAGGCAGGAATATTATCATCATTGGAAATTGAGACTTTACAAGTGTTACTCAAATTCTCAGGATTATTAGCATCCCTATATAATGCTAATAATTTCTGAATGACTTAAAACCAAGTCACATTTACAATTTTTAATATCAAATAAATTATACAACATATTTTCAAAAACCTACTAACCTTTTTCCTAGCAGCTTCAGTTAAATCTGGATCTGTTTCAAAAATTCCTACAAATAGTACATTAAATCGAATAAAATACGATGTTTACCATGACATGATGGAGTCCGCTGTCCATTGTGTAAATATTTGGACATGGTAAAGTCAAAATCGGTAACAATTTCTCTACAAAATGTGTATATATACCAAGAAAAATATGAAAAGGAGTATTATAAGACAAAATACTCAAAAAAAAATTAATCAAACTTTGTTTATCAGATAAGTTGTTAGAACGTTAAATGTTTTCCATCCATCAATTTTGATATTGTTTTCAGCGCTAGTAGATCTAAGGATTTTAGTAAAGTTTATACGGTCTTTATTTTTAATAATGGTAGTAATTTTGTTATTGAACCTCTAATACAACAACAAAAATTGGTAATAGAGCTAAACTGAATAAAAACTCAATCTTCAATCTATACAATATTTAATACTACACGTTTTTTAAATTTCTTTTTTTACTACTTTAAATGGTTTGTGAAAAACATCTTTTAGCAGTGGACATTTAAGTAGATCCGAACATGGGCCCGCATTTGGTGCCGGTGGTAGGATTCAAACACATACCCACCCAGGTTCGAGTCAAGCGCTGTATAAGTAGACGACTCCGGCACAATCGTGTTGCAAAAAGGACCAATTACAACAAAATCTTCTTTTCTTTAATTACTTTAACAATATTTATAAAATATCAAAAACCGTATTAAAGTTTGAAATCGTACCTAGTGTGAAATGCTTATTTATTTTTAAAAAATAGCTTGGGGCAACAAGATTGTCGGCTAAAATGTCTAATGCTGAAAGATGTTTCCCGTAAAACATTCAAAGTTATAAAAATAAAATTTATTATTATTATTATCCTCAAAAACCCAGCAATGTGATTCCATTTTCAATTTACATTTTTCTTTCTTTTCTAACCCCATACTTAACAAAAAAAATAACCTTATATAAAAAATAGACTATATATATATATATATATATATATATATATATATTTATAATTATTGGTTTAGATACTTTAGTGGAAGTAACTTTCAGCACATATATATATATATATATATAGGTAACATATTTTAAAGTCCCAACAACTAAAGTTGTAACTTTTAAATTATTATTTTGCAGTAAACATTTTTAAAATCAAAATTAATTTTTAAACAATCATTTACTTACAATTCGCTACTGCCATTTTTAATTAATTTGTCTAATTTTTCCTGCGTTTTTTCTTTATTTTTAATAACAACACGTGACTGGTCACCACCTAGCTTTGATAAAAAAAAATAATAAAAATTGAAAAACTTACATTATCCAAAATGCAGTTTAAAAGTTTCTGAGATTCAAGAGAACAAAAGCCCTTCTTTTCAATCATCGCTATTCTTGTACAAAAAACAAATTTTGGTACAGAGACTATGGCACAATATAATCTAAAAAATACATTATAACTTGTAATAATAAAATGTAAGTTTAAAAATTACAAATACTTTTTAAATCCTTAATCAAAATTTGTTTAACACAATCGATAAAAAATCGTGTTTTAAATTCCTATAAAGAATTAATTAATAACACTAAAAAAATTATACAATAAACAAATTTCTCTACAACCCTTAAAACAATTACTGGAAAAACGTAGTTATTAAACTAACACATCTCTAGCAACCAGAAAACTCAAAAAAGAATTCAGTATAATCATGCTATGTACAATACTATATGATAAATAAGATACGATTTTAATTTTATCAATATATGTTGTTAATATTAAACAATTACATAAAATATAAACTAGTTAAGAATCAAAAAATGAGTAAAATCATTAAAATGAGATATTTAAAAATACAAAACACATAAAAAATTTTCATTTACCAAAAATCGGATTATTTTTAAAACTAATTAAGTAGATATCCTTTAAAAATTTCTCTTCAAATAGCTAAAATACTATTACACAAAGGAAGTTCCTAAGACCGATCTCCACGTCCCATTACTGATTACTAATAATTTCTAATAAAAATATTAGAAAACATAAACTGTAATATAAAGTTAATTTGTATATTGCCGTCGATCACAAATATTTAGGGTTTCAGTTTATATGTACAGTCATTATAACAATCACCAAAAAATTAATTATTTAACTAAAACACAAAAATGTTTACAGTTGAAATTGAAGTTTGGGTTAGTACAATTTACTAACTAACGAACTAACATACACAAACAAATACTTCATATAGGGTTTGGATCAAACTAAGTTTATTGTAGTTACAGACCGTTTTTATGTAAACATAAACAGATTAAATACTTTTCAGATTTGTTTTAATGTTAGGATAAATCTTGTTGAACTTGAGAAAAACGATACAAATATTTTTTTGTATTATTCTCATAAAGATCTAAAGTAATCATCCAATATAAAATTTACGGCAAGCGTATTTTTGTGCTTCAACACAAACATGCAACTGTAAAAACATTAAATGGTGCACAGAAAATGTGCTTAAATAACACAACCGGTAAAAAATAGAAATAATCAAACAATCTTTAATTAACAATAAATACCCAGTAGACTTTAAAAATTGCTATTCTAAGCTAAACAAGACGACAGCAAAAGACACAAACAAAAAACCCGATTTGCTTAAAATTGCCATTCAAAGGAGATGGTTTTGTAAATCTACTTAATACAAGGCTCAAAACAATAAATCTGCTTCCATTAAATCATCAAATTAATTTCTTTTTTTTTCAAATTATTGATCACTTATTAAGCTTCCAAAATTAGTTGAAAATCTATCAATCTACTTATATTAACATACTGACTGTAATTGTAATTTTAAATATTAATACTTGAATTAAAAATCATACTTACAACTAAGTTATATTTCTAAAAATTATTTAAAGTATATATATATATATATATATATATATATATATATATATAATAAAACACAGTAAATATATATGTATAACTTTGTAAAACCACAATAAAATAATTAAAGTTTGAAAAGAAAAAAACTGTGCTTGAAAAATGAAATAAAATAGATTATTATTATAATTTATCTAAATTCAAAAAACAATTTAATGTTCCTACCACAAAAAGTAATTAAAAATCTGAAACAGTAAAGATCAAAAATACTAACTTGCAGTAGCTACAGAAACCAGCGCTATTTTGAATACTATTTAACAACCTTGAAGAATACAACATATCAAAAAAAATCAAATTTGAACCAAATAATGGCAAAAAAAAATAATTAATAAAAATTAATTTTTTTTAATATATTAAAATAATGTAAAATTAATTATATAATTTTAAATAAAATATAATAAAATTTATATCACATTATTTAAATAAGTTATTTAATTTTATTAAATTAGTTTATATTAAGATGTTAATTAATAAAATATTTTATAAAAAATTAATTTATGTTAAATAATGTTAGCATTATTTGTTTTGAAAATTCAGATTATGAAATAAACGGACAAATACAGAAATGTTTAGGGTTATACGAACCACGTTATATTCCAAAAGCACGCCAAAAATGTATTTCTCACCTTTCGGTGCAGTTATTTTTTATTATTACAAAATTCTTTTGTTTTAAAAAAAATAAGCAAAAAATAATAACAACAAAGTCTCGTAATTCAAAGAGAACATGAGACAACAAAATGTTTCCATGTATTTGAACATTCTGCCAAACGTTTTGCTTGATCTCATGAAACATTCATTTCAATTAAATCTTCCCGAATAGTTTTTAACCAATTTTTTGGTGATCTGCCAACCTTTTTTACCATTTACAATTGTCCATTACAAAACCGCTCTTGCTGGTCTTTTGGGCGGTAAACGTAGAATTTGACCAAGTAATTTTCTTCGTTTAATTGTAATGATGTCATGTAGTGAACGACATTCAGTTCTTTTCATGATCTCATCATTTAAAATGTAATCGCGCTAGGTAATCTTTAAAATACTTCTAAGACACCGGCGATAAAGAACATCCACCATCTTATCAATCCTGTCCGTTCGTTTCCATGTTTCACTCCTATATATTGCGTATAAACGAAGTTTTGTTTTTAGACGAATGGAAGAACATGACCATATTGATTTGAGTCTATTGAAGACTGACATTGCCTTTCCAAGTCTGGCTTTAACATCAATTTTGATTTTTCCGTTTTTACCAATGATGCTTTCCAGATATGTAAAGGAATCAACAGTATCAATATTTTGTCCCCTACTTTTAATGGTAAATCATTGTTTGACTTGGTGCACAACACTTTTGTCTTTGAACAATTAATCCGTAAGCCAATACGAGAACTGATATCACTGATTCGTGTTGTTATATTTTGCATCATTTCTGGAGTTTCACTGAGTAAACCAATATTATCTGCAAAATCCAAATCTGTTTATCTGCTTTGGTTCCATTTGATATCATAAGACAAATTATTCATAGATTGAGTTATAATAAAATCAATTACCAAAAGAAACAAAAACGGTAACAAAATACATCCTTGATGTACTCCCGTGATAATTTCAAACATAGCAGTATGACCACTCTTTGTTCGAACACAGCAATTTGAATTTTGGTATAATGAACACACAATATTCACATATTTCAACGGTATTCCATAAAACTTAACGATTTTCCACAAAGATTCTCGATGAACACTGTCAAAAGCTTTTATAAAATTAATAAAATTGATTGTAAGTGATTGCTAAAATTCTTGACTTTGCTCAATAATGTTACGAAGAGTCAGTATTTATTCAATACAGCCTCTTCCTTTTCGAAAACCTGCTTGTTGTTTTCGAAGGTGTTTATCTACCGCATTACTTAAACGATTTAAAATTATTATTGCAATCGTTCAGACTTCTTTTTCTGGGAAGAGTAACAATTACTCCTTGCCGCCAATCATTTGGAACTTGTTCATTATGCCATATAACATTAAATAAATGAGCAAGCTCACTTGCTACAACATCACCTCCATCTTTAAGCATCTCTGCAGTTATCTCGTTAGATCCTCCTTCCTGATTGTTTTTCAAACTTTGAATTGCATAAATCACTTCAGTTACAGAAATGTCATCAATACATATTTCCGGATTTTGAGTTACATTCATATCATTATCATTATCAAAATCTATGAGAGTATTTGGCATGGACTGATTTAGTACTTTTTTAAAATGTTCTACCCATCTAGATGATTGCTCATCATCTGTTAGAAGTAAACGACCATCTTTTCTTTTGATTGGAATATCGGTGTTCTTTCTAACTCCCGACAGTTGTTTTACAATTTTATACATAGACTTGGAATTATTTTTTGCTGCTGCCTTATCTGCTTCTTTGCATCTGCTTTCTAACCAAACATTTTTATCTTTGCGGCATTTTTTTTAACCTATTTATCTAAAATCCTATATCTACCATCAAATATTTTCTAGATGATAGGATTGTTAGATTGATCTTTCTCTAATTTTGTTTTCTTTCTGAGATTAATTAAATTCCAGGAGACTGATGAACTCCATTGTTTCTTTGTAGAGTAACATCTTCTACCTAGCACCTTTGCTGCACAGTCTATAATTGTTTTATGAAACAATTTCCATTGATTATCAGACTTTTCTACCTTTTTCAGATTTTTAAGAAATTGTAAGATTGACTTGATATATTTAACTGTTTAAGCTTCTCACACAAAAATGAATGTAATTTTTTTGTGGTTTCTATTGTCTTTAATTTTAAACGAAATTTTCCAACAACAAGATTGTGATCAGAACCAACATCTGCACCGCGATATGCACGTACATCTTGCAATGAAAATCGTTATTTTGTGCTAATACAAATGTAGTCAATTTCGTTTGTTGTATTTTAGTCTGGAGAAACCCACGTTGTCTTGTGTATATTTTTGTAAGCAAAAAATGTGTTGCTAACTCGCGAGGTAAGGCGCGCGTCACGCTACAAGTCCATTGGAGCGTTATTCATCATTTTCTCTTTTCTTCTTTTTTGAAGATTATTGCAGTGTTTTTTGCATTGTAATAGGCATTTGTTTTATTATTTTTTTTAATATTTATAATTTTTGCTCGTTTTCTATAATTGTTAACTTCCACTATTTACCTTGATTTTATCTTGATTTCAAATATTTTTTCTGTGACTAATCCCCCTTTACCTCACCATCCATTTCATTTTTCCCCCTGAAAATTTGAAACGATTTGAGAACCGAGTACTAAAAGGCGTTTTGGCCTACTCAACTCGTGAAAAATCCTGAATGTTTAATTAATTATTCATAAGCTGAATAATGACCTTTTTCATAATAAATTTTTATCAATTAAACTTACTATAATAAAAAATTAAATTATTAATAAAATTACGTAAAAACATTTATTAATAATGTTTTAATAATTATTAAAATTTATTTTGTAAACTGTATTTATACACTTTTTAAATATATTTAGTTGGACTAAATTCACACATTTTGACCTTTATCATTGGTTTGATTTGCAGCTTGCTTCAAAGGTGCAAACATCATATCTACATTTATGCACTTTCGAATTTATATTTTGTCATCTAAATATAACTTCATTTATATTTAACTAAAATTGTATTTGTTTTATAAATAATATTTTAATTTATATAACTTATTGCAAGAAGCAACATGATTTTTAATCGTATAGTGTGGTAATTAATTTTTATTATTAGGTTTAATTTATTACAAAAATTGATTTTTTTATATTGTTTATATTTAGATTTTAAGGAGTTTTGTTAATGAAAATGTATAACAATTTTTTATACGTAATTATGATTCTTCATTTTTACTGAAATATTCGATTTTAAGCATTTCAGGATAGGTGCGTTTTAAGTACATACATTGTTAAGGATTTTTTAGATTATAGTTAGGAAGTATTATTTTTAAAGATTATTTTGTACATAGATATACCTACTTATGATAAAATTATTTTTAAATACAGTAATTATATATATATATATATATATATATATATATATATAATTAGTGACTGATGCTATTAGTATTAATAACTTAGTCATAGGATCCGTTTTTTAATCTAGTAAATGAAAGAGTTTAAATTTTTGAGCATTACATCTTGCATAGGTTTGAAAGTTGTAACCCTCAAGTTTTAATTCAGGTATATTCACGAGTTAAGTAGGAGTAAACTCCTTTTGGTACTCGGTTCAAAATATCAGGTATCACAAAAATAAATCTCGAAAAAAATTTTGTTTATAAATTTGGAGTTATGTAAAAGTATATATATATATATATATATATATATATAATATAAGAATATAAAATATTAAGTATAATCATGGAGAAAATAATTGTCATAGGCAGATTTAAAGGAATTAACAGATGGTGCTGTAACTACATGGTACGGTAGAAGATTCCACGCGGATATAACCCTATACGAGAAGTGGTTTAATCGAGTCCGGGATTTAACTCTTGGTTTGGATAGCTTAAAAGGATACCCCCGTCGAGAATCGTTGGCAGGGATGAGAAGATGACTGAAGTCATTCGATCTAAATAATTTAAAAACTAATATGAGGTTGCCCCGGAGCCTCCTATCGTGCAGTGGAAAGATCTTAAGCGATTTTAAACGGTTTGAATAACTTACATTCTTAAACTGTCTGGGGATCTTAGTGAAGCTGCGCTGAACTTTATCTAAAATCTTAATGTCCGTGGTTTTACTCCGTTTTAGTTAATCCAGCATAGATAATTTTAATATTACATTTAATGAACCTATAAATTAAATTGTTTGATACTTTAAACAGATACTATTGAGTTGCATTCCCTGTTATTTCACATGTAGTTATGTTAATGTATACTCAATTTTAAGTCTATTGAACAGGGCCTTTTAGAATTGTTTACTTCAAATTTGCTTATTTTACATCACGAATAATCGGTTTCTATTTTGAACGACTTTGGAGATGTATGATTGCAATATTAAGCCGTTTATTTATACATTCATTTGGTGTGTGACATAGACATCTCTTCATTATTTCTATATTTCTACGGTTTATTAAATGATGGACTTCACTGGCTCCATAAACGTACCAAACGAGGAAGAATAACTAATTTTCTTGGCTAATACACGGAATCCTTATGACGGTACAACTGTTTGCAAAGATTGATGAGGTCGCATGATTTTTGTCACGGTTATCTCTCTTAGCCCAGCTGCTACATATGGTATACTTTTTAAGTACTCGGGATGTATGTTTGTACCCATCTGCCGAAGTGTTTGGCAGAAAAAGTTGTTTATATTATGTTTTGTTTGCTTACATTAACTTGAGATAATATTTTTTAGTATTATATAATTTAACTAACTGCATTGTATACTTTTTATTTCTCATATAGTTAAACTTTTACATAATGAATCGGATAATCATGGATTCAACCACTAGGTAAAGTATTTTTGTTTTATATTTATTTATCAGAAGTCATTCACAAGTAAAAGATTTACCTATTTGCAATGAAATTTCTACGTCAGTGGAAGAATTTAGGTATGGATAATTTTTAATGTTTTATCTTTGTAATCATTTAGAAAGTTTCTTACACAACAAAAGAAATATCGCGAGGAGCTTATGAACACTTCATACAGTTCATTAGTTTCTTTAAAGGACGAACTAAATAATTCTACTCAACAAGTTTCGCTTACTGTTTCAGGTCTACGACGTATCTGGACAGCTGCATCACGTCTGAAAACAGATGTCTTAAAGGTATGAATAAATGTTTTGCTTATGCTTTTTGATAAAAGGAGGAAGAAAATATTAGTTTAGCTCATAAGAATTCCGAACGAGTACTTAATGCACAATTGGACAATACGGAACTATCAAAGTAATTTTTTTTTTAGAAATAAATGACATAAATTATTGTTATTCCTAGTTATCTTTTGAAAAAAATTTCGGATTTCGATACGCGTATGAGATTGTACAAACAGGAACTTGGGGCATTTGAGGAAGGTATTGCTTCACAAGGTGCTGCACATTTAACCCCAAAAGGTAGATTTGAGCAAGAATATATTTTAAATTGCTTTTTTTGTAGATTTATTGAATGTTATGAAACGTATGGATCGCGATTTTATTAATTTGGCTGCTGAATTGTTTAACACTCAAGAATTGATAAAGGTTTGTATTTTAAATCTTGTTAATTAAGCTATCTATCACTTTTGTTGTTTTTAATGTGATGTTGGTAATTGTGGGTAGCACCTATATAATGAATAAATTATACTGTAGTTCAATAAATCAAGTTGTTAGTGAACAATAAAAGTGTCGTTTTGAATGTTATTATTTATATAATTCTACAGAGGACTTGCAATTATACTGTAAAAGTTGTGATGTTTTATGTATGGTTTGATTTTTACGTAATCTTTAATATTTTAATAAAGGTACTATAAATTACTCAATCATTGGGTTGTTGACTTTTTCATTATTTTAGCAGTTACAAACCATCTCAAACGATTACCTCTCATTTTTTTATATGGGTAGAAAACCTCTTATGCACAACAAACGTAGGAAAATAATGGAGTTTTTTCGGTTGATAGACGGTACCATTAATCACAAAAACTGGCACCACCACCCTATTCTCTCATAGAGTTATATCTTTCAGACCAATAGTTACCTACCCGACACGCATACCATGAACATTATTTTTGTGTGTTATGGGCGTATGCTTGCACCCAATCGTTTGCAGTACAATTTGTCAAGTGTACGAGGAATTATGATTATCATTGGAGATTGGGATTTTGTAAATATTATTCTGATCCTTACGATGGTCATCATATTTTAAACAACTGCATTGCTTCTGTTGTTTCACACTTCCATTTTGCCTGATCTATTATTTGTTTTCAAAAAGTGGCCTGAACTTTTATTTTTAAACTGGGGATGGGGGTTAGTGTATTAATCTTGATAACCGTTTGTCCAGGCGTGGTCGTTAATGTTTGAATGTGTTTGACGGGAAACATTTTTTCGACAAGGCCCGCCTTTAGTGCCGGCGGTAACACCTAAACATATACCCAATTGGTATATATTGCTTAAGCAATTACTAATTTATCGATTACTGTTCCATTCTCTTTCATCTCTCAAATTCAAGGTACACACATGCACACACAAACGAAAATCATTAGTGTGCATTTAACATGTTCTTTTTCAGGTCACAAAATCGCAATATTTGAAAAAATACAAACTCGTTTATGGCTCAAATCAAAATCCGTTTGGTGACGATGTAGACGATAGTCATTTGATTTTGCCTGGATTGAATAAATTGAAGATGTCGGCTGTCAAAACCACAACGCCCTACGGTCCATCTCCATTTACGACACACGAATCTTTGTCGTTGTTAAATGCAGCATCTCTAGCACCAACTGCCAATGCACCTACGTCATTTCTCACTGCCACTACTGGTGGGTTTGGCAACGCAATCGGTGCTGTCGTTACAACCAGTTCGACGTTTGGTTCAAATATGGGTTTACGTACAAGTATGTTGTTGATGACATAACATAACATGAGGTGGTGGCAGAGTCACCTCTTCATTAATTCCAAGTTTGAATAGCTTTTCGAATTCTTATACGGAAAGGTTGTTGGATGTGAATTGAAGTTGGGTGCGGTAAATGAAGTTTCTTTGCTAGAGGACCGCTTCCTTGCGACGACGCCAGTATTCATAGGAATTGACGAGGCCATCATTTTTAGGTTTGATCCCGTTTGAAAGATCTACAAACCTAAATAGTTAGCTTGAAATACATGCAAGCACCCATTCAGTGAGCGGGAATCCAGTGAAAGCTCAGTTATATCACTGTACTCGGTCCTTGCTGGTATCCGTCTAGATGCCTGTTGCAACCTAATCCAGGATGCACTAGGTGGAGGAGGAACAGTCAGGAATATTATCATCATTGGAATTTGAAACTATAAGCATTACTCAAATTATCAGAATTATTAGCACCCCCATATTGCTGATGCCGCTGCAAAGGCATCCATTAAGGAGTTTATCTACTTAACATGATCAAAAGCATGATTGACTAATTTCCTACCCATTTCCACAGGTTTCACACCCCAACAATCCACCTCTTTGGGATTCCAAGCCAACACGGAAAACAAACCGTTCGGTTCGTCACTCTTTTCTGCGACAACAACCACCAACACATCTATGTTTGGTCGACCGAACACTGCCTCATCATTCGGTGCAAGTTCGGCAGGCCAAGGTTTGTTTGAAAGGTTGAGTTGTTTTTCAATTGCACTCTAAATATGCCTTTTTATTTGACACGGTTAATTAGAGGTTTTAGTTTTGGCCGATGGAAGCTGGCATTCATCCCATGTACTTGAGAAAGTATCTTAAAGTATAAGTTTGCCATATGTAACCTTTAGGCGACTTCATCAATTTTTGTGAAGATTGGTGCCATCACAAGGATGCCGTCTACCAGCCAAGAAACTTTGCTATTCTTGCACGTCTTTATGCTTATCATGCCATCGAAGTCGATCGTTTGCTATGTCGTATAAATATGGGAAATAATGAAGAGGTGGCCACGTCACCAACCAAAATGAATGAATGAATGAATACTCGCTCTTTTGATTTATAGCAAAACCCTCCACCAAGGTGAATTGCTTAATTGGGCGTTCGATTACTTATCATTTGCAGTTTGTGGAGATTATCGAAAGGGTTTAATTCGGAATGTTATTAACACTTAGCATGGCTCAAATGTCGTTTATTAAGTGCACGTCGTGAACGTTGGTGTTTTGTGAATTTTTGGTAATTTGGACTACCCTTGGTGATAGTATCCAGTCAGGGGGAAGTGTTTATCCCCGATGATGATGATGATATGTTCATCTTTTATTATTTAATTTATTTTCAAGTATAATAATTCAGTGTTTTGATTTTCCAAAGTTTTTCTTTTTTTATTTAACTAGAAATTTAGTGAAAATGTTTTTATGCAATTGTAACTGCTTAATCAAGATCCAAGCAATCTCTCAGTAAAATTAAATTATGCCTGAGTAGTGTTAGAAAATCAAATCCTGCCGTAACTGTCAGCAGTTTGTTTATCTATTATATCCATTTCCACAGGTTTCACACCCCAACAATCCACCTCTTCGGGTTTCCAATCCAACACGGGAAACAAACCGTTCGGTTCGTCACTCTTTTCTGAGACAACAGCCAGTAACACATCTATGTTTGGTCGACCAAACACTGCGTCATCGTATGGTGGAACTTGGACAGGCCAAGGTTTGTTTGAATGGTTGAATTATTTTTCAATTGCACTCTTGAAATGTGTTTTTATTCGACACGGTTTATAGAGACACAGTGATTGTTAATTTAAGGTTTTGGTTTTGGCGGATGGATGTTGGCATTCATCCCATGTACTTGAGAAAGTATCTTAAAGTATAAGTCTGCGATATGTAACCTTTATTCTTAGGGACACGACTGTGTCTAAAACTAAGGCAGTCTTGTTCGTCTTAGACAACACTGGTGCCGTCCGAAGGATGCCATCTATGAGCCAAAAAAGTTTGTTACACTTATCTTTCTGACGTGTATGTACATAATATAATGAAGAGCCGACTGTCATCAATCACAATGAATGAATGTTTTCTTTTGGGTCTCACGTCTAAATGGAGGGTGTGTGCGAACCAGTAGCAGTGCCACTAATCTACCTTTATTTGACTGTACGTACATAAATTGAAAAATATGTATTATTGAACATGTAGAAATAGGAAAAGTCAATAATATTCTGCTATAAACTATATTTAGGATGCTAATGATCCTGGTGACCACGTCACCAACCGAAATGAATGAATTAGCGTGGACTTAACATATGCATGTTGCGTATCTGTAGTTATTAAGTTATTACATAGTATTATATATATATATATATATATATATATATATTATATATATATATATATATATATATATATATATATATATATATATATATATATATATATATATATATATATATAGATTCTTTACATGTTTGTAACTGAAGACAATATACGAAATGAATTTATCTCAAAGTTTACGTCTTCTATTATTTTTGTTTTTAATTATAAACTATATACCTGAAAGGTGTGCACTACTGATGGCCCCAAACAAAAATGAGATAACTGTACAATGCTAACTCCTGAAGACTCGAGAATATTTTAACTACTCGTAGCTTAATGGCTAAGTCTTCGGTCTGAAACTAGGTAGGGCGTGGGTTCAAAGTACTTGTAAGTTATACCAAACAAGATTGACAGCTATACAGTGCTCCTAGTTGGATCAAACGAATCGGATTTATCAATCAGTCAATCTTACAATTACCATATTTCACCTTCAAATGCCCATAATAACTAGGAGCGTATTGGTCTCAGTACATATCTGTGTAGGGGAGTACAGATAGGCATAACATGACACATACAGTCATAAGCGCATGTATACATAACATACATTAGCGATTAAGTTGATTTTACCTCCACAGTTCCACGATATCCAATTGGCACAATTTTTGTATATAAAATTATTCATTGTCTATTTGCACAGACTCGACGCCTCAACAGTCGATTTCATCAGGTTTTGTACTCAGACCGTCGCTAATGATGAAATCAAGCAGTAGCGGCAATTCGAGTCCATCGAGCGACGCCATGTTTGGCAAACGAGTTGCTCAATAACTGTTGTGCCGTAAAATACAATTTACTACTTTTTATATCAAAAACTGTTTGATTTTGACCGAATAATGACGGATGGATTTTTGTGTGGGAATCATCATCATGAACGTTTTGTTATTGTTTGAATACTTTTCAATGAATGGATATCTAGCATTGTGGTGAAAGATGGATTGACATTTAAGGTCAGTAGTGAGACTGAAATTCTTATTAATACGGACATAAGTTAAAGTCAAGGTCGAATCGTTAAACTGGAAGCTAGGTCCTTGGTAGTGTAGTGACATCACTGACACTAAATATTGGCCCTTGATGAAAAATATTTATTGTAAATTATTCAAGTAACAACCAAATAAATAATAAAATATTACATGGAAGGCTAGAGTAATTCTATATTAACAAGCGATATTGGAGTTGCATAAAGAACATCGTTTACTTGGATGGATTTTGGCAATGTCATAAACTGATATCTTTTATGATTTATATTTCAAGATCAACACCCTTTGATTCACAAACGCTTGAATAATAAGAATATTTGTTTAAAAATATGTAGATTTGGTTCTTTTGAAAATGCCAAATAATCCTGAAGATTTGAACAAGGTTTATAAAGACTCAAATCCCAACGATAGTGATATTCCTGACTGTGCATCCTGGATCAATAGTGGCAGGGACCGAGTGTAAAACCGTATAACTGAGCCTTCACTAAACCCTGCTTAGTGAATGAGTGCTAGCATATACACTATATACCAAAAAATCATCTCGAGTTCTCCATTTTCGATACCATGTAGCCGATTAGGCTTGTAGATGCGTCAAATCCCAATTTCCCCAAAGAAGAACATATCGGAACTTCCTATCGACACTAGATTCGTCGCAAGGAAGCGGTCTTCGAGCCAAGAAACTTCATTTATCCCTTCCAAGTTCAATTCGCATCCGACAACCTCCTCGTATAGGAATTTGGAATTAATTATCATGCAAATTAAACTTGAGGTGGGTGGGTGATAAATCAAGTTTCTCGGCTAAACGACCTTAGTATTCACAGGAATTAACGAGGCGATTTTGGGGGTTTATCGATCTACCTCTTAAGCATCTTGGGTGTATGCCAGAACCCATTTACTAAGTCCAGTGGAAGCCCAGATCTACTGCTGGGTATTCGGTCCCTGTTGTTATCAATGTAGATACCAATGGAGGAAGTCAGGAATATCACCACTAGTGGAAGGGGTTTACCCTTCCACAATTCGGCTTTTGGAGATGTTTGGGGAAATGTCATTTACAATGTACAAAATTGCAAAAGAATGGTTTTACTTTTCACAAAGATTGGAATAACTGTCTTATTTTTGTCAGGGTTATGTCTCTTAGCATAAGGACTATATATGGTATGTTTGCATTTATACATCAAAGCGAAAGCTTACTCATACCACATTGGTGAAATTATTAACAGGAAGATGTAAAACTTGATCGATTGCATACTTTGAACAACGTATCCTAATAATTGTACGCACAACAACGTTCTTATAAATTCTTACCATTGATTGTCTATACTAATTAGTATTTTCTATTTTACTTTTTAATTTATGTTGACCATTATATGTCAAATATACTATCTACTTTGTAGTGTTTCACTGATGATCTAAAACGGTTTTTAGTATCACCCCCGCCTGTTTTGATATTATCACCTGATTAGAAGGCGTATCGCATTTATTCATCAAAATGATCAATAAAAGACACAGGTGTTAAAAGTATCATTATATTGTTAATAAAAATATGCACAAGTAACATGATGTTTGCCAACAGCGATTAATGCACAATGGGATTGAGTGGTTCAGCACGAAGTTGGGAAAAGTCGATTCGTCGATCCAGATCTTCGTCTAGCTCACCGACGACAGCGCTGAAATAAACCGAGTAATGCTTATAGTCTCCAATTCTAATGCACGGCGTTATAACATCATCATCATCATCGGGGATAAACATCCCCCACCGGTTATCACTTAGGGTAGTCCAAAAAACCAAAACGTCAACTTTTGTAGTGCGTACTCAAACAGGGCTTTCACTGGATTCCCACTAAATGAATGGGTGTTAACATACACTCAAGATGCTTAAAAGATATTTCAAGGTACCTGTTTACCATGTGTAGCCGGTTAGGCTTGCGAATCCGCCAACCCCAAAGAAGATCGCCTCGTCAATTCATCTGAACACTGGCGTCGTCGCAAGGAAGCGATCTTCTAGTCAAGAAACTTCATTTATCCCCCCTCCAAGTCCATTTTTCATCCGATGGGAATTCGAGAAGCTACTCAAAATTGGAATTAATAAAGAGGTAGCTTTTCCACCAATTTGTTATGCTGGCTACGCATCTATATTTAGTATATCAAACAACCTCTTTTTTACTGTGATAGATACTAATGATCCACGAGGATCTGAGTAATGCTTATAAAATCTCAATGTCTAATAATGGTGATATTCCCCATGTGGTGCATCCTGGACTAGGTGCCCATAGGCATCCAGACTAATAACAGTAGGGACCGAATGCACAGCGGTAAAACTGGCCTTACGATTTAGCGGACGAAGATATATATATGAAGAGTTAACCCTTACCTTGTCAAGGATGCCGTCTGTCGACGAAGAAACTTTGTTATTCTACAGTTACGTTTATAAAACCAGTGGGAATGATCGTTAAATATGTTGTTGATAGCTAGGTCACCAACCAAATGAAATAAATATGAAATGGTAGATTTCGAAAGTACAATACATATAACTTTAAAAAATTGAACATGTTAACAATGATAATGAGATGATAACTCACACATTCTGCCCTCGTATGATAAACAAACCCAGTGGTACTTGTTCCACACCTTCGGTAGGACTGAACACGCGTTCGTGACTGTCCTTGATGATCAAATTGACTACATTGTCGAAACCTTTTAATGTACCCTAAGGATTGGCAATAAAAAATAGGGTAAAAATAATAGTAATTCCAAATAGCACCAGTTATTACTGTCAGATGCTGATAATATTAGGGAGGGGATGCTTAACAAACGCCAATAATTGTGTCAATTGTCAACTTGTTCGCGGTGTGCTCTGAGAACTTATGCTAAAGCGAAGCTGCAACCGACAACCAGTGTCAACCTTAAAGAACGCCTCATCAATTCCTGTAAACACTGGCATCGTTGCAAGAAACTTTATCTATTCCTCCCAAATTCAATTCGCATCCGACAACCTTTTCGTATAGGAATTCGAGAAGTTGTTCAAACAATAGAATTAATGAACAGTTGGCTCTGCCACCAACTTGTGTTATGCTATGTTAACAAAAGCCAACAATATAGTTACTAATTTTATATGTGCCGGGGTGGTCTAGCGGTACAGAGTTCGAATTAGGACCTCGGTGGGCATCGGGGTTCGAAACCCATCGCCGGCACTAAAATGCAGGCCCACGTTCGGCTTCGCTAAATGTCCACTGCTGAAAGATGCGTTTCTCGTCAAAACATTCAAAGTAGCAAACATAAAATTAAAAATGAATCTACAACAAAACTCACCACAATAGTCCTACCATCTGATGTAATCACATTGACCATGCCTTAAACGAAAGGTATATCGATTTGATGGTTAAGGAAAAAAAATCAATCAATCATATTCACTATTCGAGATAGTCATCTAACTAATACCCATCCCTATCATCAAAAGAATCCTTTTCTTCAAACTTATAGAATGGACAAATATTTGTCCTAATTGCAGTTATTAGTTAGGCTCTTTTCATCGCGTACATGACAGATTTCATTGCCCCTTAACTGTCCAATGTAGGAATGATAACAACAGAAGGAATGTTACTTCTAAGGAAATGTAAGACACAAGGATCTAGAAAAATGTAGTTCCACGTATTGCACCAAGTGGGAACGTTTATTGATTGGATTGAAAAACGATCTGGTCATATTTTCATCATTTCTGTATTAGCCCAAAGCACCTCAAACGATCGCTACTCACTTTTATATGCGAAAGAAACTCGTATAAGTAACATGCGTGGTAAAGTAGTTAGAGGTTTTTGACGAATAGCGCCACCGTTCGCAAAGATCAACAAAGCCGTTTCATTTCTTGTCAGAGTTGACGCCCTAGGCCAGATGGCAGACAGGAAGGCGAATAGAGTGGCAAGTTCGTGATTGGGTAGGCATGGATTCGAGTTTACCACTGAATGCTTCACTTAAAGTCCACTCAATAAAAAATGTCTTCTGCCAAACATCCACACAGTAAATAGAAACAATTGGCATGCGCAGACCTTGAGATGCATTTTAAGTACCATGTTGCATGGACGCATTCAGTTATACCCATGTGCACTCTGTCCCTAAACCGTGTCAATTTGAGTCTGCAATGTGGAGAATGACAAATGATATATGCAAATCGATAAAATTATTATCTCATACGAAAGGATGAAAAACAAAACAAAACATCGACAACCTTATCTAAAATACACATTTTCAAAAGGATACGTCCAACGTACGCTTCCAGTTCCGAAGTCATTTAATTAGGCTGAAAAAATAGAAGAAAAGGAATTGGTAAAGTACACAATAACGTCGATACATACATACATACATTCAAGCACAAAAAATGCAGTCTAATCATTATATTTACAACAAAGTATACAAAATTTAAATAAAATCAATTGACAACATAAGTCGACTTGATCCAGCGTTTGTAAACTTTCAAAAATCGATTGAATGATTTCAAAGCGTGAGGGCCAACAAAAAAACCGCCTGTTTTTCCCAAATCCACTGGGGAACCATCTGAAACGTGGAAAAAACAAGTAAAATGGAACGAAATATACGGTTTTAGCACAACACAATAGGTTCAACTAGTTGTAACTCTGAGCAACTCTACTGTAACCCAATACCAACTTGAGTTAAGAAAAAAGCAGGGGTTGATGCAAAACTTTGCCAACTTGGTCTGTTCGACAAATCTAAAATGCTGTAAACCAACCCTTCGACTAATGGAAATGACCCTGACAAAAATTCAGGCGGCATCGTCAATCTTTGCGAACAGTGGCGCCGTCTATCAGCCAAGAAACTTCATTATTCTCCTACGTCTGTTGCCCACCGAAGCCAGTCATTCAATATGCCGTAGACATATCGAACTAATGTACAAGTGACTACGCGTCACCAACTACAATAAAATGAATCAATTGTATCAAACATTACCCAAAAATTGCTCCATCAAACACGAAAAGTCCCCCACACCTACCTTTGGGAATAATTCCTTTTCGAATCAATTCACGAAATTGCGCGATATCGATGTCAATAGCAGCAATGAGCGCCTTGTCGGGATAAAAGCCATCAAACTTGATCGACCTAATAAGTCGGTGCTCATCGTCGTCGCTGGTTGTTGTGGTGTCGCTGTCGACTTCAATGTCGTCGTAATAATTCGAAGTGGGGCTAGGAGCGACCAAGTTGAGCACGTACAACTTTACGTCCCACCGAAATTTGGAACTGGACAGTACTGATGCGAAAAAGTGGGAACTCGGTTGGAGTGATAAGTTGCGACCGTGGGGTATAATGCCGGAAGATTGTTGGTAGGCGTAAAGCAACTGCTTCAATGATTTTACCGAAGTACAACCGCTTGCCAAAATGGACATCGTTACCTATATATATATATATATATATATGAAAGATGCTAATGAAGATTTGAGTAATGCTTATAAAGTTTGAGTTTCCAAACAATGGTGATAATCATGTTTCCACATGTCCATGTGGTATATCATGGACTCAGATTAACATTGATCAGGAACTGAATGCATACACTGATATTCTACGGTATTCCAGTAACCTTGAGGATATTTGTCATGCTTATGAATTCTTGATTTTCAGCTATGGCGATAATACTGTGTATGTACTCCAGTATCGGATTAGTCTAGTGGTATAGCCATGGATTTTAACTTGAATGGGCGTGAGTTCGACAACCACAATCGGTACTAAATGTGTGTATTGAAAATGTATCTTAAGATAGGAATTAGACCGTACGTAGCCGTTAGGCTACCTTGTCAATATGTACAAACAGTAGCGCCGTCACAAGGATGCCGTCTATCGGCAAAGAAACTTTGTTGTTCTCCTATTTTTGTTACGCTTATAAAACCGTCGGAGTGATCGTTTAATATACTGTACAAATATATATATATATATATATATATATATATATATATATATATATATATGTAGAGAGAGAGAAAGAGTTAACCGGGTCACAGACCAAAATATTCAAGCAATAATAGCCACAAAAAGCACTCTGCGTTACTTTTGTTGCATCGACAACTCCATAAACCAACCACTCACCGAATCTGGACGCAATCCGGACAAGGTCATTTTTGAATACAGCGCTTCCAATGGAACGTTATGTTTGATTCGCCTGTTTAACAATGAATTGTAAATAGCCACATCGTATTTGACCTTGTATCGATCAATAACTTCGAAAATGGCCAACTCCCATTGGTCAAAAGGATCTTCATTGTTAACCCAATGCGGAGGCGGAGACAATTTGAGCAACGAACCAATCAGAATGGTATTGGGACTGCAATGATGGATACGGACCATCGTATCTATAAAGCCGTGTAAACCACCAACTAGGGCTAAATTTTGCCAAGCGTGGTGAATTTTATTCGTGGGAATCTGGGGCAAAAAGGGAAAGAGACACAATTTGAAATAACGTTGACGAAATTCATGTCTAAAATAATTGGTTAACATACAAAATTATGAAAGTCCTTAAAACTGTAGGTCAATATGGAAAATCAACTAGATGCGTTTATATAAATCCATTCAAACCAAGATTAGAAAATCCTGTTTGAGGAGTTACTTTTTTAAACTACACAATCAATTAATCCAATATAATGATTATACTTCTAATACATCTAAAGAACACTTATTGGAACTTTTGTAATTGGCGATGCAGTCGCCTTATTATTATTTATATGTATGTATAGCATATCAAACGATTTGACTTCAATGGTTTCATTAGTGTAACAAACGTAGAAAAATAATGAACTATCTTGGCAACCATGTGTTGACGCCACTATTTACAAAACATTTGACAGTCATTTGATTTTTTGTAAGAATTATCTCCCTTAGCCAAACCGCTACAAATATATACATATAGCTTAATATACCTTTCAAGTACCCTGGGTGTATGTTTGAACCCATCCACCAGAGAAAACCTAGTTATATCTCTATGCACTCAATTCCCGAACTATGTTCGTCTGAATTCAGAATGCACTACATTTTTTTGGTTATTATTATTATCATTATTATTATTATTATTGTTTAAAAGTTTCATAAGCAATATTTTTAGCAAGTGGACATTGTACCGATGCCAAACGGGCGCCCACATTCAGTACCAATTGTAGTTGTCGAACTCACGCCCATTCAAGTTAAAATCCATGGCTATACCACTAGACTAATCCGATACTAAAGTACATACACAGTATTATCGCCATAGCTGAAAATCAAGAATTCATAAGCATGACAAAAATCCTCAAGGTTACTGAAATACCGTACAATATCAACCAAAACTCTAAGCACTCAACTAACACGACACTATAGCAATTACCAAACTCAAAAAATATGCACCAATCATCGCACAAACATACTTTAATGCCATGATCGGATGGCAACAAAATATTGATCGGACTTTGAATAGCCAAAGTCGTGTCTGTCCAATCAACATCCACTTGCTGATACGTGCAATCTGATGGATTCATCACAACGCTCGGAGGTTCGTCACGAGTGGAAATTGAAGTTTGAACAAGATCAGTCGACTCACGGCCTTCGAGTTGAAAAATCGAATTGATGCCGAGTTGGAGAAATTGCGGACTGAGGTAGATGGGAGGTGGATTGGTGGCAGACTGATCAGCATCGACAATCGTCAGAACGGACAACATCGACGAGAATACATAAGCACTGGGTCTTGATTTGAGTTTGGGAATCAAATTGTGCCATAAAATTATGGCGCATTGGAGTGAAGAACACTTGGTACTGAGTGAAGGTTGGGATGAACTTAGGTGGGCCAGTGTACGTTTGATATGGGCGCGCTTGAATGCGAGTAGCAGTTGGGACAAGGTAAATACATCGGGTACGAGTTTGGATTCCGAATAGGCTTTTGAATAGAGCATATCCAAGGCACTTAAGCAGCCATGAATGTCACCGGCTTTAGGGAGAAGGGACAAGAATAGAGAAAATTCATGTTTGAGGATCTGAGTAATACTTATAAAGTGTCAATTTTCAATAATGATATTCCTAACTGTTCGTCCTCCACGTGGTGCATCCTGGATCAGGTACCTATAGGCATCTGGACTAATAACAACAAGGACAGAATACATAGTGGTACAACTAGACTTTCGCTTTGCTGAATGAGTACAAACATACACCCAATGTACTTAAAAGACATGAGGCATATGTATAACATAAGCAACTCTTGAGCTAAGGGAGGTAACCCTGACAAACATCAGGCAAACAGTGGCGCCGTCTATCAGCCAAGAAACTTCATCATGTTTATCAAGCCATCAATGTCGATCGCTTTGATATAACTATGTCAACTGCCAAATGAATGAATATAAAAATTACCTTTGGCTAACGCAGATAGAAGTGAATTGTACGAGACGATGTTGAATTTATTTTCATGTTCCAACAAATGACGCCACAAATAGTGAATTCGTTGAACTGCTGGACCGCCGAATTTTGACATGGAAAATTCTGGAGCCAAAGCATGATTCATGGCATTGCTAGTCAACCGAAATGGCAGTAAAAAGAGGATTGTTAGTAAATAAGATATAAATTTGATGAGAGTCGATTACTGGTAAGAACTCCGTGTTTGTGATAGATCAGGGTTTAATTCTACGAGCATTAGACCCTTGTAATAATAATAATAATAATCATCATCATCGGGGATAAACATCCCCCACCGGTTATTATCACTCAGGGTAGTCCAAAAAACCAAAACGTCTGCAAAAAACGTCAGCTTTTGTAGTGTGTACTCAAAGAATGACACTTGAGGTGTGCTGACATTAAATGTTAATTACATCCCGAGTTAAGCCCCTCCAATGATCTCTGTTGGCTGCATAGGGTAAAACAAACGGACGCCCGTTTAAATAATTCATTTGGACGAGGGGGCTTAGCATAAATAAAAGGACTAAGTTCGCATGCTACAATGTCTGTCCAAATTTTCCGTTGGCCGCCTGGCCAACAGATTTGGTTGATAACGCAGTCATTTGTTCATTATTTGTAAGGCATATTAAACGATAGGCTTCGACGGATTGATAGGCGTAGCAAACGTAGAAGAATAACGTTTCCTGGCTGGTAGACGGCATCCTTGTTACTGTTCGCAAAAATTGACAGTCACTTGATTTGGCTACAAATAGTATACATATACCTTAAGATACTTTTTAAATACTTGGGTATATGCTTGCATCGATCCACCAAAACAGAAGCCAAGTTATACCGCTGTGCATTCGGTCCATGCTGTTATTAGTCTGAATACTTACAAGCACCTAGTACAGGATGCACTACATGGAGGATGAACAGTCAGGATAATCTCCATCACTTTGGAATGCTAATGATTCTGAGGATTTGAGTAATGCTTATAAAGTCTCAATTTCCAATGATGGTGATATTCCTGACTGTTAGTCCTCCACGTGGTGCATCCTGGACTAGGTGCCCCTAGGATCTAGACTAATAACAGCAGTGGTATAACTGGGCTTCCGCTACGGCGGGTGGGTGCGAACATACACCCAGGATACTTAAAAGGTATCTAAATGTATACGTATAACATATGTAGCCCTTCGGCTAAGGGAGATAACCCTGACAAAAAATCAGGCGGCCTCGTCAATCTTTGTAAACAGTGGCGACGTCACAAGGATGCGGTCTACCAGCCAAGAAACTTTTGTTATTCTTCCACGTTTGTCTACGCTTGTCAAGCCATCGAAATCGATCGTTCTACATGTCGTATAAATATGGGAAATAATGAAGAGGTGACCACGTGATCACCAACCAAAATGAAAAATGAATGAATTTGAAATTGAGACTTTATAAACATTACTCAAATCCTCAGGATCATTAGCAAACAAGGAAATTGTTTCAAAAAGCCATTACAGACTGTAAAGCGGATGAGCTCGGTGAATGATGTAGTTTTACTAAGAAACAATGGAAGCAATAATAATACAAAAAACAGATCTATGTAATCTTTAAAAGCCTCAAACTATTGAATGTGTCAAAGTTTTTCATCTTCCATCCATAGACATGAAAATGTTGTTAAAGCGAAACAAAACTTACACTTTTTGTGTACACAATGCGTTTTGATTGACGAGTGAATCAAGTCGCGGCAATAAATATTTGTTTACACGAAACCAATTATCAACACTAGTTGCACACGAACTGCAAACAAATAGCCAACAATTTATCAAAATACTTTATTTATTATTTTCTATATTTATATAAAGTTGATGACGTGGTCATGTCTTTATGATCCTGAGGATTTGAGTAATGCTTATAAAATCTCAATTTCCAATAATTGTGATATTCCTGACTGTTTAACATCCACGTGGTGCATCCTGGACTAGGTGCCCATAAATTAATAACAGCATGGACCAAATGCACAGCGGTATAACTGGATTCCCAGGTAAGTGCTTTATACACCCAGGGCACTTAAAAGGTATCTTAAAGTATACGTATACCATATGTAGCCGTTGGGTTAAAAGAGATAACCCTGACAAAAAATCAGACGACCTCGTCAATCTTTTCAAACAGTGGCGAGGTCATGAGGATACCATCTACTAGCCAAGAAACTTCGTTATACTTCTACGTTTGCTACACTTATCAATCCATCGAAATCGATCGTTTTATATGCCCTATAAATATGGAAAATAATAAAGAAGTAATCACTTTACTAACCAAAATGAATGAATCAATAAAGTATTTGTACAAGTCAAACAATCGCCTCCAATGGTATCATAAACATAAAAAATGTAGAATAACGTTTCTTGGCTGAAAGACAACATCCTTGTGACGGCGCCACTGTTTGCAAAAATTTACAAATTTTTTGTTATGGTCATCTTCCCTAGCCAAACGGCTACATATGGTATACACGTACTTTAAGATACCTTTTAAGTAGCCTCTAGATACATGCTTATACCTATATGTCAAAACGGAAACTCGGTTATATCATTGTGTAATCAGGTCCCTACGGTGTTAGTCTAAGTGTTTGGGCGTACGCCACGTATATGTGACAGTCAAAAATATCATCATCATTTAAAATCGAGTATTTAAAAGCTCTACAGAAATTGTCAGGATCATGACAAAATGACGCAAATATCAAGTAACAGTTATTTTTCTATATAATGCAGAAATTGCTCAAGTTTCGATGCTTTCGAGAATAAATGCCTAAGAAAAACATAAAGTATTGCAATTAGGACAGGCCCCCAATCATGTAAAAATCCCCGATGCAATCCCACTTTGACCTGTCCAAATACCGATTAGAAGAAAAGGAAAAATAGTCACAAAAAGTACTTGGATGGATGTTGTTCGAGACGATCATTACGTTATTTTGGCCGGAATTTTATCCTGGAAACAATGGCAAAGTTGTTGGACTAATATATCTCTGCAGACCTCCGAAAACCTTGAACAATTAAAGGGAATTATGCGAAATGCTATGCAAACTTGAAATTAATAGAAAGATAGCTCTACCACCAACTCCTGCTGTTTCAACTGACCATTTAGTATTATCAACAACACTAACGGAGCCCTTAATTCTTTAGAAAAGAAGCTTTAATAAACAGAAAAGTATGGATCCGATCTTGTCACAAAAGTCACACTTAAATTACGTCCCCCACCCTAGTCTGATCCGAAATTGTCAGAAATATACTTTATACTATCGAAATCATATGTTTTAAAATAGGACACAATTGAGAGATCTTGCTTGCGTAATGTTAAAATAATGGGAAAAAATAATCGTTCAAAAAGTTGTTTGTTGTATTTAAGTAAATTATAATAACAAAATCAATTACCTAAATAAACGTGAATAAATTCCCTGATTTGACACCATCTTTATTTCTTTCATCAATTTAAACACTCCAAAAGCATTCAAACTATCGCCCGCCGCAGATAAAGAGTCTAGCAAAATGCATACAGTTCGTAGCGATGGTTTTGCACCATCAACCTTCACCATGTTAAAAAATTCCTGTGTATAAGCCAGTAAAAAATAATAAAGAAACTTTTATTAATATATATATATATATATAACGAGTTAGTAAAACGTAAATGTTCCTACAATACATTGTACTCAAAAATTATAGCTATATTTGTAATAAAATTTCACTTATTTTGTGCAAAACTATATAAATAAATTCAAATCAAATACAGTACCAACATATTTAAACTTTCATAAATACAATCATATAATCAATAAAACACGTCTCGCGTTGAAAAATGTAATAAATCCTTAATTATTAAAAACAGATAAGTTTTTACAAACGAACCTTCAAAGCAGTTTTTGTATCTCCATCCATGCACAATCTAGAAATTTTTCTAAAATAATAGAATTCACTATGACAAAATCCTTTCTTTTTAGATATAAATTCATCTCCAATATTTCCTTCAGAATTTGATACCAAAAGTTCATCAATAATTGATGTTTTGTCATCCAAAACATTTTTTTGTGAAACAAGCGATCTGTGTAAAACAACAGGGGATGAATCGTCTATAATTTCTTAAAGAAAAATATAATTTAAAAAAATACTTTTGCTCAAAGCTCCAAAATCAGTAGGATCTACCTCATCGTTCACAGCACTTTCATCCTTTAAATAATCAACACGCCCGCAGTAAATTGTACGCTTGTCAACTAAATCAATACTAGTGTATTTTGGTCTGTTTCCAAGTCCAAACTAAGATAAATGCAACACAATATAAACGTTAATTAAAAACTTACAAAACATTTGCCAAATGTTACATTAACAAACCGTCGACTTAACATTTTGAACAACTAAAATTTAAAAAAAAAACAATCTAAAATAATGTACAAATGAGAGTAAATGTTTTTTGATAGTTTCTTTAAACTGTCATCAAAAGCTGAACAGGTTCGTAACATAGTCATTCATTTATTATTTCCGTCTCCCATTTTTGCATGCGGACTAAACCTCGTATACCAAAAATAATAGTTTACACCCTGTTGCACCTGTCCTTCAAAGTAGAAACCGTGCTGAGGTTAGATTGTGTCCAAAATATACAACAGGGAGATACATTATTAGAAATATTCCATTATTACAAATTTTTAATAAAAATTACTAACATTACCTGGATCATAAACATCCCAAAACTAAAAATTTTATTTTTCAAAATAACACATTCACGAGGTGAAGCGCGCGTCACGCTACACGTCCATTGGAGCGTTACTCATCCTTTTCTCTTTTCTTCTTTTTTGATGATTATTGCAGTGTTTTTGCATTGTAATACGTAACTTGTTTTATTATTATTTTTGCATATTTATAATTTTTGCTCGTTTTCTATAATTGTTAACTTCCACTATCTACCTTGATTTTATCTTGATTTCAAATATTTTTTCTGTCACTAATCCCCCTTTACCTCACCATCCATTTCATTTTTCCCCTTGAAAATTTGAGAACCGAGTACTAAAAGGCGTTTTGGCCTACTCAACTCGTGAAAAATCCTGAACATAATTGCTTACATCAAAAGAATATTTAGCCAAAAACGTAGCCAAAAAGTACTCTTTATTTTAGTATACCAACTCACTAATTCTAGTCACAAGTTACAGAAAAAACTTGCACAAATTTCGGAAACCCAAGATTTTCACATAATTACAAAACATCATTTCACTAATTATTTCTACTCGGAATTAAAATTACATCGTATAGTCGACTAACCAAAGCTAAAAGAAGTTAAATAAACCCGTAAATGTACATGGTCTCAATTTATACTAAATTTTCCCTTTATTTTTATTCATTCTTCCAACTGCAAAATTTCGCTTTTTATACTCATTATTTTAATTTAATTTTCATGACTCCATTCCCAAATTAATCACTATATATATATATATATATATATATAAATTTATACAACACCATGCCCTACAATACATATAAAACATTAAATATAAAAGCCGTTCATTAAAAAAAATCTTAATTTAGCAAAATTACGCATATACCCAAATAAACAATATTAAGTCAAACATTTAAACGTTATTTATCAAAAATAATTGTTTTCTAACATGAATATTTAGTTTTCCCTCTCTTATGAAACCGGTATTAAAAACGCAATTTTATATGACGCCAAGGTGAACATTTTAAGCATCCACGCCAATCTAATAAATAGGTCGGACAAGGTTAAGCTATATAACGAAAAATAAGTTTTATATTTAAAAAATAATATTTTTTTAAACAAAACAATAAACAATTATTTTAATTAAAAATTATTAATTTTAAAAATAGTTTATTATTGTTTGTAGCACAAACTTTTTTACATTTTCAAATTATATGTATAGGAACTTTATATTTTTAAATTAATTTAAAATAATAAACATTTTTTAATTTTTAATTTAACATTGCATTTAAAATTCAACATTTTAAATAAACAGTAAAAATTTGGAATGCTTAAGTGATGTAAGGAAAGTCAATCAATTTCAATATGCTAATTTTGACAGCTCCTATTTTAGCCCTTGTATATATATATATATCAATTTTGTAAAAAAACAATAACTAAAAAATTAGTTTATATAAAGACTACATGATGCCACAAAACAAAAATAAGTTTTACAAAGTACGTAGACGTTGTATAATAATCGAATTCAATATTTATAATTAGCGTTAATAAGTTATTATTTACTTCTGTAGATTAGAATAACAAAATACAAAACAATTAATATAATTATTTACTTACTTATGTTAAAAACTATATCAATCAAACTAATATTACAAAAATGTTATCCTCGTTTATTTAAAAACGTTTTAATATAATTAAACATTTTTTTATTGTAAAAATGTTAAAAGCAAAATAATAAATTGTTTTTCGTTAATTATTTGTTTTAAATTCATCCTTCTGACAAACAATAACAATAACTAATTAAAGTTCCAAGGTTTATTTAAAGTTTATTTATATAAATTTAAGGGTAGTTTTATTATTAATCCCCGAAATATTATAGCTAAAAACTAATATAGAAGATTTTATGCATGTTTTTAATAGAATAAAGCATATTAAAAATGCTATGTAAACAATATTATTAAATGCTATTAAATAAAAACTAACAAACATTTTATTTTAATTTAATCGAATTGTTTACTGAAACCATTATAAAAAACAATAATAATCATTTTAAAAATATTAATTGTAAATTTTAATGCCAAATAAATAATAATATTGGTTATTTTAAAATAATATATACATATATATATCATATGTATTATTATTACAGTAAACTTTTTTTAAATAAAAATTTATAATTGTGGCCTTGAAAATATTTAATTATTTTTTAATGCAATAATTTGAGGTATAATTATACAAATAATACTGAAATAAAAATTTAAAAATAAAAATTTTTTTGTTAATGTTTGTTTTATTATTTTTTATATTCAATAAACTTTTATTACCCATTAAAATATTTTGCATTAGTGTCATGATTTTAAGTAAATGCATAATTTGCTACAATTTTTTAGTTTAAGGTTTTTTTTAATTTGTGCATAATTTTGGAATTTTTAAAAATTGAATCTGCGTCTAATTTTAGGTATTATTATTTCTGAATCTTAGAAATCACGGCTGTTTAGTATCGTTATTAAAAGTTATTTTGTTGAGTTAATGGAGTGGCAAAGATGGCTAAAACACTGGTTAAGTAGCTAGTTAGGTATGGGTTGCACTTCTATTATTCGAACTAATTTAGGATTTTGTTTAATTTTGTTGCAAAATATTTTTTAATGAAACCTTTGAGCAGTAAAAACTGTAAATATGCAGTGCATATTTTAAAGAATACTAAGATTAGGTTTGACGTTGAATATTTTGTTTTAAGACTTTAGTACAAGAAAAATGATTTAGTTATTGTTTTATAAATTTGATTTTTGAATGTTAGGGATTGTGAGGTTAATAAACATTTGGTACGACAATATTTTATTGACTAATTGTTAATTTCATTTTTCGGTTTTAAGTACTATAAAAACGAACATATTTTAAATTAAGATAAATTGCATTTTATGATATAATATTTAATGACGATCTTGTTTCTTTATATTATTTTTTTAATGTATATTCTAAAATATCTTATGTCTTGATATACGGCACTAGAAAGAATTCAAACAGTACACAACTTATTGTTTTTGAGATTAATGTACTATTTTAACAGTTATTTTATTTTTTGATTCTACCGATTTAAACTACAATCAAGTTTTACAAGAAACATGTTTCTGGGATCTGCTTTTATTTTCAATTCTATGTCAAAGGTCCTATTTATGAATAAATGTGCAAAAAGGTAATTATATTATATATTTTATACTTAATAGTACAAAAACAGCTATTGTATTTTTGAACATGGGCGGTCCCAAATCTACCAAAGATGTAAATCATTTTCTAACTCGATTATTTTTTGATCGAGAAATTATTAATTTACCGTTTCAAAAGTATGTTTTTTAAAGGAAATTATTTTTTAAGATATTTGTCAAAATTAATTGTTCGTAGACGTACTCCAAAAATTGAAAAGCAATATTTGGAAATTGGTGGTGGATCTCCAATTACTTATTGGACTGAAATGCAAGGAAAACGCATGGTTGATATTCTCGATAAGTTAAGTCCAAAAACGGGTTAGTTGTTTGATTGTACAAATTATTTATTTAGCTCCTCATAATTTTTATGTCGGTTTTCGCTATGTGCATCCCCTAATCGAATCAACTATAAACGAAATGGAAAGGTATGCATAATTTTAATCATTAATTTGACGCTTGATGTTTAAGAGATGGAGTGGAAAGAGCCATTGCATTTAGTCAATATCCTCAATATAGTTGCACAACTTCTGGAAGCAGTTTTAATGCATTGGTTCGTCATTATGGAAGCAATGTTGGGACATTTACTGGCGTAGAAAATGTCGAATCGCCAAATTTGAAAAACAATCAAGTTGGTCCAATTTGGTCTTTTATCGATCGATGGCCTACAAATTCATATTTTGTTTCGGCTTTTTCTAATTTAATTCGTGCCGAAATTGATTTAATTGACGATCCAAAAGAAAGGCAAAGTACTGTTTTACTGTTTAGTGCTCATTCAATTCCCATGTCCGTTGTCAATCGTGGAGATTCTTATCCACAAGTAATTTTATTTATAAATATTACTGACCTCAGTGTGACCTTTTAAGGGTTTGTGCTATTTTTTGACATTTTATAGGTCGATTGTGCTTGAGTGTAAGGATAAACTATGTTGTTGCGATTTAGCAGTCTGGTATCGATTATTGATACTCAGAAATAGGATTTGCAACATTACTACGGGAATGTTACTGTTATGAATGAATACTTAAGTTGCTTAAAGGGAGTTTGTTAAAGGATATTGAGTGGTAAAGTTTCTTGGGGTTAAAAGGTGTTCTACTCAGATTTAAACTTTAGTGTTTTATTTAATAACATTTACACTATAAAAAAAGATGTTTGTTGGGCGTGTCATAGTGTATTGTTCAAAAAACATTTTTATGGGAGTTTTTATTATCACTTTAGTTTTTAAATGGTATATTCTAGCTTTATTGATTAATTGTCATTGTAAAGTATCATATTAATAATTTAGTGATGTTACCGATTAATATTGCACATGCAATGAATAATCACAATGCATTCAGAATAACTTTACATAATATTTATTGTCATTTATTGTGGTTCGTGATATAGTCACCTCTTCATCATTTCTATATTTATACGGCATATTAAACGATTGATTTCGATGATTTGATAAGCGTAACAAACGTAGAAGAATAACGAAGTTTCGTGGTTGGTAGACGACATTTTTGTGACGTCGCAACTGTTCACAAAAATTGACGAAGCCGCTTGATGTTTTGCCAGGGTTATCTCCCTTAGCCCAAGGGCTACATATGGTATACGTATACCTTTAGATACCTTTTAAGTATCCTGGGTGTATGTTTGCACCCACCCGCCGTAGCGGAAGCCCAGTTAAACTGCTGTGCACTCGGACCAGGATGCACCACGTGGAGGACTAACAGTCAGGAATATCACCATCATTGGAAATTGAAACTTTATAAGCATTACTCAAATCCTCAGGATCATTAGCATCCCTGGAAGTTTCTGTACATTGTTGATTATTACGGTTATGCCTCCGGAAGATTTTTCTTTTTCTAAAGTCACTAATACCATTCATTTACTACGTTGTAGTCAGTTTGTTTACCTTCGTTGATGATAGCCGCAAGCGTTCTTTTGTTTCGGGTTGATCACGGTATTGCATCCACAGGATGGCAGAGGTATCCAGACCGCCATACTGAAAATTGGGTGGGCGTGTGTTTCGATTTCACCAAGCAGCATAAATGTGGATTTTCGTCCAAATCATGAATTGTCTTTAATTTACCCGTCATGTCCCGTAATCATATTCATTTTTTAAATCCAGGTTATGGTTTTAATTTCCACCCGTATTTACTGTAGTGCTTTATTCAACTGCGTTTGACCCCAAATCTGGGTGGGCATTGATTTAATCCTCACCACCGGCACTAGAAACACTGAACGTAGTAATAATTGTTTTAAAGACCATCTCCCTTGTATTCAAAATGTATATAAGGTACTTGCCGAATTTTGTTTAAGTACGTATCAGACATTTTGCTTTTCGACAGTTGTTTAATTACTACTAATTATGTATTTTATAATTGAACTTGTTTGATCTGCTGGAACTTATTTTTATTGAAATATATACCATTAATCAGTATAATAATGATAATAGTGTATAACACAGAATGTTATGTAAAATGTCATAATAGTGATAATTATAAATGAATTTTGTCTTTTTCAATCGTTTGCTTTTTTTAATTCTTGATGTTGTTGAAAGAGTTAGAAGCAACAGTTTATAGGCATTCTAGCAAACTGTACTCTAGCCACTTTGAAGTCCGGTTGAGAAAGGAGGAGCGCAAGATTAGCGACCTGGATTCTGTTCAAGGCAACAAGTGAACACCATTTTATTAAAGCTACTACAAAGCAGCATGATGCCGATGACGTGATTTGGCAAATTTAAAAGAAAAGAAAGAAGAAGACGTTTTAAGGATGTTGCAATTTTTATTATAAAAAGTATATGTATTACCAACTAGTGATGTCATCATTTTCAACTAATTGAATTAATTCAGAACTTCCTTTAAAGGCACACTTATGGTATTGGCGTTGATTGATATTTATCAAACCGAATAGATTAATGTTTTGAACGATATTGACGAAGGCAAACGCAACATTACAATTGTAAAATGTATTCAATTGTGTGAAATGTTGTAATTTCTTTCCCCCCCCATTGCTGTTGTTGAAGGAAGTAGCAGCAACGGTTCATGCAGTTATGGAAAAGCTCAATTTCGACTGGTCCTATCGTCTTGTTTGGCAGTCCAAGGTCGGACCGGTTCCGTGGTTGGGACCTTCGACCGAAAGTGTTTTGCACGGCTTGAGTCGATTGGGCTATCGACATGCTATCCTCATTCCCATCGCCTTTACCTCCGACCACATCGAAACGCTGTACGAAATGGATATCGAATATTGTTCGGAAGTGGCCAGCCAATGTGGCATGACTTCGGTGCGTCGTGTCAAGTCGCTCAACGACAATCCGCTGTTTATCGAGGTCGGAAGCCTGAATGTTTCTTGTGCTAGAAAAAATTGTTGGTTATAATCATACTACTAATTACATATATTTCAATAGTAACACATATCTGGTGTATTTACTAGGAATAAATGGCTAGCTAGTAAATAAATAAACGGGAATAAAGGTTTAATTAGTGGAAAAATAAGACAATGTTACCCGATTTTTTGTCAGGGTTATTTCCCCTAGCCTTATAGATATATTTTAAGTGCTCTGGGTGTATGCTTGCACTTACACAGCTTTTGGCAATTTTGGATTAACACGGGTGGGGAATCCCCAATGACGATAGCCATTCTTTATTTTTTGTAATTATTATTACATTAAGCTTTAATATCTCACTAGAGATACATTTAGCGTAAAATGCATTTTCACCATCAATATAATTTTTAAAAATAACAACAAAAATTTAAAAAGTAGTACAAATAATGGGATCAAAATCAAGTAGAATGTCATATGTTAATGAATATAAATATAGTCAATATGGTAAACAAGAACGGTTTTGGAATGGACAATTGTAAATGGTAAAAGAAAGATTGGCAGACCACAGAAAACTTGGCTGAGAGCTATTCGGGGAGATTAAATTGAAATGAATGTTTCATTAGATCAAGCCAAACGTTTGGCAGAGTGTTCAAACACATGGAAACATTTTGTTGTTTCATGTTCAATTTGAATTACGAGACTTTGTTGTTGTTGTTATTTTTTGCTGTAATTGTTGCTCCCTGCTCATTTTTTTTAGCGGAAGCCCAGTTATACCGCTGTGCACTACGAGACCCTGTTGTTATTGTTATTTTTTGCTGTAATTGTTGCTCCCTGCTCATTTTTTTTAAAGCAAAAGGGTTTTGTAATAATAATAATATGGTAAACATGTAGTTCAAAACGTTAATTCAAAATTAGTATACTCTGAATGAGTCATTATAAAACACAGTGCACATGATGCTATAGGATATCCAAATTAGTTCAAACAAATGCGTGAGTGGAATGATTCCTACATTGATAGGTTTGTTAGAAGTTTAATTTTGTTTGATTCGGGATTGATTAATTAATACTTTGGATAAGTATGGCAGACGAATTTTTTTTATTGATTAGTTTTGACTTTTATGTGCAGGTAGGTTCTCCTTGTCTTTACAAGTTTTCTGAATGTGTTATTCATAATAAAAAGAATAGTACTTTATTGTCACAAAGTGACAAGAGTTCTACTAACGGACTGTGTAAGGAAATTGTGTCCAATTATCTGATTATCACTTTTTGTAAATCCAACATTACGTCGAAGACGCAATCATGTTGTCCAACATAAGATTGCAACGTGTATTTAACCAGTCGTGTTGTTGGGTTTTTGGTTCATCATTACAGGGTCTTGCGACAATGGTCCTGAATCATATCAACAGCCGTCAGCCGTGCTCGAAGCAATTTTGGCTAAGATGTCCAATGTGCACAAACCGGTCGTGTGGTGAAACGCGTCAATTTATTGAGTCGCAAAAAGACCGATTGACTGAATACGGCAACACTATCTCCCGTGTCTAGACGACCAAGAATGATTGATGATACAATTTGTGAAATTAATATTATTATTGACTTTGATGTATGCATTTTTATTTTATCGGGTTTCTGTTTTATTTTTGATTGGTTGATGGAAAATCGATATTTTAGCCAAGTTGTAGGCCGACGGCTTGAACTTAGATTTAGGTCTCTACCAACACCAACACTAGACTCGGTGCAATTTTCAGAAGCAACTTATGGCTAGGAGGGATGATAATGTTTCGGACAAAATAACATGAAAATTGCCAACAACAGCATCGATTTAAGGTCATGTCTATTCAAGGTGTGCTTACGCCATTGGGACAAGGTCGACAATTCTAATTTTAAAAAAATCAAGCGGCCTCGTTGATTTTTATAAATGTCTTTATAAGGATGTCGTTTATTAGCTAACAATCATGCAAATTGAAGATAGTGACGATATCTTCTTGAATGAGATGCTAATGATCCTGAGGATTTGAGTAATGCTTATAAAGTCTCAATTTCCAATGATCGTGATATTCTTCACTGTTTTCCTCCACGTGGTGTATCCTGGACTAGGTGCCTATAGGCATGTAGACTAATAACAGCAGGGTCCGAGTGTACAGTGGTATAACTGGGCTTCCGCTACGGCGGGTGGGTGCGAACATACATCCAGGATACTTAAAAGGTATCTAAAGGTATACGTATACCATATGCAGCCCTTGGACTAAGGGAGATAACCCTGACAAAAAATCAGGCGGCCTCGTCAATCTTTGCGAACAGTGGCGACGTCACAAAGATGCCGTCTACCAGCCAAGAAACTTTGTTATTCTTCCATGTTTGTTACGCTTATCGGCTCATCGAAGTCGATCGTTTGCTATGTCGTATAAATATGGGAAATAATGAAGAGGTGAGCACGTCACCAACCAAAATGAATGAATGAAGTATCTTGAAGACGTCTGGACATGAACTGTAAACATTTAGGAGGGCTAGTTAATTTTTGTGAACAATGGTACTTCACAAAGATGCCGTCGAACAGTCAAGAAACTTCGTTATTTTTTTACACTTATCAAGCCATCGATCTTTTGCTATACTGTACAAATCTACAAATAATAAAGAGGTGACTGCGTCACCAACCACACAATGATCAATTGGGTGTTATTGGTCGTTTACTGTACCATAAACATCTATCAACGCGTGGACATTTAGCAAAGTCAACCAAGGATCTATGGTGTGACGTGAACCTATGTTTATCCAGCTTCCAGTTTAGGTCTCTATCAACTGAGTCCACACTGTAATTACTAGAAACAATTACGTTTCAATTTATGGATAGGAAGTATGATAATGTTCCAGTCAAAGTAAAGTGATCATCATTCAGAATAGTATCCATCTAAAGTCATGTCTATTTAAGGCGTGTTTACGCCATTTGCAATCGTTGGGACATGGTAAATAATTTTGTTGAAATTCACATTTTAGCGGAAACCTAGTAGAACTTGATTCTATGCCAGAGTTGTTTAGCATTACAGCGCCCGATTTGGACCTCGGTGGGCATGGGTTCGAATCCCATCATCGGCCCACGTTCAGCTTCGCTAAAATGTTCACTGCTGAAAGATGCGTTTCTCGTAAAACATTCAAAGTAATAAACTTGAAATAAATAAAAGTAGTACTTTAGTCACCTGGCATACAATTATATGGCTAACACTGATTCCTTATTTGAAAATATGGAATGATCTTGAATTGGTGAGGTTGCTTTATTGGTTTTCAAAACAAGCATCTTGTATTGATGAATCGTTAGTGTTATCAGTGATAGATGCTAATGATCTTGAGGATTTGAGCAATGCTTATAAAGTCACAATTTCCAAAAATGATAATATTCCTGATTGTTACTTTGGTGTGGCGCATCTTGAATTAGATGCATCTAAGGATCACAGCAGGAATTGAATGTACAGCGGTATAACAGGACTTTCCTTTTGACTGATGAATGCAAGCATACACTCTGTATTTAAAAAGTATCTCACGGTATATGTATAATATATGCAGCTGTAAGGTTAAGCTAGATAATTCTGACAACATTTCATGCGGCCTCGTCAATCTTTGCAAACGGTGGCGCCGTCACAAGGAACTTCGTTATTCTTCTACATTTGTTATGCTTATCAAGTCACCGGAGTTGATTGTTTAATGTAATAGAGGTGACCATGTCACCATAAATGCCACCATGTTGCACTATGTAGCCGTGATACTATTACATTGTCCAAATATAGAATAGGATATTGATTAGTGCCTTCATTAATCAAAGATTTGAGTTTAAATGTGTCACTGCAAGATGGCGGTAGAGCACTTTTATCAATCACATGTGTTTATGTAATTACTTATATTAAAATGGAACGATTTTACTTACAATGATAGTTGCTCAATCATCCTATTAAATTGGTTAATATTTTTTAGACGTTTTAGCTATCGGATTAATTGTGATGAATAAAGGTTCAAGTTATTGTAGAATAACTCTACCGTAGCTGGTCCAACTCCGTTTGACAAAGGAGGAGGATTTAAGCTCAAGGTCAGCAATCTGATTTCTATAAAAATTACTACTGCACGGCACTTACCGTAAAAAATGATTCACCAATTTTTGCATTAACGTTTTCAAAACAAAACTCAACCTTTGCACGCAAATTTATCGGTTGTATGAATTACTGGTAAAGGATCATGACAATACAGATGCATACATAGGCCTTATTTACATATTGAACTTCATTTTTATAAATAAATTGATTTGCCATATTCAGAAAGAATTGATGGTCTGGAAGTTTGATAGAATAATGTCATTTCGTCAAATGGAGATTTGGCGATTCTCCTAGACGAAGGTGGTGGGACTCAATTCAACTTTAAGTCTAGCGCTCTAATTATTTATTTATTTTTATGGTTATTGGTTTAGATACTTCAGTAGAAGTAGCTTTCAGCACACAAGATATATGTACAATTATAAAAATACGATGTAATTAGCAGTATGTAACATCAGTCCAAAAATAAATTTAAAAAATAAGATTAAATTACATAGGCTAAAAAAACAACTCAAAATCAACGTATATTCAAAAGTCATGTTCAATATGATATGCGTAAAGAGGAATGATTGTGGATTTATCAACTGGCATCAACCTCGTCCATTTGTGTGAACACTGGCATCATCGCAGGGAAGCGGCCTTCTAGTCAAAAAACTTTGTTTATCTCCCCCCCCACTAAGTTTAATTCGCATCCGACAACCTTCGCATAGGAATTCGGGATGTTATGCGAACTTGGAACTAATTAAAAAGTGGTTCTGCCATCACCTTTGGTTGTTGTATTTGTAGTACATTCTAATGTTTATATGCAATCATGTTTTTCCAATTTTGTACTTTTTATTTAAAAAAAGGTTTTTTTAAAGTTACATTATTGGATTATTAAAAAAAAAATTTTCTACAACGTTCAGTTTTAAAAAACTTTGTTGTATATCACGTTTTATTATTTCTAAAATTTTTAAATAAATGAAATGTATTTCTTACATTATTGTAGCCTCTAAACAGTGAGAAGTGACAAACGCTTGATTCTATATAAGTTTATTGTATTATTTTTCAATAAGAGTTTATGGAAAACACCTTTTTCAACAAATGACAATTTAGAGAATCCAATCAACTATAAATACCAATGCTAATTATACTCCCTATTTTGATTTTAGAGCTTTAACTATCTCTACTACTCCCCGAATTTGCTAGTACAGTGGTAATAACGCTGGATTTAAACTAGGGTGGCCGTGAATTCGAGTGCTACCGCCGGCACTAAATACCAGTCGTCGTTTAGCTGTGTTAAAACGTCCACTTATCGAACAATATTTCTTGCAAAAGCAGTAACAAACAAATAGATAAATATTGTTATTATTATTATTATTACATTAAGCTTTAATAGATCACTAGAGCTATATTTTTACCATTAATAAAAAATAAATGAAATAACAATATTACAATTAAATTGCAGTACAAATAATGGAAATATAGAATGTCATATAATAATGAATATGAATATAGTCATAACATGTGATTCAAAATTACTATAATTTGAATGAGTTATTATAAGACACAGTTACATGATGCTGTAATATGTCCAAATTAGTTCAAATAAATGAATGGGTGGAATGATTCCTACTTTGATAGGTTTGTTAGAAGTTCAATTTTATTTGATTCTGGATTGATTAATCCTCTGGATAAGTATGACAGACGTGAGTAAATTAATGTTTGTTAAATAAAAAATATAACTAAGAAGGTTGTGTTAATTCGAAAATGATAAAATTTAGTTTTTTGTTCCTACAATTAGTTTTCGAGTGTTTTGTAAATAGATACACTTTATTAAGAAACATTTTATTGTTATTTTTAATGCTTAAATGCTTTTATGTATATATATATATATATATGCTTGTGATTGAAGAGAATATACAAAATGAATTCATCTCACAATTTACGTCTTCTGTTATTTTTGTTTGGAATTATAAAGAGAACCCACAATGCTTTAAATGCTTTTAATCAAGCAGACATTTTAGCGAAGCTGAACAAGGATCCGCACTAAGTGTCGGTGGTAGTACACGAGTCTGTCCAAGGTTTAGTCTAGCGTTGTATCTTGTAGACCGTGTCATTGTTATCTATTTTTGTATTGTTTTTAGTGTTAGTTGTTTTTGTGGGCTTTTTGTGTTAATTGTGCAATTTGTGTTGCTCAATTGTCTCAACTAATTTACGATCTACGTAAATTGTGCTTAGAAATGTTTGGTTTTTGGTAAATTTTTTAGTGCTTTGTGTCAATTGCACAATTGCTTAATCTTGTACAATTTGTATGAATTGTGCATTAAATTTTTTAAACTGATTATCACTTTGCATTTGTGATATTTACTTTTTTATATATTTATTAATCATTTTGATTTTTTGGCTAAAATGAAATCTTCCCAGTCCGCAACTTGTTACAGATGATGAATTATTAGGTCTGTAAAGGCCGGTATGTTTTATTTCGGGTAAAACATCTGGTTTTAGAAAAATTGTACTAGTCTTTCAGAAATCCACTACAATTAATTAACTAGAAAAAACGTAGATTTTAATTGTATCAGCTGTCTTTAATCCAAAGACATTAGGTGTATCTCTTAAAGGAAGATTTAAATATTGATATTCTCCTCAATTTAGTCAACGAGTTTAAGAAGAACAACTCCAATCTGAAAAAGTCGTTCGAGGTTCTGCATGGATCTTAAATATTTTTTGCAGTCTCCTCCAACAAACAAGCTCAGGAACTAAATGTAGATTCCATATCATACAATTGACTTGTTTGATTAAGCTGGACAGTCTATAGGCAAATGCCCTTATTACCAATTCACCTTTGTTTTACTTGCAGAAAACCTTTTTATTATTACTTAATAAACGTTCTTCAAATATCCGTTAAAATAAAACTTACGAATATAAAATATTTATTATTAATAATATGATAATCGTTGACGTTTGGTTTTACAATGCAATATTAATATAAATGCAACAACTTTTACATAATATCAACATGAATTTAATAGTTATATAGAATACAATACATTATCAATAACAACAAGTAATGTTATGTAATAACAACAACAATAATAATAACAAACACAATGTTAATTATAATAGAAAACAGCTTACAGCGAACTGTTTTACGTTATTACAGTCAAATTTCAAACAAGTGCCAAATCGACATACAGTCACAAACAACCAAATAAGCACAAATAAACAAAAATTAATAAGTTAGTTTATTGGTGCTTTTTAAGCAATAATTTGGATTTAACACAAGAGGTGCTAAAAGACGATCGTTAAAAATCCTCCATTTCCGGCAACCAATACCATCCTCCGATTTTTTCAAGAAGAAATTCTATTAGCAGCTAAACAGTTTGCTACTGATAAAAGGGGAGAATATAACACAACAATCAGAGGGATCCCTGAGACAGCTACCAACTTCAAGGATATAGTTTCAAAGATTATTGATTCCTATTATCTACAGAACTCTAATCTTAAAATCACCCGCATGACATGCAAGCGCTTCCATATCTCCCCTAACCCAAAAAAATTGTTAGCTGTCATTCTTCTGATATTGTAACCAAAATTTTAGGTTTCAGGTTTCAGGTTTATACACGAGTTAAATAGGAAAAAACTCCTTTTAGTACTCTGTTCAAAGTTATCAGATATCATGAATGTAAAAAATAACAAAAAGTGAATAAATAAAAATAAAGGGTAATAAAAGAGTTAGGTAATATTAAGAAGAAAAAGCCTATCATATGCCAATTTAAACGCTTGAATGGATGAGGCTAACACAACGTGCAAGGGCAAAACTATTTCAAGCCGAAATAACCCTATAGGAGAGTGGTGAAGACCTATACGGGATTGAACGCGGGGTTTAGAGAGCTTGAGAGGGTGTCCCTCCATCCGTAAAAAGTTTCATAGGAGCAGTTTACATAAAGACCACCCCTACTACTGATAGGGTAGGAAAGACCCCCATTTTAGCACAAAATACTTGTCCTAAGCTATTGGCTATTCCTATCCCTCTTAAACTCAATAATACTTCTACCTGTATCTCCAATATACAGAATTTTCCCCCTGCACCCCTGAGTCACGTCCCATACCACCATCGTTTAAAAAGCATAGGGTCGCTACTCCCCTCTCCAACCCTGTACCATCAAATATTTTTTATACCAATGCACTTAATCTTTTAAATAAGCTCCCTAATTTAACCAGTTTAATCGAGGTGTCCATTAGCATTACTGAAACCTGACTTTCGAATGACATACATGATAACGAATTGCTGATTTAAGGCTACAACGTCGTCCGACTAGACTCTCAAAATACCAGATGTGGGGACAGTCTTTTCTATATTAAGGATGTCATTAGTTACTCCCTTCTTCCGTTTTCTAATCTTTTTAATCATGGGTATGACCTTCTCTCAATCGTAATTTGTCTCTCCTTAGGAGTAATCTCTCTTCTCGATCCTATATTGTCCTCCTTCACTCCCAGAGGCATTAAACCGTTTTTTATTTTACAAACTTTACTCTATCTTTTTGTCAACACATAACTTTCATATTCTGATGGGGGACTTCAATGCTGTCTTTATTAATTGGGAATTACTCTACTGCTTACCTAAGTCTCTTGACACCACTTTTCTTCAGTTTAGCATCGAACATGCACTCATCCAAGATGTTCATTCCTTGACTAAATTTAGGGTTGGCTGTTCCTCTTTATGCCTTGATTTAGCTTTCACTAACCAACCCTCGTTGATTGATGGCATTAATTATCTTTTGTAGGTTTCAGGAATTTTCTTCGAAATGTCAAGTGGAATTTTTCAAATAATAATGATAGATTTATCAATGGGTTTTTTAAAGAATTATTTGTTGTAGAATTCTTATATTAGAATTGTTAGATTTACTTAAATAATCAATTTGTTAAGTATTTAAGTCAACCAGGAGCACTGTACAGCTGTTTTATTCTTATTTGGAATCATTAGCAGAGCATACCTTTCAAGTTTTACACACACATAAACTTGGACCCACGCCGTCAATTTAGTGTTAAATTATGTAGTACGGCCTCTACCCCTACTCATATTACCTCAGGGGTCTTCCAGGGATCTGCTCTAGACCTACTTTTTATATTAATAACTTGTTCTCGATTGTTCATCTTGCTTTATACTAATGATGTCAAAATCTGGGGATCTACAATCTACTCTAAACAATTACAAGAGGATATTCATAATATATATGTAGTCACTAGATAATGCTTTCCCAGTAAATGTATTCAAATATAATCAAATCACTATTAGAAAACATTTAGGTAAAATTTTTAAAACTCCAAGTTTCCAGATTATTACAAAGGTGAATTTGGTTAAAGATCCAGGTGTAATGTTTAGCTCCACGCTTAATTTTTCGTCCCATCATAAGAAGGAAGTCCTAACCTCCTATCGTCTAAGTTTTTAAGTATAATTTAGAAAACATTTCTGCTAGCTACACTCGGCTTTTTTATTAATTTTATATTAGACAGCACCTTGAATATTGTGTTCAAGTAACGTCTCCCATCCTAACGGTGGACATGATCAAACTTGACAAGGTGCAGAAAGCTTTACTAGACTTCCACATGCCTTTAAGATTGTTCCTTAGCTAAAACGTATGAAAACTTTTCAATTCTTTCCATTACAAGATAAGCGACTCTGGGGCGATCTTATTCTAAATTCAAACTTGAAACCTGAGATAAAAAATTTATAAACTTTAAATAATTTTTAATAATAAAAATTAATAATTATTTATTTTGTAAAAATTTAATAATAAAAAAAATTAACTATAATATTTAAAATGTTTTAATTTTGTACGCTTTGTTTTACTTTCACGAAATTATTTGTATTTTTTCTAGGCGCATTGTACAATTGACTAAAATGAGAGTATTGGAATTTATAGAATAATTATTTTACTGTGCAGCGTATTATTAATTATATTTTATTTCACTAGATAATTTTTATAGCAGATTTCAGTTTTACTGATAGATATTTGTATTGAATTAATATTTTATATACTTGAATCTTAATTTAAATTTAAGCAATATAAAAAACAATTTTAATTATGTAAAATATTGTTTTTATAATTTTAATACATATTTTAAAAAGCAATATTAATTTTAAAATGGTTTTAATATGATCTTGGTTTTATTTTTATGTAAACGTTTTTTAAACATATTCAATCGTTTTATCAATTCAACACCGATTTTTAGACCATATTGTATGTTTATAAAACCATGTAGAATACGTAGAGACATCGTAATTTTTTTTGATTTTTTTATTAAAAAAGAATTACCGGTTATATCTAACTAGGTTTATTTACGTTAGCAAAAAGCTTAAAAATTGTATTTGAATATGTTTAGTCGTTATTATTTGTAAGTAAGTAGCCGTTCATTAATTAATCCAAGTTTTTATTGAGTTCTATTTACTAATGTGTGGGTGTATTGATATGAGTTTATTTTGCTTAAATAAAATAATTAGCCCTGCATGCCATATGAAATTAACGTGACGTTTGAACAGATGTTAATTCTGGACGGTATTCCATGATCATGTATAAGAAAACTATATTGTGTATAATGTGTTCACTTGAAAAGTTTTCTCGTGATTATGCTGCAAGTTATTGGTAAAATCACTTAGTTACATACAAAATTTTAAACCTGAGGATTTGAGTGATGCTTATGAAGCCCCAATTTCTAATGAAGGTGATTTTCTTGACTGTTCCTCTTCCATACGGTGCATCCTTTATTATGTACAAGAGTATCTGGACTAGTAACTGTGGGGAACGAGTGCACAGCGACATAAATGGATTTTAAGCATACACTAAGGGTTTTTAAAAGATCTTAAGGTATATGTTTACCACATGCAGCCTTTGGGCTAATGGGAGATAATCCTTACAAAAAAGCAGGCGCTCTTGTCAATCTTTGTGAACAGTGGCGCCGTCACAAAGATGTCGTCTATTGGCCGAGAAATTTCGTTATTTTTCTGTTTGTTACACTTATCAAGACATGAAAGTCGATTGTTAAGTATACCGTAAAAATATGGAAGTAATGAATGAAACACCGTTATTGTTCTTTGTTTCGATTTAGTTATGTACAGAATCGACATTGCTTTGTAACCAGGATGCAACTAGATTGTTTAGTTCTTAAATTATGGGTGTAGTTTCTTCTGTTAACTTTCCGAAAATTATCCTCAGATTGTGGTAAAGAAATAAATCAATTTTTGGACATTCTGAAGTAAAAATTGATACATTTGCTCCTGATTGTGGTTTTCAGTTTTTGATCTACTTTAATCTTAATCCAATATGCAGCACATGAAAGTCGGTAGCATGTTTAATTTCCTTTTTTTATTGCTTTATAGATGGATGAAAACAATACTTTTAATAGCTCTTTATTGTTAATTCAACGCTTGTTGTCTCCAACAGATCACCAAGATAATGAAGACGAAATTAATTTGAAAGTACGAAAAAATGCTACCAAATTACGTGAACGTTTTATGGATAAAGAAAAGCAGACAGATACACTTGTGGCACATTTTACTGAAGTCAATAAAAAAATTGACTCGGTTAGCTTATCAATTAATAAGCTTAAATCAACCATAGTAAGTAGAATTTTATGTTACATTTTAAATCAGCGGTATAGTTAGTGACTTGATTATCTCTTAATTATTTTTAGATTTGAAAAGCGTACTAATCAATCGCTTTCAATAGTTTTGCCAGTGTAACAAGTTTCTTGGTTAAAAGACCGCTTCCTATCGATGACGATAGCCTGAACAGGAATTGATGAGGCGATCCTTGGGAGTTGGCAGATCTCGAAGCCTAGTCGGCTACACCCATTCACTAAGCGAAATGCCAGTTATACTGCTGTGCACTCGGTCCCTGCTGTTATTAGTTTAGATGCGTATGGGTACTTTAGATCATCATCATCATTGGAGATAAACACCCCAACCGGTCATTATAACCAAAGATAGTCCAAATTACCAAGCCTACAAAAACATCAACTTTTATAATGTGCACTTAATGAACCGCACTTGATGTATGTTGACTTTAAGCCTCTTTAGTGATCTCCGTTAACTGCACCGGGTACCTAAAAGATATCCTAGCGTATAGCCGTTGGGCTAAAGGAAATGACCCTGACAAAAACCAAGTGACTTTGTCAACTTTTGTGAACAATGGCGCATTCATGAAGATGTCATCTGCTAACGAAAAAACGTTATTCTACGTTTGATATGCTGTACAAATGTGGATACAATGAACAGGTGATTACGTTACCAATTAAAATGATGTTCTATACTTCTATGTCAATTATTAGGAACTCCTCAACAAGCAACTTGAAACACAACCACCATCGAACAGCTTTTCCAACGAATTTGAAAAGTCGTCACTACACCAGCTGCAGCAAATCTGTGCTTTACACGAACGTGCGTTCGGTCTGTGCATAGAACGCACCCATTCCAATCTGCTCCAACTCAAATTCTACGGTTGCGCTCCTCCGTCGACTACGAGCTACTGCTGTTGTCAACTGCGTCTGTCACGAGGTGCACAACATCGCTTCGAACTAATTTCGTCCAATCCTCCTATACCCGACATGGATCGGTTGATTCATCACTTGAATTGGACGAACGATTTACGAAGTTTCGTTATCGTTTTGCGTCAACGATTTTGTCGTTATTTCCAGCTGGTCAAATTGGGTCAAAAGGCCGTCCCGACTGACGATTGATTCCATCCACTCCCGACTACTTGTGCCCATTCTTTTAATTAATTCCTGTATCATCATGACGAATAATGACCATTTTGTTTATGCTATGCGAATTTGGAACTAATGAAGATGTGGCATTGCCACTAACTTTTGTTGTTGTTTATTTCCATTACGAACATTTTGTTATATATATATATATATATATATATATGACAGGGTGGCAGAGCGCTAAATCCAAACAATGGTGGACGTGGATTGGAGTCCCACCACCTACACAAGATATGAACCTCCCTTTAGGGCTGGGTTAAAATATTTCCCATAATAAAGTAACATCCAAATACATTTATAAAAAATATGTAGTTGTGTTTGTGGCTGAAAAACGTAGTGGGATGTTTTGAGGGTTATTGGTGAGCTTTATAGATGAATGAATGGGGCTGGTTAATTTTTTAAAACGATCGGCTTTCTATTTTTAAGGAGAGAAGAAAACGTTCTATGTGCCACAAACAAAGGAAAGTAATCACGATTCCAGTGTTTACAGATTCACGAGGTTATCCTAATTTTGTCAGGTTTCCTTTAGCCATTTCGAGTGTATACTTACACTCATTAACCAAAATGAGGTCCGATTATACTCTTATGCATTCAAATTCCTCATCTATGTCGGTTTGATTTCGATATACACATGGCGTTATTCAGAATAACCACACCAACCGCCATTATTGGAGATTGAGATTTCAAAATGATTGCTTGAATTTTTAGCATCATTGATAATGCATTATTTCATACACATCTAAACGGATTTTTTTCAACTGTTTCCATATGCAAAAAGTGTTGTAGAGGAGTAAAAAAAATTGTGGATGTCTTGAAATTAGATGACGTCATGTCACAATGTTCTTTAACCAAATGTTCGCACATAAGTCTCCCTTCCACGCTGCCCCAACCTTGCTCTCCGCTTCGTTTTGCCTACGTTCACAATAAACCATGAACAGATACATTATCAGGGATATAATTATTGGAATTAGTTACACATTAAGCACAGAAATACGACCTGACATTACTCAACTATAGGATAAATAATATACACTGGAATATATTTAAATATATAGTATAATAGAAATCGATTAGAGGTAAGCAATCATTTTTGGAAAGCGGTCTAGGGCGCTGTAAAGGTGTGATTTGATACAGGAATGATCAGTTTAATTTCACTGTCAGAAGATCGAATGGGAGCGCCACTTTGTACATGGTAATCCACGAGATGTTGAATACTGTCAAATATTCGTTCTTTGGTTCGGACCTGTAAAGTAAAAAAATTAATGAAATAACTTTTATTGTCTACAAAGTACTCAAATAGCCACCTTGGGGGGGGGCGAGGATAGATATGTAAAACCAACCCAAACTACACTGCCAGTCATTGATTGTGGTTAGTGATGTGGACATTTTATTTTTTAATTTTATGTTTATTACTTCGAATGTTTTACGAGAAACGCATCTTTCAGCCATGAATATTTTAGTAAAGCCAAATGTGGGCTCGCATTTTAGTGCCGGTGGTGGGATTCGAACCCATACGCACCGAGATCCAAATCGAGCGCTGTACCGCTAAGACCACGTATCTCTTCATTAATTATATACTTGTACAGCACGATCGGTTTCATAAACGTATCAAATATGGCAAAATGGCGGAGTTTCTTGACTGATAGACGGCGTCACTGTTTGCAAAGATTGACGTTACCGCCGGTTTTTTCGTCATGATTATTTCCCTTAACCCAAATCCTGCATATGTTATAAATACAACTTAAGATACTTTTTGAGTATCCTGCGGTGTATACTTGTACCCATTCGCCGAGGTGGATATCCGGATGTACTGCTCTAGATTCGGTCCGTGCTGTCTATATGAAAGTGCTTAGATGCGTCAGTTAAAGCTGACAGTTAGGAATATCACCACTGGAGATTGAAAATCTATAAGCATTACTCAAATTTTTAGGATCATCAACATCCCGCAGACCGATAGCCTTGCTGACTGTATTTAAATCAGATAGGTTGGTGTTTCAATCGTCAATTGTACAGTTTGACTCAGTTATAGTATATCGGGCACTAGGCGGCAATTACTCATCTCCATGGTTTGGTTGGGGATATACAGTGAAAATTCATTGTTGGTTTCTATTTTAAAAGCATGAATGGCGCTTTCCACATCCTTCCAGTTAGAATAACGACATCGAAACCATTCAGGTGCAAAAATCACATTAACTAGGGCCCACATCCAATTATTTCTCAATTAAAAATTAACCAATCAGACAACGATCACAATCAATTTCCAAAACCAATAAAATTTACTCGAATTTTGACCAATTAAAAATTTAATGACATACAACATTTGTCACTCGACTCCTATTGCAGTGAACAAATATTTAGTACCAGCGGTATCATTCGAATCCAGTTCGAGTCCACTACTGTACCACTAGACTACACTGATACACGTAACCCATATCAGTTATGCAACTTTTCGCGTACCTGTCCATTAGGATCTGCCAACAGTAAGTGACGATGTTTGCCATTTTCCAGCCCACTCAGCACAAATTGACCGGGCTGTTGAATACTTTTGCGAACGAGAAAATCGCCGTCGCAATGCAACAAACTTTCGGCTTGAACGCGAGACATGGGACCGGCGTACCAAGGTTCGCCCACGGGCTCCAGTTGATCGAAAGGATCGGCGGGATTGTCTGATTCGCATGGTTGACTGCTGGTGATTAGTTTGTTGTCGTTTGGAGGATGACTGGCGATTGGCGGGTCCAAAGAGGGTACATTGAATGGTTGACTGTTGTCATCATGCAGGAGGAGCCCTGAGCGCATCATATATATATAACTGATGATATATATTGAGTAAAGGTCATGTTGCTGACCTTATGCTCACCTTCCTCCTTTATCCAAGCTAGATTGGTTTATTTTTAATCTTTTCTAAGCAGAGTCCAATTATGTTTGCAAATAGTGTAGAGAATTTTGTTTAAATGACAGAATTGAAAAAGGAATTCAATTATTTTGTTTAGCTGGTTGAAAATTGCAACAACAGTGAAAATAATTTGAATTCAAATTTAAGGTTGTTAAATGATAAGTACCAAACTCTGTTATTTAAGATTTCACAAATTTACAAATTTTGTAAGTAGACATAATAAATTTAAATTAAATTTCTGTCTACTCGTTGCTGGTATAATTTAAAATGTTTTTAAATGTACATATATACATATACATGTATATATATATATATATATATATATATATATATATATATATAGAGAGAGAGAGAGGCTGTATATGAACGGACAAATAACACGTTCACAAATTATAATAAATTAAATCGGACCACAATAATTGTAGTAATTTAATTTTAAATTAAAGCGTGTTAGTCGAACAATAAAAGTACTAAAACATTATACAATAATAATAATGCCAATAAAATTTTATGTCATATTAAAGTTATGTAGTGGGGTGCTCTAGTAGGACAGCACTGAATTCAAACGGACACAGGTACAAATGCCATCACGGGCACTAAGTGCAGACTCATGTTGGGAATCGTTAAATGTCTACTTCTTGACCGTCTGTTTCTCGTAAAGCATTTGAGCAATAGTAACAATATTAGTAATTTATTTGATTGACACTGCTCGAATGTTTTACAATAAGACCCTTTTGAGCCTTAAATAAAAACTCGCATTTAGCTTCATTCATTCATTCATTTTGGTTAGTGACGTGATCACCTCTTCATTATTTCCCATATTTATACGACATGTAGAACGATCGATTTCGATGGCTTGACAAGCGTAGACAAACGTGGAAGAATAACAAAGTTTCTTGGCTGGTAGACGGCATCCTTGTGACGTCGCCACTGTTCGCAAAGATTGTACTAAAACATTATAGCAATAATAATAATGCCAATAAAATTTTATGTCATATTAAAGTTATGTAGTGGGGTGCTCTAGTAGGACAGCACTGAATTCAAACGGACACAGGTACAAATGCCATCACGGGCACTAAGTGCAGACTCATGTTGGGAATCGTTAAATGTCTACTTCTTGACCGTCTGTTTCTCGTAAAGCATTTGAGCAATAGTAACAATATTAGTAATTTACTTGATTGACACTGCTCGAATGTTTTACAATAAGACCCTTTTTTGAGCCTTAAATAAAAACTCGCATTTAGCTTCATATTGTAGTAATCAAAGATATCCATGCTCACCGCTTAATTTTTATTAGGTTTATCTCTCAGTCCAATGGCTAAATATCCTGTACGCTTGGACCCATCCACCAAAGTATTACCACAGTGTACTAGGTCCCTGCTGTGTTAGTCCAGGTGTTTGAGTGCACCTAGTTCAAGATGCACCACGCAAAGATAACGGTCAAGAATATCACCATCATTGGAAGTTAAAACTTTACAAACACTAGTCAAGTTCTTAAGATAATAAAATGTCAATAAAAGAGATGCCAATGAGTAATGCTTACATAAAGTTACAATTTCCAATGATGGTGATATTCCTGACTGTTCGTCCTCCACGTGGTGTATCCTGGACTAGACACCCACAACAATCTAGACTAATAACCGCAGAGTCCGAGTGCACAGCGGTATAACTGTGCTTCCGCTACAGTGGGTTGGTGCAAGGATACACCTAAGACACTTAAAAGGTATCTAAAGGTATACGTATACCATATGTAACCGTGAGGCTAAAAGAGATAACTTTGACAAAAAATCAGGCAGCCTCGTCAATCTTTGCGAACAGTGGTGACGTCACAATGATGCCGTCTACCAACCAAGAAAAGTTGTTAATCTTCTACATTTGTTACGCCTATCAAGCCATCGAAGTCGATTGTTTTATATTGGTGTATGAATATGTAAAATAATGAAGAAGTAACCACGTCACTAACCAAAATGAATGAATTTCAATAAAACTCATTATTATTAGCAAGAATATGATGGTTGTTCAATCGGTAATCATTGACAAACGTTGACTCTGTAGACTTTTATAAACAAGCGAATTGATAAAAAGTAGATGTATATGTAAAATTGGACTGCAAAAGGATGAGCATAGAACAGCACAAGTACATTGAATACAAAAAGCCCTCAGAATATATGACTGTTTAGTCTGAACGTATCTCTTATTATGAATCCAATCGATAACATAGTTATGCAAATCCAGAGTTAATATATATTTAATCCTTATATATATATATACCCGTACAAAGTTGCACTAATGTTTATAAACATATATACACACAGTAAATCTATTTTCAAGATTATTCAACTCAATGTAAATCGCTTAAAATTGATTCATAAAAATGTTAAATCAATGTTATATATATATGGGTCAGTTAAAACATGATAAACCACCATTCTTACATTCATAAAGTCACACACGTATTACTCAACTTGTCTACGAAATTCAAATAGGCCTCTACACGTCACTTATAAGTTTATACCATCTGATCGAAATGAAAAAAATTATTTATGTGCAACACAAAAAATGGTACCTTTGTAGCAGTACCATGGCTGTTTTGTCTAAAGTGGTTACCCATGGCGGAGTCTAGATATCCTTTCTTTTCAACACGATAAGAAAAGACATCTCAAATGGACTAGCCATGTATTACGTAGACTGCCTACTTTTCCAGTCAGAATAGCTACGGAAACCCAACCATTAAGCGGATAGTCAACGAGTAATTTGGACGAACATTGTACCCCGTAACATTTATGCTAAGTTTCTCTGTCCAAATGAATTGCTTATCCTTTACAGTTAATAGAGCTCATTCATTATGATCAGCATTGGAGATAAACATGTCCCACCGGTTATTATCGCCCAGGGTAGGACAAATTCCAAAACATCCGCAAAAACACCAACTTTGGTAATGTGCACTTCATGAACAACACTTGAGGTGTCTGATAATGAATGTTAATTACATCCCGAGTTAAACCCCTCCAGTAATCTCTATTAGCTGCAAACGGTAAGCCAACGGTTGCCCAATTAAGTAATTCATTTAGACGAGGGGCCTTACTATAAATACAAGCACTGAGTTCGCGTGATACAATGTCCGTGCAAATTCTCCGTTGACCGCCTGGCCTTCTTTTCTATCCGGGTAATGGATGAGCTTCCATAGCTATTCTGGCTGGATGAGTGGACGATCTACTTAAAATATGACCAATCCATTTTAATCGTCTTTCTCTTATTGTGTTAGAAATACATGGCCAATAAATGTTAAGTATCTTACAAATATCTGAGAGCTCATTCTGGATGTAATAAACCTTCAAAGTCGGCATAAATTATCCAATGGCTACATATGGTATACCTCAATAATCCATTTTCAGTACTCTGAGTGTATACTTGCACCATATGGAGGAATGAAAAGGTAATTATCACACCATCATTATGGGAAATTGGCACTTGATAAACATTAATCAGGACGATGATGATGATGATTAGCATTCCAACCAATTCAAATACAATATTGTCTACACAATAACACAAAACGTACATGAATTTTCGTCAAAATCGACAAAATTGTCAAAAGCCACCGATAGTCTTTCAATATCGTTTCTATTTTCATCGGTCAACAATCCATTGTTTGTCTGCACAAAATAGACATCGAAAAGATGAAATTAAAACATGATTGACAAAAGTAGGAATGCTTAAACCATTACAACCAATTTGTATTCATATTAATTGATTAATAATAATGAAGCAACACTGATTGGCTTAAGTTAATAAATGACCCTCATCATTATTTTCCATATTTATACGGTATATAGAACGATCGATTTCGATGGCTTGATAAGCGTAACAAATGTAGGAGAATAACAACGTTTCTTGGCTGGTAGACGGCATTCTTGTGACGTCGCCGCTGTTCGCAAAGATTGACGAGGCCGCCTGATTTTTTATCAGGGTTATCTCCCTAAGCCGAACGGCTACATATTGTATACATATACCTTAATATACCTATAAATTATTTTAGGTGTATCCTCGCACCCACCCACTGTAGCGGACGCACAGTTATACTGCTGTGCTCTCGGACCCTTCAGTTATTAGTCTAGATGCATATGGGCATCTAGTCCAGGATGCACCACGTGGAGGACGAACAGTCAGGAATATCATCATCATTGGAAATTAAGATTTTATAAGCATTACTTAAATCTTCAAGATTATTGGCATCCAGATAGTCAACGAGTCACTTGGACGGATATTGTAGCGCGCAAACTCAATCATGTATGCTAAGTTTCTTCGTCCGAATGAATAGCTTATACTTTGCACTTAATGTTAATAGAGTTCATCAATCATATGAATTCGACGTAGGATGTTAATACAGTCTTGATAATTTGAGTGTGTAATGCTTATAGAGTCGTCATCTTCAATAATCCCCTATTTCTCAATCCTCACCTAATGTATCCCAAAGTCGATGAATACAACTGCGGTTTAAAAGCTGGAAAGGTGTGTGAGTTTTAGTCTGTGTGAAACTTGAAGCATACGTACGGCTGATAAGTCATAACAGGGAATAAACAACTACTAGTTGGCACAGCTATAAATCAATTAATGTGGCAATAATATATATACATAATCAAGTTGTTTAAACACGACTCAAACAATTTAAAAAGTTGAAACAGTTTTGAAAAATAAACGGCATGTCTAATTTCTCGTGTGCCTACAAAGTCCACAACCGAATAACAATCAGCCATCCGTCATGAAATATTTTGTTCAACACGCACATACACATACACACAAGTTTGATATACGATTTGTCGTTAACACAATACAAAATGTTGAAATAAAATCAATATCTCGTGTGATTAACCTAGTTGCGATTTCAATCTACGTAAGGCCAACTATGTAAGCCAAAACCTTGTTAACAGGATACATGTCGCTTGTTTCGATACAAATGTAAGAAAGTTGAAACAAAGCGTTTGATAGCAAACTATTATTATTATTATGTTACACCATGTAAAGTTCATTGTGTGTGTGTGTGTGTGCGCAATTATTTGGACCTTTCGTTTCAACAACTAATAAGAAATTTATTAAGGGGTTTTCAAGAGCAAAATACTAAAATTGTCAGATTTACTTGAATAATAAATCCACTTAGTTTCAGCCAACAACAAGGAGAACTGTACAGCTGTTTCACATCCTTGATGCGGAATCATCAGCAGTGCATACATGGACTTATGCCCTATCTGGTATCAGGTCGATGGCTTAACCACGAGAGGTCGATACTGACCCTGTAAATCTATTATTTGTAGTGAATTTAATCTAATGTTAATTGCCTAGTGTGCCTTCAACAACAACAAAGTTAGTGGCAAAGTCACCAACTTTATTAGTTCCGAGTTCTCAAAGCATCATGAATAATTCCTCTCCATTATTCACGGTTTTCGGAGGCGAGCACAGATATGTCAGTCCAACCGACTTTGTCATTGTTTCCAAGATAAAGTCCCGGCCAAAATAGGGTGAAGATCGTCCCGAACAGCGTCCATTCAAGTACGTTTCTGATCACCTTTCCTTTTCTTCCAATCGGCATTTGGACAAGCCAAAGTTACGGAACGTGAGATTGCATCATGATTTTTACAAAGAACGTGACCAAACCACCGCAATCTACGTTGTCGCAATACCAAAGGAAGTTCATGGAATTGGAGGTCATCTCAAATTTGGCGGTTACTGATCTTTTTTATCCAGTCCCTTAATACGGATGATGCAACATGAATATTGTGCCAAATATATCTCAGACATCTTGCCTCAAATTTGTTGAGCTTCATAATCTCTGACCCTGTAAGAGTCCAGGTTTCAGCTGCGTACAGAAGCACTGTGCGAACCAATGAAGAGAAAATGTTCATCTTTGTCTTTGGATTGATGTTTTTTTGTCTCCATAATAAATTAACAAGTTTTCCAAACGCAGCAGCAGCTAAAAAAATCGACGATTTACTCCGTCAAAAGTAATGGAAGAGCCCAGATACGTAAATTGCTTTACATTGGGAAGCACAGCATCATTTAATACAATCCTCACATCAGGAGCCTGTGATGTCAGGATGACTGATTTCTTGGAATTGATCTTCAGGCCATATTTACCGGAAACTTTCACAAGAAAATCCAATGCTCGCTGCAGTTGATCTTCATTTTCAGCTAGCAGAACAGCATCGTCAGCGTATTCTAAGTCGGTGATATCCTCAAATTCTGCTATGTTACTATCGCTAACAAGCAAGTGAATGATTAATTCCACTAGAGCTTTCTGGAAAAACAAGAAGAACTTACCTGCACATGAAAGCCGAAACTAATCAATACAAAAATTCACGTCTGCCCAACTTATCCAGAGTATTAACCAATCCAGAATCAAACAAAATTGAACTACTAAGATACCTATCAAAGTAGGAATTGTTCCACCCACGCATTTATTTGAACTAATTTGGACATATAATGCAACAAGTGTGCCTTATAATGACTCACATGCATACTATATAGACTATATTTATATTCATTAACATATGACATTCTGTTTCATTTTGATCCTATTATTTGTACTACTACTTTTTTATATTGATGGTAAAAATGTATTTTACGCTGAATGTATCTCTAGTGAGATATTAAAGCTTAATAATAATAATAATAATAATAATAATAATAATAATAATAATAATAATAATAATAATAATAATAATAATAATAGGAAATTGTTTTAACATGATTGTAAATAATTCAACAACCTATTTTTTAGTATTTTCCAATTCCAATTATTTATTTATTTTATGTTTGCTACTTTGAATGTTTTACGAGAAACATCTTTCAGCAGTGGACATTTTAGCGAAGCCGAACGTGGGCCCGCATTTTAGTGCCGGTGATGGGATTCGAACCCATGCCAACCGAGGTCCGAATTCGAGCGCTGTACCGCTAGATCACCCGACATTTTTGTATGAGTGAGTTGATTTGAAGGTCTCACTAGGTTTGGTTTGTACGATTATGTCGAATGGATGCTGTCAGAAATGTAACTACATAAACGTCACTGGTTTAAGTTTGTTTTCTGTTAAAAAAATCTATGTGAGCAAGTAACTTGAAACTAAGAATTAGCGGATATTGAATTCATTCAACATCCGCGTACTCATATTGACAAAATTACTTACGTTATTCTGATGATGCTATGCTGACAGTGATGGTGAAATTCCCTGTTTAAGCACTTAGGCTAATACAGCACACTAAATGAGTGGATAGGCGCAAGCATACACTTAGGGTACTTGAAAGGTGTCTTAAGATATATGTATACCATATGTAGCTGTTGGGTTAAGAGAGATAACCATGACAAAAAATCAGGTGACCTTGTCAACAGTAGTAAACAATGGCGTCGTCGCAAAGTCAGGAGCTAAGATACAATCAGGATGTGCTTCATCCAGCTGTCAATAAGAAATCATTGGAAATTGTGACTCCATGAATCATAAAAAACCCAACTAAACTTCAATCGAATCAAGATACTTGCGTGCTTCAAATTAACACACGACTTACATGACTCATTATATCGCTGGAAGCCGAACGTCGATAATCGGCCATTTTGAACTCTGTTTTTAAATTTACATTTTTAGCAATCTGATTGGTCGATGGTTTGTGAGCTTTGCCAAGACTTTTTTGATTGGTCGATTCTTTGTAGTCCTTAACAAAAAATAAATCAATATACTTAGACAATTAAGAAATAATCAGTATTGTCCAAAGTAGAGCAACAATTTCGTTTATTTTCGTCGATTATATATGTATTGATTTGTCACCGTAGCTGGTCCTAAGTCGGGTTGAGAAAGGAGGGGGTTCGAGTGCATGATTAGCAACCTAGCCTCTGTAAAGAAATTAAACAGCGGCAAAGAAGTAAAAACAGCATGATTACGATAACAGGGTTTGGCTCAAACTAAATAGGATTCAAATCTTCGATATACATAATCTCCAAAGCCAAAAACTTAATTCTCTTTAAAGCGAAAGGGTTTTAACATAATAAATCATTTTAGAATGGCCAGCTCTACACTAAGCCATTGAAAGTGCATTTAGTGGTAATTGCTAACTGTCTAAAAATCAATACTCAATGTAACATTTTCAATACCGGGGTAGTCTAGCGGTACAGTGGTCGAATCGACTCGATATGACCATGGATCTCCACCACCGGTCCACTAAAATGCGAGCCCACGTTTGGCTTCGCTAAAAAGTCCGCCTGTTGAAAGATGCGTTTCCCGTGCAAACATTTAAAGTAATAAAAATAAAATATCCCCAAGCAAATGGTCGTACTCATATATATCAAAACGGAAGTCTAATTTTTACCAGTCTCCAACCTCATGTTAACCTGTATCCAGGATGTACGGCATAAAAGTAGAGTCATAGAAACCAAATTATAGCCATTATTGAAAAAATTGAAACTTTACGAACATTATCTTCAAATAATTAATAGCATCCCACGTGAAAATAAGAAATTATTAAAAAAATATTCATTGTAAACAGAACCACTTGATAAACAATCAATTCTCGGAGGTGGTTTAGTGATAAAGTACTAAACGCGAACTTGGAATGGGCTAGAATGCCATGACAGACACTAAATGCAATTCCCCATTTTGGCTTCGCTAAATGTCCACTTGCTAAGAAATGCGTTCCTCCTGAAACTCTCTATCTTTAGTTGAATACAACCGTCTAATTACTAATCAGACATTTCAACCATTTTTAAATATTTACAGTACACTTAACATTAATTGGCCACGTATTTTTAGCACAATAAGAGAAAGATGACTAAAATGGATTGGTCATGTTTTACGAAAGCTGCCCAGCCAGATGGAAAAAGATCGAGAAGTCAATGAATAATTTGGACGGACACTGTAGCAAACAAACTCAGTCGTTTTATTGTACGCCAAGTCTCCCCACCGTCCCAATAAATTACTTAATTGGGCATCCGATTGCTTACCCTTTGCAATTAATAGAGTTCGTTAGAAGCATTTGATTTGGGATGTAATTAACATTTAAAGTCAGCATACCATTCGAGTGTCGTAAAAGTTGAAATTTTGTGGACTTTGGACTACCTTGGGCAATGTTCATTCCCCCTCCTTCAAGCAATAACAACAACCAAACGAATAGAAATAAGATTCAATGCTTCACACACACAAGCCAATCAAAAAATACCTTAAAACCCAAATTAAATGCTTGACCAATCGTAATGATTAAGTCTTGAGCCAATCCAATGGGACACTCGAAGACGTAGCACATGCGCGTATTTTGCACGCTTTTGGCAATATAACAAACAAAATCCATCGTGTCGACATCGCCAGCTGATGCAAAGGAAACGAGGAATAATTCGTGTTCGAATACGACCTAAACGACACACAAAAGGAATGCATTCATTTGGATTTTTGAAAACGATAACAATAAATTGTGTTTTCCTTAAAAAAACTAATTAAACAAAATACTAATAAAATAGTACATATGAGTAATGCTTTTTTACATTTATACTACTTTAAATGTACCGCTAGACCACCCCTGACACGTAATGAACGTCACCAACCAATGAAATAACATGCTAATGATCCTGAAGATTTGAGTAATGCTTATAAAGTGGTATTCCTGAATGTTCCTCCTCCACGTGGTGCATCCTAGACTAGATGCTTATGTGCATGTAGACTAATAGCAGCAGGGACCGAGTGAACAGCGGTATAACTGGGTTTCCGCTTTAGTGAGTGGGTGCGAATATACACCCAGGTTACCTAAAATATATCTTAAGGTATATGTATACAATATGTAGCCGTTGGGCTGAGGGAGATAACCTTGACAAAAAATTAGGCGGCCTCGTCAACCTTTGCAAACAGTGGCGACGTCACAAGGATGCCGTCTACCAGTATAGAAACTTTATTATTCTTCTACGTTCGTTATGCTTATCAAGCTATCGAAGTTGATCGTTTATATGCCGTATAAATATAGAAAATAATGAGGAGATGACCACGTTACTAACTAAAATGAAAAATGAACGAATAACAATATAAAAAACCCAAAACTGTAACTATTATCACGTTATTAAAAATGATTGTAAAAAGCAACTACTAACTTACTACACCCTCCTTAGCCGTTTTGACTGTCAAAATTTGCGAATTAACTGTCAGTTGAACTTCAGTTTTAGACCAAATCATACTTGTTGTAGGTCCAATAAATGACTCAATCAACGGATCGGCATGTTGCGATCGATTAATTCTCAATCCAACGTCTTGACATACTCGGTGGATAGAAGCGCTGTGTGTGTGTAAATAGAAATAGAACATTTTTGCAGTAAATAGGGATTATATGTCACATTGAAACACTTACGATTCAAACACTAGTCACCAGCTTCAATATAAACTTGCATAACCTTAAAAGGATGCTATTAATCGTGAAGATTTGGACTGTGCTTTTAAAGTCTCAATTTTCCAATGATGTCATTATTTCTGATTGTCACCTCCACGTGGCACATCCTCCAGAGCACCTAAACTAAAACAGCAAAAAACCAAGTACATAGAGGTAAACTAGGCTTCTGCTTAAGCGGATGGCTGCAAACAGACACCCAGGATACTCAAAAGCTATCTTAAGGTATATGTAGGTCATATGTAGCCGTTGGGACAGGGGAGATAAACTTGACAAGAAATCAGACGTCATCACCAATCTTCGCAAACAGTAGCGCAACCCAAAACATTCATTATACTTCTACATTTTTTATGCTTATAAAGTTATCAAAGTCAATAGAGATGCTAATGATCCTGAGAATTTGAGTAATGTTTATAAAGTCTCAATTTCCAATGACGGTAATATTCTTGACTATTTATCCTCTATATGGCGTATCTTGAACTGCGTGTCAACAGACATCTATACTAATAACAGCACAGCAGTATAACTGGGCTTTCACTGGATTCTCACGAAGTGAATGGGTGCTAGTATACACCCAAGATGCATAAAAAGTATCTCAAGGTAGCTATCTATCACATGTAACCGATTAGGCTTGTGGATCCGTCAACTGGCGTCAATCCTAAAGAAGATCGCCTCGTCAATTGCTGTGAACACTGGTGTCATAGCAAGGAAGCGGTTTTCTAGCCGTCCATCCCATGTCCAATTCGCATCCGACAGCCTTTTCGTATAGGAATTCAAAAAGCTATTGAAATTTGGATTTAATGAAAAAGTGGCTCCACCACCAACTTATGTTATGTTCTGTTATCAAAGTCAATCGTTTAATAATGAGGTACGAATATAGAAAATGTGACGAGGTGACTCTACGTCATTGAGCACAATAAATGTATAACCTCAGACTAATAATTGGTACTATTACTCCGGGACAACTGCTTGGTAATACTCAGAGTAAAGCCGACAATCGCTGTCATCATTCGATCAATACGTTGACAACTTTGACACCCATTAGCATCCCAACTCATCTGTATCGAGCGAATACTTGTAGACAGACTAGATAGATATCAATTTGCCTTTTTAAGTTACAAAATTGCATCCATACTAGTTTGTGTCTAATAGTAATCATTATGTATTCTAAAAATAAAAGTTAACAACCACTATCAGTACCGAGTTATCCTAATTAAAGAACATTGATTAAAATATTGACCTGAAATATGTGCAAAATATTATATAAACATTTATTACATATAAAATATATCATCATAGTATTGAAAATATATGCAATTTACAATCTATTTCATTCAACCAAATTAATCACATTTATTGGACATTCCCATTACTTAAATCAATTACTACTACTACTACTACTACTACTACTACTACTACTACTACTACTACTACTACTAATAATAATAATAATAATAATCATCATCATAATAATCAAAATGGTGCTCCATGCTGTCATATTTGTTTCTTTAATTAAAAATTCAATAAAAATGTGTCAAAATCAAAATCAATTAATTCTTGTTCTTAAAATTATTACCAAAAAGTAATAAAAAACACAATTAAAAATGTTACATTTTGAAAAATAAATAAAAACATTTTTAGAAAATATTTAAAAATAATAATCCACTATTATAAATTAGATGCTAATAATTCTAGAGTTGAAAAATGTTTATAAAAGTTTCGATGTCTGATAATACCATTCTACTAACACTGTATTTAATTAAAAGTGACAAACCCATAAAAGAAATTATATTAATATGATTAGTAATATTGTTAGCTCTTCATTAGGTCAATCTTCGCAAAACATATCAGACAATAACCTCTCAGTTTCACTTAAAAATTTTAACTTACATGCGCAATCAATGTATAAGATTAATTAAATGTTTCAGTTAATAAATGATAACCTTAAAATAATGCCACTATTTAGAAAAATTAAAAATTCTACCTAAGTAAGCTGAGAAAAAATGCAAAAATACACTGCAGCTGGTCCCAAGTACGGTTGAGAAAGGAGGAGGGATTTGAGTGCAAGTTTATCAACTTGTCCTCTAAAAATATTGCTAAAGAAACAACACAAGAGGACACCATTTTATTAAACTACGACAAAAAAGTGAAAGTATCATCCCGATGACAGGGTTTGACAAAATCTGAATAAAATCTCAATCTTCTATATGCACGAACTTTAAAGCCAAAAAATTTAATCTACAACTATATGGAATAATTTTGTTGCTCTAAAGCGAAAGCGTTTTTAAATAAATAATATTGACAAAGTCATCTATATATATATATATATCTTTCAGTACCCTGGGTGTGTCCATATAAACATTAACTAAAATACGGAAACAAGATTATCATCATTACTAAAAAATGAAACTTCAAATACATTACTCAAATTCCCAAAATCATTAGAATCCCAATTATATTAAAACATAGGTTAAAATCAATTATTTAAATTCTTTTAATAAAAATGTAATTATAAAGTTATAAAAAAATCAGCTGAATATCTTAAATAAACAAAAAATATATAGAGTTACAAGTTAATTAATATTGGAATTAGAAAATTTATTGTCAAAAGTTTTAAAGTGAACAATTGTGTAGTACCATTAATAGTTTTTTGGGGTGCTAGTGATCCTTAGGATTTGAGTAATGCTTATAAAGTGTCCATTTCAAATAATAATAATATTCCTGACTGATCCTCGTCCACATAGTGCATAATCTGCTAAGTCTCCATAATCATTTAGACTAATAATAGTAGGAACCAAATGTACAGCGCTATAACTGGGATTATAATACGACGGGTGGGTGTAAGCATACATCTAGAGTACTTAAAATGTACATTAAAGTATGTGTATACGTTGGACTTAGGGAGATAACCCTGACAAAAAATTAGGCAGCCCCGTGAATCTTTGCGAATGGTGCCATTCCGATAAAAAAATTAAACAATAAACCTAAATAAAGTTAAATATTTTCAAATGTAGACCAGGTATCCTCTACATCTACAATTTCAAGAGTCTAAACAAACAACAATGTAACCTTAAACATATCTCCCTATCCAGGATGTTGTCTAAGTAATAGCAAAATCGTTAAATTTATACATCTCTGTACAGTTCCGAAAACCGCAAACAGTGAGAAGGGATTACACGGGATACTATACAAACTTGTAAGCAATAAGAGGTGGCTTTGCCTTCAACATTCGTTCATGTCTGTAAGCTGTTTTTGTAATACGAGAAATACAGAGAATGGTAATGCAGTTATAGTATGCAATTCTTCTGTTTTTCATAAAACTAAGCCCATTTATATAAAGATCCATATTAAAAAATGCAATAATAAAGAGGGTTTGCTTAAACCAGCAAAAGTTTTACAAAAATTGGCAAATTTTTACAATATTAGTAACCTCTTTGTATTTTACTGTAGAATCAAAGATACTCTTAACAATTTAATTAGAAAAACTACATTTACTCATTTACATGTTACTTATCTGCTGTAATAGTCCCTTGTAAAAACTGCAAAGTTACTTGGGTTATGGGAAAGGGGAAAATCGAACTGGAGATAGAAGCATTAAACTTTAAATTTTTATATAATGGTCTTTAAAATACAAAAACATAATTTTTCTAAATGCTCAACTTTTTTAAAGTAGCTCGGACTTATACAAAGTGTTAGTTTCACCATCCATTCTAAACCTCATTTAATTCATAATTTACATCAAGGGAAACAACCAGTAATTCAATTGCTCATAAACAGTTCATATTTTCAAAGCTTAACGAGCTGTTTGCAAAGTGATAGTAATACAAAACCCATAAACCTAAAAAATCTCGTAAAACCATTTATTACATAAAATGCAAAATGTTTGCTTTCGCCAATTTGTGACAACCTCACTACTCTCAGACGAATGCGTTTAAAACACTGATTATTTACAAAAAATACTATAAAAATAGAGCATAGTGATAGCCACGCAAGTTCCAAGTAATAATTGTTTTAAAAATTATTAACTACCAAAATTTATTAATAAAAACACATCACCTAAATGTATAGTAAGAATTCAAAAATATATTATTATAATCACATTGAACTTTATTATTCCATTAAGTATACATTCAGCACTAAACAAATGATATATGTACATACTGTGCTATTTTCGTGCGAGTATTCAAATCAACTGATCTAGTTGATATTAAAACTGGCATTGCTCCAATAAAACGCAAATTAAACACAACTCCCGCACTCGTCGACAATTGATAGTCAGGGTAAAGCCATTGTTGCTTTATCGAAGCCATCGTTCAATTATATAATTTAAAACAAATATTCAACAATCAATCATAATCAGTGACAAAAAATAATCTCATTTAAACTGAAAACAAAACAGAATACATTGAAACGGTATTTACTGAAAAAAGTACCGCCGAACCATTTTACCGCAATAAGTAATGTACAACCAATCATATATATAAACTATATTATGATCAATGTCAATAAAAATATTTATTTATTTATTACATAATTATTGTGTTATTAAATATATATTAATAACAAATATTTGTATTAATTTGTTTGCTAAAAATAAAACAAAAAGTTAATTAGTTTAAACAATTTACAATCGCTAAGCCCTTTACTATTTATCCTTTTTATTAATGACTTACCAACAGTAGTTCGCTCAAACATCCTGCATTATGCTGACGATGTGAAGATCTGGGGCTCCAACCCTGAATTACTGCAATCAGATATAAATAATATTAATGATTGGTCCTCTGCTAATCAACTCCCTTTAAATTGGTCTAAGTGTTTCCATTTAGCTTTGGGTAAAAGGAACTCTAACAGTTATTACGTACCGCTACCTGAACAGCTGCCTATTCTAAAAGTACATTCAGTCAAAGACCTGGGAGTAACATTTGATTCATCTCTCCATTTTTCTACTCATCATTCCAAGGCCTCCCAGAAATGTATACATCTTATGCATTTCTTTAGGCGACACCTAGGAAAAATCTCGCCGGACCTATCCCGACTTTTATATATGTTATATATTAGACCTCATCTCAAATACTGCGTCCAAGTAACCTCCCCAGTGCTCATCAAAGACTCCACCCTGTTAGAAAAGGTCCAAAAAAATTCACAAAAATACCTATGGCACTTAAGTACCTCCCGTACGGAGACAGGCTTTCTAGTTTACATCTCTTCCCATTAACAGATAGGAGACTCCGAGGCGACTTAATACTAGTCTACCAATTATTTAAGTCCGACTCTATATATCCTTACTTCACTAAATCAGAAGATAGTCGTAGAGGACACAATTTTAAGCTGCTTAAGCCCCGGGCGAATAAGAGGATTAGGCAACACTTTTTCTCCCATAGGGTCATATCTACCTGGAATAACCTACCAGTTTACATTGTTGGTGCTCCTAATCTCCATGCTTTTAAATTATTATATGATAAGTATGCATTATCTAATTTCGTTTAACTTAATTCATTTTTCATTTTTATTGTTTTATCTTATATCTTTAACTGATTGATATTGATATTTTTGAACCGAGGACCATAAGGAGATCTCTCTAATCAACTCGTGTATTAACCTGTTTTATAATAAATAACACATGATTTCAGGTTTCAGGTTTCATGTTTATACACGAGTTAAATAGGAAAAAACTCCTTTTAGTACTCTGTTTAAAGTTATCGGATATCATGAATGTAAAAAATAACAAAAAATGAATAAATAAAAATAAAAGAGTAATGAAAGAGTTAGGTAAAATTAAGAAGAAAAAGCTTATCGTATGCCAATTTAAGCGCTTGAATAGATGGGGCTAACACAACGTGCAGGGGCAAATTATTCCAAGCGGAAATAACCCTATAGGAGAAGTGGTGAAGACCTATACGGGATTGAACGCGGGGTTTAGAGAGCTTGAGAGGGTGTCCTCTACGAGGGTCGCTAGAAATTGTGAAAAGATGCTTAAACTGGCCGGACTTAATAAGTTTAAAAACTAAGATAAGGTCGTCCCGGAGTCTTCTATCTTTCAAATAATATTTTTGTTTGCTAGTAATTAATAGTGGCAATATATATATATATATATATATATATATATATATATATATATATATATATATATATATATATATATATATATATATATCAGGATTTCAGGAATTTTCACGAGTCGAGTAAGCCAAAATGCTTTTTAGTACTCGGTTCTCAAATTTTCTCAAATTTTTAAGGAGAAAAATGAAATGGATGGTGAGGTAAAGGGGATTAGTCACAGAAAAAGTACTTGGAATCAAGATAAAATCAAGGTAGATAGTGGAAATTAACAATTATAGAAAACGAGCAAAAATTATAAGTATACAAAAATAGTAATAAAACAAGTTGCGTATTACGTATTACGTAAAATTATGGAGATAATAGTAGTCGTAAGTTAATTTGAAGGCCTTAAAGAACAAGATCACAATAATGTGTGTAAGTAGGTTATTCTACGCCGAGATAATCCCATATGTGAGATGATAGAGAGGTATGCCGGACTTAATTTTAAACGTTTTTATTTTTAAAAAGTGTTCTCTACGCGAACCATTGGAAAGGATAAATAAATGCTCAAACTGTTTGGTGGTTAAACGTTTAAATACTAGAATAAACTCACCTTGGAGTTTTCTATCTTGTAAAATCAAAAGCCTAAGTGCTGTTAAACGTTCGGGATATACAATGTCCTTAAATAATTTGGGCACTCTGGTAAAACGCTTCTGCACTTTATAAAGTTTAATAATGTTTGTCTTTAGGATAGGAGACGTTCCTTGAATGTAGTATTTGAAATACGGTCTAATATATAATTAATAGAGGAGACTTGTACAACTTACTGGAATATTATCTAAGTAACACTTAAAGAATTTAGTGGATGAAAAACAGGTCAGAGCTGCTTTATTGTAACAAAACAAAAAAATTAATGTGGGACTAAAGGTTACACTTAAATCTTTAATTAATTTCACAGTTGTAATAAATTGGGAACTTGGAACTCTAAACAGGCTGCCTAAATGCTTTCCAAAAATAAAGGTATTACACTTGGACACATTCAGTGAAAGCGCATTATCTAGAAACCACCTATAAATGTTGTTAATCTCCTGTTGTAATTGTTTAAGGTTGGTACCCAAGATTTTGACATTATCAGCATATAGCTAAATGTCAAATTCAGCAATAGAAGGCAGGTTATTAATATAAATAATAAATAATAATAGACCTAAAATAAACTCTTGGGGAACATTTGAGGTGATATAACTGGGAGAAAAGCAAACGATACATAATTTGCTACTAAAATGTCAGTTTAAGAGGAAGTCACGTATCCAATCGAAGGTAGAAAACTTATCCCAAAAAGATCTTTGCTTACTTAGCAATGCAAAATAAAATACTTTATCAAATGTTGATAATATCTTTCTGGTTTAAACCTGGAACCTTACTTGTAGATTAACCAAATAAAAGCTAGTTTTAAATTACAGACAGTTTACCTTAATTTATAAAAAAATAAATATATTTGTTAAAACAGGACTAGTGCTAACGCACATTCTTTAAGGACTCTCAGGTAGAGATCAGTATTGGCATATAATTTTGAATTATTTTGTAATGATAAATTGCAGAACGATAATTTAGATTACACAAAAGTATTTTTGATTAAAATTAGCTGAGGTGTTGATAATTATCCGTATCAATTTAAATTAAAGGAAATCTCAGTGAGAACTTACAGCATGGTCACTCCTTCCTAAAGAAAGATGTTGGATGTCATTTATTATATGTAGAGATTAAATTAGCAAAGACTAAATCAAGAGATAACTCAAATTCTCATTTTTAATTTTTTTTATACTAAAATTATTGTTTTTTAGTTTTTTAAAACAAAAAATTAGATTTTAATTAAATAAGTTTATATTCAATTGTAATAATTACAAACGGTAAACAAAATTAAGTTTTTTTATAAAATTTTATTATTCGCCCTAGGGAATTTTTAGAATATGTTTTAGAATACCAAAAATGAAAATATATTTACTATTTTATAAAACGTTTTGCAGTTTTTAATTTTTAATTGCAATACAACACTACAAAATTAACAATATATTATTATACCAACAAAATTTTTTTATACGCAAATCGAAATATATAATTAGACTGGTTTTAGCTTTTAAAAAAGAGAAGTTGTTTTTGAAAATTATGTTTTAACATTAACTTAATTTTTTATTTATTATTAGTATTGTTTACTATAAATATGAATGTATTGACAAATTTATTTTTATGTTTTTGTAAACATAAAATTAACTTTTAATGATTCATTCAATGTATAATAATTTTGAATTATTATTATTATTATTTGAACCACATGTTTACTATATTGACTATATTTATATTCATTATTATATTATATTATATTTTATTTTGTTTCCATTATTTGTACTACTACTTTTTGTAATCCTGTTATGTTATGTTATTTATTTATTTTTATTCACGATGAAAATGTATTTTTACGCCGAATGTATCTCTGGTGATATATTAAAACTTAATGGAATGATAATAACAATAAAAAATATTTATTTTCTGATAATTGTTGCGTAATTTATTGTAAAATAATATACTACGGAGTTATATTATAGCTTTGTCAGTTATGATATCTCGGTGAATAAATTTGTATAACTTGCAAAATCTAAATACATTAATATGTCGTAGTTCCACGTATTACTATACACCTGATTATTCGTATGTTATGCCAGTCACTTTACAAAAAAATCAATTATTAATTACAAAAAAATGGTTGTTACTTTAATGTTTTGCTACATATATGTTATGATTATTATAACAATAATTAGTTTATACAGAAATTAAAAATTTGTAATAACTACATTTTTCTCATTAATTTTGTTAAAAAACTCTTATCTTTATTCTTTGGTTAATTATTTACCTTAGCAAAGAATAATAACCATGTTTTTACACACTCTTCTAATTTCACAATTACACCTATTCAAAATTTTTAATCTACACTGAAACCATTTCTACTGTTAAAAATTATAGTAATAAAAATTCACACTTAAAAAAGCATAATAAATATTAATTACCATAGATAATGTTTGTTATTATTGTAAGATCTCACTGAGATCTCGGTCCTAATTTTATTTGATATAGATATTTATTGAGTTTAGTCGTTTTTCACTTGCACATTTTATCAACAATAGATCTTGGATTGAAAGATAGAATTACAGCAGTAGTTATATATTTTCTGGTAAAGTTAATCTTAAATTCTATTGAAAGCCATTATAATAATATTTTATTGTTTGTTTAAAATGTTTTTTAATCATATTTTTTAAAATGTATTAGATACAATAGATAAATTAATCCCAAGATTAAAGTTTAATACTAATTTTAAAGATTTGATAAAACGAATTGAAATTACGAATTACACAAACAAAGAAAATATAAGTAAAATTATATATTTGTATAATTTCCAAATAACTATTATTTAACAAACAATAATAACAAACAAAAATAAGTTATGTATGTATTTATGATAATTTATAGTAGCGCAGCCTTTGAGGGTCTGCAATAAAAATTAATGAATACCAAACAAAACCAATTTGATTTACAATCGGGAAAACTTAAAATAAACATATATTAAAAATTTGATAACAATAATTAAATAAAAATTGGCTATTAACGAGCAACATTTATTGATACCGCTGCAGCTTTGTGCATTTTTTCTAGCTTGAGGGTCGGTAAGATCCAAATTTGAATGTTTGTCATACGGTTTTACTCCAAGATAATTTCCACTAACGCAGAGGAACAAGAATCAAGTGTAAACATTTTGGCTAAAGTTTATTATAGTTACAATATTTATAAAAATATAAAATTAAATAATTTTGAAATGTTTAATTTGAATATGTTTATTTTAAAATGTCAATTTCCAATTTGTACAGTTTTTTCGCGTTTTTATTTACAACGGGATGTATATCAGTACATTATTTTTATTCTATTTACAATGGTAGCATTGTTTGACATTTGCTTAATTCTTTATTTTTTCTTAAACTGTTAAAAAACGGGACAGTTAATCAGGGTATAAAATGCTCAAAACAATCATTTAACCACTGTTTGCATATTAATTTGTTCTATGTGACGTTAACCGTAAAACATAAAATATACACAATAATGACAATATACATTATACTAATATTAGTAAAAATAATTAGTAATCTCAAAATTATTTAAACTTAGTTTGGTACTTCTATCCAGCAAGTCAAACGTTACTTGTATGTTTGGCTCCATCTTTCCATCTAGTCTCGTATAACTTAATTCAGTTAACAAAAGTGATATAAAAAGGACCCATCATAAATTTATAGAGCATTTAGCAGTTGTGCTTTATGAAAACCAGTATTTTTAAAATAATAATGTGCAACATCTATTATTTTACTGATATATTACTAAACTTAAAACACAAATTTCAGTCCTACTACTGACACTAAATGCAAACTCGCGATTGGTATAGCTAAAAATCTACTATGTAAAAAGAATGTGTTGTAGAACATTTAAGTCGTAAAAGTTAAAATCAAAATATAATGACTGTGTTTTTAAAATACAAACATAACATTTAATTCTATCGTGAAGCTGTTCCATTAATTACCGCATTTAATTAAATTATTTTATTATTACATTATTAAATTATTACAATATTACATAATTATATTATTATACATATCTGTGACAGGATGGTCTAAAAGTAGAACACTCGATTCAAAACTGGGTTGGTATAGGTTTAATTACGACTATCAGCACTAAATGTGGGCTCACGTTTTGCTTTGCTCAACTATCCACTGCTAAAATATTTTCCCGTAGAACATTTTAAAAGACAAAAATAATTATATATATATATATATATATATATATATATATATATATATATATATAGTATATATATATATATATCGTACGCTGGAGCGTAGTTGCAAACAATTAGGTTACCATAACGATAGCCATTTTTTCCTTCGCAATTTGTGACACCACACCCCAAGTATAAGGTATTGGCCCACACAATCTAAAATAATAAAAAAAACATTGATGTAAATTGTATATACGTGGATATGGAATTATTTTAACTATTAGATATGGTGCTGCGTCAAGAAATATTTTAAACACACTTTTATTAGTTGATATGCAGACCTTTGTTTGGCTGAAATCTATTGTACACTACATCTTTTAGTGTTGAACATTTTCCCAATATTTTTTTACTTTATTTAAATTGTCACTGTGTTGTTAAAACCATGTTTTAGCAAGTATGCATTAAGCGAAATATTTAATGTAAGTTGTAATATAGTAATAAATAAAATAATCATCATCATCATCATAACAATTAGATTTGATATGTATTTGGAAATCCACTAAATTAAATTACTCCATGTTGAAATCCAACTAATTCCAAGTCTACATAAAGAAGGAGGATTAGGCAACCTGATCTTTGTAAAAACATCCATATTGCTACAGAAACAATAGGGGGATGCTATTTTGTCAAACAACGGCAGAAAAGTGATAGCACGACTCAGATGACATAGTTGAGTAAAAGCCAAATGGAAGCTCAATTTTCAATTAAACGAAGAAAATTATGTGGTCAAATTTTATATTTTTTTAAATTATGGGATTTTGTAGTATTTTTATTGTTGTTATTTTGTTACCCTATGATTATGTTAAAAAAAACGAGAATTGTAATAATAATAACAATAATTGTAATAACATTAAATATTATTAAGTATACAACAATATTTAACGTTATTAGTGTAAGCAAAAGTTAAAATGTAAAAAGAACAAATTATACAAATACAAAATCAAAAAAGAAAAAGTAAACTGTTTCAACAGGAAAATATTTTTGTAACGTGTTATTATTACGTTTCAAAATACTATCAACCGAAATGAACCAATATAGTTAGTATTAAGCCTGTCGGCTTAATTTTTTCACACGAAAATAGAAGTAATTTTTTATGTGGTTTCTATTGTCTTTAATTTTAAACAAAATTTTTCAACAACAAGATTGTGATCAGAACCAACATCTGTACCGCGATATGCGCGTACATCTTGCAAAGAAAATCGCCATTTTGGGGTTATACAAATGTAGTCAATCCCGTTTACTGTATTTCTGTCGAGAAAAATACACGTTGTTTTTGTAAGCAAAAAATGTGTTGCTAACATTTATTCCAAAATAACTGTTTAGCGTCAACAACCTATAACCATTATTATTTATGCTATCAGCATAGCCATGTGATCCAACATTTGAGAAGTACCCAGATCTGTCTTTGTTCAATTTCGCATTAAAATCACCGATCAATATTTTGATGTCTCTTCTTGGTACATCATTCAACAAATTTTGTAATTAATTAAAGTAGATATCTTTTTGGTTCTCCTCAGTAGCCTCAGTAGGAGCATGGACTTGCACAATTGTTACTTTTGCATATCCGGTGTCGAATCTAGTTAAAATAATACGGTAGCTCACGGGTTTCCATTTAATCACAGCTTAACGACATTTTTACTCAACATAATACCAACTTTATGTTCAAAATACAAAATTGATGTATCCCCACTCTTGAAATGACCTCGGCCTTTCTATCACATTTCGCTAATACCCAAAATATCTAAGTTGCACTTTTTCATTTCTTGAAGGACTTGTCTTAACTGTACAACATAGTACAATCCTTGTTCCAACACTGGTTAAGGTTTTGTCATTGAAGATTCTGTAAATCGAAAATTGAACTTCTTTTCGGCTTCTACTCAACCCTGTCATCTGTGTAACTTTGTCATCCAGATACATGTGATTGCTTCTTTTCCGTTGTTTGCCAAAATGGCGTTCCCTTCATTGTTTCCGTAGCAGTATAATTTTTTTATAGAAGCCAGGTTGTTAACCTTGCGCTTAAACTCCACTCCTTTATCCAGTCTTGGGACTGGCTAGATTGAATCATTTCTGGTACAAACTATTTTACAATATTCATTAGAAAATAATTAATTTACACATAATATTGTCATAATTTTGTGCAAAATATCCAGCTAGTAATAAAATATTGTTTTTAATCTAATTTATGTTATTGAAGATACAATTACATAATATTCAAAACAATAGTCAATAAATTGGTATTATAATTCCTTTAAATTAGGATTAAATAAACAATTAAACAAAATTCATACCTGCGTATAATGACCACACATTTTATTGGGATTACATGTATTCTGTTCATAATTATAATCTTTATGTTCATTGAACCAAAGTTTGACAGATCTAGAGAATAATTAAGTGGAACAATGTTTATTAAATAATACTTACAATTTTGTGTTAATTCTTAAATAAATTAAATTGTTATTATTATTACCATTTTAATTACAAACTTGCTGTGGTGGGTGTCAAGTTTAGTTAAGAAAGGAGCAGAGTTGTAGCCCGAGGTAACCAACCTGAACATTTTTAAAAAAATAGTGCCAAAAACAACAAAGAAAAGTTATTTAAACAAAGCAACGCAAAAACAATAAAAATTGCGCAATTCTGATGACGGAGTTGAGTGTGAAAGTTGAAAGGAAACTCATTTTTGGATATGCAAAATTTTCAATGCTCAAAACAAAAAACATGCTTACATTGAACAATTTTATTGCATCAGAACGAAAAGAAATAAAATACTACTACTAGTACTACTGCTACTAATAATAATAATGATAATTGTCTACTTTTTTACTTACCGTTACTTAAGATAGTAGGAAAGTTCTGCTGTTATAATTTATTTGAAGTAAAATTTTTTAAATTATTAAATTAACATGTTTAGGCGAGTTTCTTATATTTTGCGATCTGGTCCATTATTCAAGTTGGCTAATTTTTACAAATATAGTCAATTAAAGTGTTATGAGTTTGACACAATTTGTTTTGGGTTTACCAGCGTAATGATTAAAAGTATACTGACCGACAGCCTAAATTTTTACCTGCAACTGTATTTGAGCACATGCCAATATATAATATTACTAATTATTCTTTTTTAATCTTGATTAATTAAACTTATCTACTGAAAATCAAAAACGGTAAATAATCAACTCATTTGTACTCAAAACAGACTCAATGGCTTTTTAATATTGTTATTGTTTTTGTTCAGATTTAAACAATCTGATGGCATTGCTATTATTAAGTTATTTTATTTTATAAAATAACAAAATGTTAAAATGAAACAATAAAATTACCTATTAACGTTAGTAGTTCCAGCTATATTTTCTCCAAGAACACTCCACGTGTCAGTTTTGAGGTACTGCCTTTGGTTATGCTCAAACATACATTGATCGCTGTGTCTTTGGGCAACTGCAGCAATCGTTGTGTCCCATTCCTATCCAAACAAAATAGACAATAAAGAAAAACTTTCTGCTGCAGTAAAATTTGAAATACATATGCAACTTCTCTAAAACCTTCAATTACTTACTATCCACTGGCAGCATGCGTGGATAGGTTACACACACTGAAAATGTGACTGATTTTTATTAAAAAATATATTGTACACCCAAAATACTTGAGTTTGGCAAATGCATTTATTATTGGTTATTGTTAGGTGCTTTATAAAAATGTATTTATGTTTGAAAATGCTCATTAGAAGCTGTAAAATTACCATAAAAGCGATAAAGATTTGGTAACCGGTGATGGGGAAAAATACAAATAGAAAAACATATTTATTAAACCATTTACATTTCTAAGGAAATAACAAACATATATTACCATCTACAATTCATCACTACAAGTTAGCATTCATTAATAGTATAAATTGCTTCATTGATATATATATATATACATATATAATTAAAATTAAATTAATTAATTGACGTTATTATTTGTTAAAATCTTAAATTTATACATATGCCTATTTGCGTGAAACTATGAAAGTAAGAAAAAGAAAAGCACGAAAAATATATTTACCAGCGGCGGCATAATGTTCGGTCGCGGTTGTCCTTCAACTTCGCAGTCCATCAATTGCTGACGATATTGATTGTGTTGGTTCAACAACATTTGTTCAACATCTGACAAGCCATGGCAACTGAAGAAGATTAGCCACACTTGTAAAAGAAGGAACCAAAAGGTCGTTGTACAACCCAACTGACAATTGTTTAAACTTGTAAAAAAATTCATTTAATTTGTGGGTTTTTATATATATATATATATATATATATATATATATATATATATATATATATATATATATATACATTTTTTTCACATACTTATTTTCTAAACTTTATAAAACCTACAAAACTTATAATACACCTTGGTGATATGCTTTGTGTGATATGTATATATATATATATATATACATACAATTTTTTGCATAAATATTTTTCAAACTTTATAAAACCTTTAGGGTTCAAAATATATCCTGGTAATATGCTATGTGTAAAAAAATAATTTAATTAAATTTTGTGTTAAAAATAATTGTAAAATGTAATTTCGAATTTCACACAAACACATATTCTAAGGAACAGAGTTTAAATATTATATTTCAATACCCTTTTATAATGTTAAAATGATATTCGAAAACTCCTAATCTACTATTTCCTCAAGTCCCGATGGGCCAACTATATTTTCCACTAAAACAAATAGTAACTAGTTCTTTGAACAGAGGTATAATCGTCGAAACGTGGAGAATTTTCATTTATTGTCCTTCATCCAGGTCAATGTTTTAATAATTATACTTTCATATAAATCATTCACATTTAAACTGTTATATTAGCAAACTATTAACTGCAGCACCTATTTCTACCAGTAGCTCAGTGGTTTAAAGCGCCGACCTGACACCAGATAGGGCGTGGGTTCAAGTTTATGTGTGTGTATGTGTATGTGTAAAGCTTAAAAGGTATGCGCTGCTGATGATTTTAAATAAGGATGAAACAGCTGTACAGTGCTCTTGGTTCATGTAAAAACCTAGTGGTTTATTATTGAAATGAATTTGACAATTCTAATATAACAATTCTAAGAAACAAATAGTCCCTTAAATACGCATTGATATATAAATTAATATATAATTCTAAATAAAAATATAAAATAACATAAACTGTGAGATAAATGCATTTCGTATATTCCCGTCAGTCAGCTAATCGGACAAAAAAACACATTCCCAACTGGATCAATAATAAGTCCTCCATTACGTCCAACTATAATACGTTTTCAAAGTAATATCATGCTCCTTCATGCTCATAACTTTTAAATATTCTCTAGTCTTTGCATGTTTGATACTGCTAATTTTGTTGTATTTCATAATTGTATTTATTTTTGTGTACTGAAAGCTACTTCAACCGAAGTATTTACATTAATATATATATATATATATCGTACAATTTGGTTAAAAAACATGGAACCCCTACATTAAACGTTTCAAAAAAATTCTGAAAAGCAATGAATAATACTTAAAGTATTAAAAATGTATAGGTTTTATTATATGCATATTTTATAAGATGAATTATGTTTAATTTGCTTGATTTTTAATTTTTTTTAATGCTAACATTATTGTTTTTGATCTAAATTACATTTTTTTAGTGAAATTGCTATAAAATATTAGTTTTCATAAATTATTTTTTAAAAACATGTAAAATAATGTTTTAGGGAATGTTTTAGTACAACTTATATGTGTTACATATAATTAAATAATGTCATAAAATGCAAATGATTACTTTTCTTAATTTTGATAGCAGTATGTTTATTCACTGTATATATACATAGCTTAATTCAATTATGAATATTGATTATATAAGTAACACGTAAAAGATTACTATTGTTTATGATTTCTGTACATTTCTGTATACAGTTCCTGGTCATCTTAATAATTATTTTAAAAGTTTCTTCCAACATTATTAATATTGGTATTATTAAGATGTTTTTTGTATACTAAAACAAGACATTTAGAAATGTATACGAGATTTAAAATGTTAATTAACAATATTATTCAATAAGACAAAATATTTAATTTCCGCCAATTTTGACACCAAGGATATGCATCTTTTTAATACAACATAATCTTGTTTCAATAAAACAGGAAAAATTACTGGTGACTAATATAAAATTAAAGGATAAAAACAAGATGTAACGAACAATTTAATAATGCAATTGTCAAAATTATGTTTTGTTAGTCTTATGTAATAGTACAAGGATTTGGTTTTTATAAATATGTGCTCCACATGATCACGCCACATGATCATGCCATTTATGTTTACCCCAAGATACTTAGTATTGTTACCGGTACACATATTTGTTTAATTTAATTTAAATGCATTGTTTAATTCCATTATTTCTGTTAGGCACCTCGTTGTAAATTTGAACTGTGATACTTACTGTAGGATCTCACTAAGATCTCGGCCCTGATTTTCTTTGATTTAACTTGATACGAATATTTCTCAACTGTCCCAGCTAATTGTAATCATAAAAGCTCTTGTATAATTTGAACTATTGTTCTGCAATTTATATTAATATATATTTAAATTTATAACAATAAATTTTTTTATAAATATAATTTATTTTAAATCATTATATAATTAATTGTAGGTAGTTAATAAATAATTAAATTGGGAATCTATGTCGCTTATGGAATAGGCACTATAGCAAACGAAGAAATTCCACACATGTTTCGGTTACGAATCACTTTAGCGTATCCCTTACGACCCCAAACTGTACCCCAATTATTTTTCACAATCCAAAACAGTATGTCATATTCCACTCCGTAACCGACAACAACCATTGCATGATTCAGCCAGTGTGCGTTGCATTGATTTGTATCAAATATGCCCCCGCTAAAAACAAAATACACCAAAACGCATAAAATCGACATCCACTTATTATTTATTACAATTAAACCTGTATTGTTATTATTATTATTAACATAATGATAATTCATTATTATTGTTATTATTATTAATATTATAACTATTATTATTATAGTAATAACAATAATAATAATAATAATTATTATTATTATTACTATTATTACTATTACTATTATTATTATTATTATTACTTTTATCATTATTATTATTATTATTATTACTATTTTTATTATTACTATTATTATTATTAATACTATTATTTTTATTACTATAATAATAATAATAATTATTATTATTATTATTATTATTACTATTATTAATGTTATTTTTACTATTATTGTTATTATTATTATGATTGTTATTATTATTATTATTATTATTATTAATTTCATTATTATTATTACTATTATTATTAATATTATTACTATTATTATTGTTGTTATTATTATTACCATTATTATTATTATTATTACTATTATTCTTCTTATTATTGTTATTATTATTAATATTATTATTATTTTTAATTTCATTATTGTTATTATTGTTATGATAATAATAATAATTATTATTATTATTACTATTATTATTATTATTATTATTATTATTGTTGTTTTTGTTTTTGTTATTCTTTTTTTATTATTATAATTATCCATTATGTAATAATTATGTTTAGCGTTTAAATATTTTATTAAAAATATGATTTTTTGTTTGTTTTTTAATTGTGAATGATCGATGTAATTTATTTGAATAGTAAGCTGTTTTTATTTTAAAAATGTTGACCATTCTATACAAACTTTGATTTACAGATTAACAACTAAACATATTATACTTATAAGGATGTACATTAAATTTATTTGCACAACATGCATCCAAATTATAAAATAAAGGAAAGGCCAATAACAAACTTGTAAAATTGAAAATCTTCCGTCGTATCAAACCCAATTGAAATAGGGCCAAGTTTGTGGACCGCCAGTTTTAAAGCTGATTCGTTCCCTTCTGGTATGTATTTGTAATTTTTAATTGTAAAAACAGTTTTAGATTTATTGTACTCGCATGTATTAAACTAAATGAATAAACAAATAATAACCAAATAATTTCTATTTTTTCCATTTTTTAATAAAATAAAAAAATAGTTTATACAGGTACTTATAAGTAGTATGTACCCAACAGTTACATTAATTGATGCAACAACAAAAATGCATCATAAAATGACATAAAGGAATTTTAATTTTTGTTTATATTTTAACATTTAGTTAGCTTTAATTATAGTTTTAGTGCAAAAAATAATAATTTTAACAATCTCATATGAAATACTTTACATTTTTTCATGCTTGTAAGAAATAGTTGTTTAAAACATTTTTATTTTTTAAAAGTATATATATATACAGGGGCTAAAATAGGAGCTGTCAAAATTAGCATATTGAAATTGATTGACTTTCCTTACATCACTTAAGCATATTAGGCACATCAGCTTTATTTTACTAAAATAAGCATTAAACATCACATTAGCAATATCAATATTCAAAACACTAAAAATATTTTCTTTTTGTAAATAGCATTATCAAATTTACGCTTAGACCAAAACCCAGAATTTACACATTTCGACAACATGAAAAAACTACTACATTATTTGCTTAAAAATAAATTATATTATGAAATATGTACATATATATAAAGCAGACATCACCAATTGTCAAAATTAATAATTCAGGGGATAGCCATGCTTTTTTATAACTTCATTTAACCGTTTTTGGATGGGAATCGACCAAATTATTGATATAATCCTGTGGAATTCGATTGTCTTACACATAATTGATTTTTTCCATGATGTACCTCGATTTTCCGTCTTATTAACCTCTCGTTTAAGATAACTAAAAAAGTTTTCAATTACATTGAGGTCCGGGCTATATGGAGACAATTAAACAAAGCTCAGCTTTTTGCTATTTAAAGAATCCTTAGTCTAAACAACAAAAAAATGCGTTAATTTTTAGATTATGATAAAAACCTAGTTATCTTTTTCGACATATGCACCGGAGCATTATCTTGAACAACCACCAAATGCCCTGAAGCCTTTTGTTGTAGTTCAGACTTAAAAAATTCTTTGAAAATAGCTACAAATGCTGAGCTGTTTAAATGACTACTTGTTTCGCTCCATTTTGGTAGTTGCCCGTACTTAATTCTAAAATATCCATGAAGACATAATGGATGTACAGCCTTTTTAACAATGCAATTGTTGTCTTGAGAAAAATCGGGACCACAGATGACCGTGGACTGCATTGCCCATGGTTCATATTTCAAAGCACACTCGTATGTAAAAAACATCGATCTCCAAAAACATAATGGACGGTTTTTATATGTTTTGGCACATTCCACGCGTTTTCTTCTATGTTCTGCAGTTAAGGGAACCTTTTTTAGCGTCTTCCTTAACTGCAGATTGGCCGATTTCATCCGATTACGGATAAGTAAATATAAAAAATTGGGCAATTTTTCTTTTTGTATTTATTGGATAGGCTTTATTCTGTTTCTTTTTAATTTGGTGATAATAAAAGTATCATCTCGTTTACTCGTTAATGGTGCAGGTCTTGTTCCTGCTGTCCTTGGACGTGTATAATCCTTTAACACACAGTATACAGTTCTTGCACTTATATAAAATAAATCCGCTATTTGTTCAACAATCAAACCCATATTATAATTTTTTTTTATTTGTTCGTAATTTATAACACTTAAAAAATAGCTTCCAGTATTTAAACTCATTGTAATCACACTATATATATGTTCAAAATTGTGCCAAGGTCAAAGAGTTCAAGTTTAATGTTAGATAGGTTAATAAAACAAAAATGAAAGGTAAGTAATTAAAAATATTCTTTGATCTTTTCACACCATAATTAATGTTAAATTTTCCATACATATAAATATAAAAACTGATCAATTTTTATATATAGTGTATAAAGTGACGTGTGCTGGGTTATGTAAACACTTATAAAATTATGTAAAGAACAATTATTTTTTTGAAATTTTTGTTGCGTAATCATTTTATGTTATTAACTTAATATGTATATAATTTTTAAGTGTAACTATTACCATTTACTTGAATATTCTGGTATCAAAAATTAGGCGTAACTTATTTATAATTATAAAAAAGTGAATAAACGATTAACTTTAAGTATTGATAGTCCATATTATTTTAGCATAATTACTTTGTTGAAAAAAATATAACTTTCAAGTTAAAACGTAAAAATTGAAAACTAAGAGTTTACTGACAAGTACCATTTTAGACCCTGTATATATACACACATCTACTTTATATTTTTTAAATAACGAAAATTGATGCAAAGTTAACTATAAAAAATAAATTAATATAAAAAATTTTTTTACATTTCTTTTTCTTAACAATGATAAATAAGTATTAAGTAAGTAAGGCACATGCTCAATTTCTATTTTACGGACTTTATTACGCATGTTTTGTAAAAGACAATTGTCATTAATTAAACAAAGTTTAATACAAAATAATTAAATGTTTAATATTGTTGTACTGTTTTATTCAAGTTAACACTACAAAATTTACTTTTGCTTTATACGGATACGCCTGTTCGCTTTCAATGCCGTGATCAATTACATAGTTGAATGCCTTAGGAAGTAGCCCATAATGACATCCTGCGTTTCCATAACTTGTAGAACAGTCAACAAGTTGTTGAACTGATAGATTTGTTAACTGTTTTGTATTGATAAACAATTGACTTTCTATAGATTCAATCGTTGAAAACGCCCAATGTGAATGACAAAGTTTCTAATAAAATTTATTTGTTAACAAAATAAATGTAACAATTATGGTAAAAATGAGATATTACAGGTTTCAAAAATTAGCAAACATTTCTGGTGATAGTGCTAAATTTTAACAAGTTTAAAATAAAAATTTACATTGGTGTTCTTGAAAACAGCATGCAGCCAATATTGTTATAAAAACTATAAAAATAGTTAAAAGGTTTTATTGAATACAAACAAATGCCAAAGTATGATATTACTCTGGATTAATCTTTAACGTATAACAAATTCAAGTAATTAACATTTGTTTTCTACAAAAACAAATTTAATAATAACCATTTAAAATGTTTATTTGCAACAATTTGAAAAATTAAATACCTGATCTTTGACGGGTGTAACAGCACCTTGGTCACGCCAATCAAACGATACAGGAATAGGCTTTGTGTCATATAAATCGTCAAGCACATCACCCGATCGTTTCACATTTGACGTATCCAACTTGACACCCAAATATAATTGATGGAATTCACTCCAGGTCAAATCTTAAACGCATTTAGTGCCATCGTAAATGTGGACAAGCCGGCATAATATTTGCGATTGTGTTCATTTATTTTATCCCGATTTTGTTGGAATGTGCGTAGCGTTCTAATTCTTCGTGTTGATCAGCGTATTGTTTGTTGTGTTTGAATTTCCATTCCATCAATTGATTGTCATATTTAAATACTTGCACAACGTTAAAAAGTTGCAAAAGAGTCGAAAGCAAAATATGAATAATGAGTAGGCTGTTCATTGTTATACCATAAAACAAAGTTTGATACATTGCCTATCTTGAAATATATTCTTTATATAGTTCCCATTATTGAATTGTTTTTTTTACTATTTACTTATTTAGTCACCCATACAATTATTGTAGATGTTTAATTTTTAACCTTTGTATTACACTTGTGGTGACAACGTGAATATTATGAACTTTATTACATATTTTGAAAAGTAGATATTTAAAAAATACATATATAAATAATTACAAATAAAAATATAAGACGTAAACTGTGAGATGAATTAGCACTTTTTGACAGTTTTTTTTAACAATTTTACATCTCGAATTAATTATTTTATCCAGTACATGGATAATCCATTTTGGGAGTCTTTGCTTTAAGAATTTAAAACATTGGGTTCCCTTTATAATTCTAAATAAAAATATAAAAAGACGTAAACTGTGAGATGAATAAGCGTAAATTGCATTTAGTAGTTCCGTTTTAATAAAAGCAGCTTTTAAAATATACTTTATACGGTAACTCAATATAATAAATAAATATTTTTAAGTGTATTAACTTAAAAGTAAAGCAACTATTAATTACATTAAATTTTAAAAATTCTTAATATTCATTTTTACGTAAAGACTGTTGGACAAACAAATTAATTTAGATTTTATACTCTTATAAATTTTTGCGGAAATTATTAAAATTGCTGTATTCTTTATATGGTTACCACTGTTTAATTGTTTATCAAAAATTTTCTTGTTGAGACACGCATACAATTATTGTAAATAATTAATTTTGAGTGTTTAGACTTTGTATTACACTTGTGGTGACAACGTCAGTATTACGAACTTGTCACAGTTGAAGTTTATAGTTCATAATTTTAAAATAAACATATCATGTTGTTTACTTTCAACAGAATGCTAATACTTTGAACAGTGTTATAAACAAAGTCATTTTGGTATTAACTATTAAATAAGTTAAATATATAGTTTAGCGAATATTATTTGCCTTGTATAAAGTAGAAATACTGTGCATATATATATAAGTAAGTAGTACGTACTTACACTTGTAAGTAGTATGTTACCTACAAAATAATTCATGTATTGCAATAACAATTATACAGAAATTGTTCTACTGTATAAAGTAGAAATACTGAGCACATATATAAATTACTTTAATATTTATAAAAAATTAACTTTGTTCAAAGTGTTTGCATTATGTTCAAAGTAGAATTTTTAATATATATTTATTTACTTGAAACATTTAACAAATTCCAAATCATATACTTCAACTGTGACAAAGTTCATAATATTCACGTTGTCACCACAAGTGTAATACAAAGGTTAAAAATTAAACATCTACAATAATTGTATGGGTGACTAAATAAGTAAATAGTAAAAAAAACAATTCAATAATGGGAACTATATAAAGAATATATATGTCAAAATAGGCAATGTATCAAACTTTGTTTTATGGTGAGCAACAATGAACAGCCTACCATTATTCATATTTTGCTTTCTGACTCTGTTGCAACTTTTTAACGTTGTGCAAGTATTTAAATATGACAATCAATGGATGGAATGGAAATTCAAACACAACAAACAATACGCTGATCAACACGAAGAATTAGAACGCTACGCAATATTCCAACAAAATCGGAATAAAATAAATGAACACAATCGCAAATATTATGCCGGCTTGTCCACATTTTCGATGGCACTGAATGCGTTTGCAGATTTGACCTGGAGTGAATTCCATCAATTATATTTGGGTGCCAAGTTGGATACGTCAAATGTGAAACGATCGGGTGATGTGCTTGACGATTTATATGACACAAAGCCTATTCCTGTATCGTTTGATTGGCGTGACCAAGTGCTGTTACACCCGTCAGATCGTTTGTTTAATTTTCAAATTGTTGCTGATAAACTTAAATATTTGTAATACTTGAAGTTAAGATTAATTTAGGATAATATTATAATATTTATAATATTTGTGTGCATTGAATTAAACCTTTTAAATATTTATTGTAACTGTACAACCATAGTGTGTGTGTGGTATTATTAGGTTTTTGCCTTAATTATTACATTATGTTTTATATACTTTTTATTATAACACATACATTTTACTAGAAACTTTGCAAATCATATTGGGCGTTTTCTGTCGCAGGATCTATGGAAAGTCTATTGTTTATTAGCACAAGACAATTAACAAATCTGTCAGCTCAACAGCTTGTTGATTGTTCGGTAGTTTATGGAGGTGGTGGCTGTGCTGGTGGTATAACTAGTAATGCAATCATGTGTGTTGTTGACCTCGGTATAGAAAGCGAAGAAGCTTATCCGTATAAAGCAGAGGTAAATGTTTATGCTTTGTTCATTCAAAAGATGTACATGAAATGCTACAAATAGTTGCACATTTAATATTAAATGCAATTTACATTTTACGTGCATATTCAATAAACAAGCGTTTTGTGGTTTTTAGTTAACTTGTGTTAAATAATGTTGTAGCAAATGTAAAATTATTTCAGATAAATACTAAATATATGTATTATTAAACAAATTTACAAAAATATTAATATATATATATATATATATATATATATATATATATATATATATATATATATATATATAAATATGTACCCATTATAAATATTTAATTTGTGCACATAAAAAAAAACTACATGACATCTAACGTGCTTATGGTGCGAAACCCGAACTTTTAATTAATTCCGGTTAAAACATTTTAAAACAAAATTCAGTAAAAATAAATTAAAAAATATTTTTTTAGTAAAATATATGCGTACATACATATATACAAACAATGATAAAAAATACTAAGTAAATTTAAACAAACACGTACTATTTTTTTATGTTTTTTATGTTATGTTTAAATTAAGTTGTGACAAAAAAATAGGCACAAATACAACTAAAATTAATTGTGTATTGTTGTAGCTCGGAATATTAATTTTGCAAACTATTGTGACTACCTTAATTTATGTATTTAAATTATATTTTAGTTTAAGACATATTAATATTATATTTTACAATAAAAAACTACTGTTTAAATTAATTAATATAGTTTTTGTATAATGGCTGTGTATACATTTTATCAACTTAAAACAATGTTTGTTGCTTAAAGCATTTTATTCTAGTAACAAAACTGAAAATTCTACCCAGCTGATTGTACAAAACTGCCTCTTTGAAATGCAAAATATTAATCCTTTTAAATCAGTAGTTTATTAGCATAATAAAAATTAACTAAAATAAAAATAAATATTTAATACAGATGTTATAAAATACGCAATTAGCGTTTTCTGTAATAAAACATTTGCCAATATTAACTAAACGTTTTGTAATCAACAAGTTAAAGCATATTTTTTATTTGGTTTTCATCAGCCAGCAACTAATTGTTGGTTAATTAAGAATTAATAAAAAAAATGTCCGGTGAATTACATTGTTTTTTGTTTATCAAAAATAGAATTTATTTACTACGAATTGTTTATATTATTTGGAGAAGAAGAATGATGTATACTTGGCTTGCATGTTTTACAAGGATAATTTTGTTTAATTTTAAATGAATTCAATAATGTTTTAGTAAGCTTCTTTATAATTCTTCTATGCATTCTGTTATTGTATTTAGGTTCTTAACTAGCTTTCATAATACATATTTTATATTTACATTTAAAAGTAAACATTAAAAAATTATTTATTATTAATTAATCATTTTATGATATTTACTTATTTTTATTGAGGTAATTCCAATGTTACATTTTGTGTTTTTAAGAAACATAAACTTAGAGTATTTAAAAACATTAAATAAAGATTTTAATTACATTAATTAATAAATTATTAATTAATATAATTCATGTCATAAATTGTATTTAATAATTTCGTTCATAAAAGTGTTGACTTCCTCTAAATTTCTGCGCATTTTTAGACAATTATTTAATATAATATGGAAAACAAAATAAAGTATGTATTCCATATAAGAATGTCTAAATCGTTGTTGTAACAAAAAAATAGAGTTAAAATTAATAAATGCTAAAATTTAAACAAAAATTAAAATTCATTTCAGCCATTTTCTGATGCATTTTTGTTGTTGCATCAATTAATGTAACTGATGGGTATACTACTTACTAAGTACCGGCATAAACAATTTTCTATTTTATTGAACAATGGAAAAAATATAAATTATTTAGTTATTATTTGTTTATTTATTTAGTTTAATAAATGCGTGTACAAAAGAGCAAAAACTGTTTTTATATTAAAATTACAACTACGCACCAGAAGGAAATGAAACAGCTTGCAACTTGCAATCTTCAATCTTGGTTCTATTTCGGTCGGGTTTAGTGTGACGGATGACTTTCAATTTTACAAGTTTGTTATTGAGGTATTTACTTTATTTTAATATTGAGTTGCATGTTGTGCAAGTCAGTATAATTTTATTTTTATAAGTACAATATGCTTTGTTGTTGATCTGTAAATAGAAGTTTATGTAGAATTGTCAAAATGAAGAACTTGAAAACATAACTACTATTCATACAAATTGCATTAAATATTTAAAATTTATTATTAAATAACTGCCAAATTATGCAGGTTATAACTAAAATAAAGCATTATGATTGCTTTTCAATTTCTTTGGCAGAACAATTATGATATTAATGTAAGTGTTATTTTCATTTAGAGTAACATTTTAGCACTAATAGCAACATTTATGTATTAATTACAATTTTAATAACAATATTAGCAATAAAGATGTAATTGTAGTAAATAATAAATGGATGTCGGTATTGTTTCGTTATTTGTTAGTTGTTGGCTTCGATGTTGTTTGTTTCCAGTGGAGGCATATTTACCTCAAATCAGTGCAACGCAAAGTGGTTGAATCATGCAATGGTTGTTGTTGGCTATGGAGTGCAAAATAACAATCCGTTTTGGATTGTAAAAAATAGTTGGAGTACATGTTGGGGGGATAAGGGATACGCTAAAGTAGTTCGTGGCCTAAACATGTGCGGAATTGCTTCGTTTGCTCTTATTCCTGTTTTACTAACGACATAAATTCCCAATTCAATTATTGATAAATTAGTTACAATTGAATGTATAATGTTTTGAAATAAATTATACGCATAAAATGTTTTTACTGTTTTGGTTTTAAATATAAAATGGGATATTTAAAGTTAAATGAATAAAAAAGGGTTCAGTATAAACTAAATTTTTAACTTTTATAAAAACGTTTATTTTAATATTTTTAGTTGAATAATTTGTATTCATAATTTATAATCATTTTATATATATATTCATGTACGTGTATATTTCGTTGCATATAAGAGCGTACAGATTGTAGTTATAATTGATTACTAACGGTAAATAAGTAGTCAGTGTATTTATAAAAATTGATGCGAAAAATATAGTTATCACAAATTGCTCATTTCTGTATAAACTATTTGTTGTACAATGACTATGATGTATATGTGAAAAAACTTTACAGTAAAAGTCAGTTTTTTGTAATTAAATGAGCTTTTTTTGTAGTGACTGGCATGATTTAGGAGTAATCTGACGTATAATATATAGTAGAACCACGACATATTAATGAGTTTAGATTTTTTCAATAATACAATTTAGTTTAATGAGATCACTGACAAAACAAATTATGCAAATGTGTTTGATGTAGATTGTTAATGAAAACGTTTTAATATAGATTAAATATTAGTTACTTAAATTTATGATAAATAAGTCAGAGTCATTACCTGTGATTTTTAAAAATTTGACCTTATTGATACATAACTGTTTAATTTTTGTGCAAATTGATTTAATCAATAAGTGTTTGCTTTAATGGTTACTTTACGTAGTTTAAATTCAGGTCAGTACTAAGTATTTTACTTTCCGTAGTTCATTATTATTATTATTATCATTATTGTTATTGACGTAGATACGTCAGTAAAAGTAGCTTTCAGCGCACAAAAAATGAGTACAATTAACAGTATGTAACATTAGTCAGAAAATAAAATATGGTTAAATTACCTAATTTATTACAGTAAAAAGTTAACATATATTCAAAAGTTATGTGTATTATGGTATGCATAAAGGAGCATGACATTACTTCGGAAAGATACCACAATTAATAGTATACTAATACAACGGTATACATTACATTTGGATGACTTATGTATGAGTATAAGTATTAGAACCATAACCTGGATAAAGAACAGTAAATGGTCACCCATTGGAATGGGTAGATTACGGCCAATAGCAATTGGATAGAATAAAAACGTTTATGATTTGGACAGGTTCATTGGGTTTGAATAGTATTCTTGCTAAATACGCAGACATGAATTTAATTATACACATTTATCATTTATACGGTAAATAAACTAATTATTTGTTGAATAATAATATACTTATACCATTTATGTTAAATTAATACTAGCATGTCTTTTATTACTTTGACCATCAGCTTTGAATCTGAGTATGTTACTATCCTGATATAATTATTTAAATCTTAATTTTTTACAACATAAATGAAGTTCTCTACACGTAATGTGCAATTTTACAAGCTGTTAACCTGCCGATTGAGAAAAATCAAACGTAAAATTGATACAAGTAGAATCCGGACTGTAGAGAATCAAACGAAACAAGTGTTTTTCAATCTAACTCAAACCTATAGTAAATGATAAGTCATAATAAAAAACACATAACAAATTCTGAAGTGTGTCCTGCAACAATATTTTAGTTATGTTTTCAATGCTTTGAATCATTTTGAAAAATTAATAAGTGAGATAATTTGCTTAGAATTTTTATAAATTTTCTCTTTTTTTTAAATTTGAAAAGATAGCTTTTCTACTTTTTACAACTTAATGGACTTAATGCAACATGTATTACAGCAGACTTTAAAACCAAATTTAACAAACTTATCTGTTTTTCAACCATTTAACGCTATACATTTCCCACATTTCCCACACTTTTTTTGTTTACTAAATCTACGTTAATTTCAACTTTTGTTTAATTTTGTAAAAACACAATAAGCACACTCTTTGTTTGTAGTCAATATTTTTATAATCTGGTGTTTGTTTTTTTTGTTCAAAACTTTGTATCCATATAAAACGTATATTTACATACATTCAGCAATTATTTTTACTTTTCTGTCGTTTTCATAAAAATGTTGAACTGATTAATAATTATGACAGGTCAAATAACGCCGCTACAAACAAGCAAACTGTTATCCGAATCCATAATTTTTAAACAAAAAATGAAAATTGACCTCGTATTTAAATTATTTAAAATATTTGAAAATATTTTCGAAATAAATATTTTCTTTAAAATTTTAAAATTAATTTATTTAAAAATTATTTTTAGTAATTAACTATGTCAATATGTGCAGTGTAAATTTGTATGTATTTATGTAAACACTTAATCTCTTTTAAAAACTGTTTTTCATGGTATTATCTATCAAGCGCCTTTATTCTGAATAAACTTAATTGAAACACATGTTTATAAACAGTTTATTTAAAGTCGTAATTTACAATTAAAAATGATTCAATTTACTCAACATTAAATGTCACATTTTATATACAAAATCATAACAATAGAAAACAAGTAAGGCATATAATTTATTTTAGAATATAAAACATTCAATAATAACTATTTTTAATAAATTTTTAAATTGGACATTTATGTTATTCATACAATAGGCCACATAGCAAACGTAGCAATTCCGCACATATTTTGGCCACTTATCACTCTGGCGTAACCTTGTTCGCCCCAATGTTTGCCCCAACTATTTTTAACAACCCAATATCTATCTTTATATTCATCATTATAAGCGACAAGAAGCATTTCGTGACTACGTAACGTTGATTTGCACTGGTTTGAAGTATATATGCCATTGCTAAAAACCAAATAATTCGAAATGCATAATTATTACATATCAAAATAATATCGGCGTTCAATTATTATTTACTATAACGATAATTATTTCAGTATCATTATTATAATTGTTATTGCTTAAATGGTTTAAGAGTATATATATCTTATCCAGTATATATATATATATATATAGGTGTACATTTTATCAAAAACATGAGTTTGTACGTTAGTGTCAGTGAAAGTCACTTGCACCTAACTGTGCTAAACTCGAACATTGTACCATAGACTACTTCGTGGTAAACTCACTTGACAAGTAAATACACATGTGGTAAATAAACAAAATGCAAAATAAACAGTAGTGTATAAACATAATAATTAATTAAAGTATTCTAATTATTGTTTAATAATTTTGTAAATTTAGTTTTGGTGTTTGGTTGGTTAAGTATTATTATTTTTATTATTATTATTATTATTATTATTATTATTGTTATTATTATTATTATTATTATTATTATTATTATTATTATTATTATTATTATTATTATTATTATTATTATTATTATTATTATTTCCAGAATTATTATTATTATTGTTATTATTATTATTATTATTGTTATTATTATTATTATTAACTATTATTATTATTATTGTTATTATTATTATTATTATTATTGTTATTATTATTATTATTAGGTATTATTATTATTATTATTATTATTATTATTATTATTATTATTATTATTGTTATTATTATTATTATTATTATTATTATTAGTATTATTGTTATTATTATTATTATTATTATTATTATTATTATTATTATTATTATTATTATTATTATTATTATTATTATTATTATTATTATTATTATTATTATTATTATTATTATTATTATTATTATTATTATTATTATTATTATTAAGCTTTAACATTATGTACAACAGGATTATTATTGCTTTACTAAATGATAACGTATGTGTAAAGTTATAATTTGCATAATGTAACTATTCATTTACTAAAACGTTTTTTCTTTTTTTGTTTGTTTATTATTTAATTATCACTTTTAGATTAGCAATATAAATTATATGAGTAGCAAGCTATGGTTTCATATACTAATAATGTACAATCCTTTACATATATTGATTTAAAAATTAATTACTCAATAAAATGTTCTTTTACAATTATATAACGCACAATTATGTCTACAGCAGATAAATTAAAATTAACATGAGATAAATACAGATGACAAACCTGTAAAATTGAAAATCTTCTCGAACATCAAAACCGACGGAAATAGGACCCTCATTGTAGAGCGCATTTTTGCAAAGCTATTTCGTTTGACACGAAACTGTAATTTGTTGTCTTTAGAATAATTTTGGGTGGATCGTAATTGCAATTATAATTCTGAATGAATAAACAAACATTTTTAACAATTGTATATCTAATTTTTGAAGAAATGAAAATAAGTATTTATAAATACCGAGTACTTATTACACTTGAAAGTAGTATGTTGTTTACAAACTAATTCATATGTTGCAATAACAAATATACAGAAATTGCTCTATTGTATAAGCGCTTCGATCTGTTTAAAACAACAATAATGCGTTTTCTAAATTTTGTTTTGTTATTTTTATAAAAAAAGATTACAGCTTTATTTTCTCTCTTTAGTGCTCTAGTTGTAATTTAAAAGTAATCACAGTGCTATTAATAATATCTTAATTATGTAACTTGATATGTACAAAAAGTATTAATTATATTTAATTTTAAATTTGCAAATATTTATATCATTTAAGTTAAGTCAAAGGTGTCTTATTAATAATTAAACCAAACAATTTACTTTTCCTTCATAAGGATATTGTTCTTCACTTTCAATGCCGTAGTTCATCACATATTGGAAAGCAAGCATAGATAAACCACCGTAACATCCTCTGTTTCCAAAATTACTCGAACAGTCTATCAGTTGTTGCGCTGACAAGTTGGCTAAGTAATTATTTTTGATGAAAAATTGTCCTTCCAAAGCTCCAACTGCTGAAAACGCCCAAGAATCAGCACATCGTTCCTAATGTAAAAATATTTGTTATCCGAAGTTAAAATGTGTATATGAAACAAAATAAAAAATTATATCGGGCAATTGATAATGCTGGTATTTAAATTTAGTAAGTGTTTCTTATGATTACGCCAAATACGAACCAGCATTTATATCATAATTTTAATCTAAGCTAATTGCACCATTGTTTGTTACTAATTTAGAGTTAACATGAGTAAATATATAAGTATCTATTGCTTAATTTTCTCAAAAATAATAACTAAAAATTCATGTTTATTTGTAACATTTAAAAATGATTATGTACCACCACCAGCACTAAATGCAGGCCCACATTTGGCTACTCTAAATTCTCCATTATCTAGAGATTAAAAAATAAATAAAGTAGCAAAAATGAATAAATAAGTATAAAATGCACCTGATCTTTGACTGTTGTAACAGCGCCTCTATAACGCCAATCAACGGATGTAGCCATAGTTTTAGTGCTGCTTGTATTGGCAAATAACACACCCGATTGTTTGATGTTTGACGTATTAAATTTGGTACCCAAATATTGATGTTTGAATTCATTCCAAGTCAGATCTGCAAAAGCATTTAATGCCATCGAAAATGTGGACATGCCGGCATGATATTTGCGATTGTGTGCATTTATTTTGGCCCGATTTTGTTGGAATATTGCGTAGCGTTCATATTCTTCGTGTTGATCAGCGTATTGTTTGTTATGTTTGACTTTCCAATCCATCCACTGGTAGTCGTGTTTCAATCTGAACACAACGGCACAAAATTGCAGTAAGATCAGCGTCCAAAATGTGTTTAATGGTAGGTTGTTCATTGTTATTCAAACTTAAGCTAATTTGGTTAAATTAGTTATCTCTATTTATATTGTTACAATATTCAACCTACTGTCAATTTTGTTTCAATAATTTGCTCTTTAAGACTCGTATACCAATATTGGAAGTGCTTAATTTGTAGTCATAAATCTTTGTATTGCATTTATAAACACAATGTGAACTTTGTCACAATTGAATTTTGTGTTTTATGATAGTCATGCTTATACTTTACAGCAACGTTGCAACAGAGTTTGCAACCAGAATATGTTTAATTGTAGGCTGTTTATTGTTATTCGGATTAGAACAAGGTTTATTCATTTACTTACTTTTATCTATTGTGCTTTATGATTTATAGAATACGTTTTAAATAAGACAAATTAAAGGAAAGTGCGCTATGTTCTAGCAATTCTTATCAATGAAATCCTAAGACCACGCAAACCAGGATCATGGATAAGATGTGACGTTTAAGTTATAATGAATTAATAATTTATCCAATAAAATTGCAATTTGTAATAAAGTGATTATTGACAACGATTTCAAAAATAGACATATTAAGACAATATGTTTAAGATTCCGCGTTACCTAAATGATAATTCTAAATGTTTAACTGTCATGTTGTGTTATTGTAAGCACAATGCAGTTGTTTAATATATTCACAACAATTTGTAATTCAAGAAATGGAAACATATATGAAAACACAGATATTTGAGTACAATAGGTTGTATTTTTATACTTAAAATTGGGTCATTTTTTATTAAATTATAATTATTTAGACTATCAAATTAAAGTTTATAAAATATCTAACCGCTTTTATTTTAGTATACAGTCTTTATAAAACACTTTATTTTAACCTTTATATTTAATGAACACCCGTTTAATTTTTTATTAAGATGAACGTGTAAGAAGTGTGAAATTGTTTATTTAATTTTATCATACCTACGTTCATGTAACGTTAAATTTAATAAAAGGAAAATAAAGCAAACGTTCCTGTTAGAGAATATAAACTGCTTTATTTTGGAAAATTGAAAAAATGTAGTGTCAAGTTAACGTAAAAACAACATTAATGTTATGAGTTCATACCCATTCCAAGTTGGAAATGATGAAGAGTTGGAAGGTAAATTGTGGGGAACACTTTGAGGATAAACTCTTGGTAGAGGAAATAATATATGATGCTGATATAAATGGCTATGATTGACAGTTTAGAGAAAGTGTTGTGAGATGCAATAAGCAATTGGATATATAAACAATAAGATCAAAATTAATTTCGATTGCATGGTTTTACAAGACATGGCCCAGATTATTATGTTATCTAAGAAAAAGATGAGTCACATATCGGAGCAGTAGAACACAAAGCTATATTAATATTTTTATGACAAAATAAACGGATGTCAAAATTGTGAATAATTCAGTATGCTAAAGTGCAAAATCAATAAGCATACTGAAATTAAGGATTTATGTAAACGCACTCGGTTTGTTGTTCCATATGAAATAAAATAAGTATATATCAACACTGTTATCAACAGCATTCCAAAACGCTTGAATGAGGTTGTTTAAAAAATGGCGATCGCATAGACTATTAAATTTTTTAAACTATGTAATGTCTATTAATAAATACAACCGAACCGTATTATATAAGTTATTAAACCTGGCAGCATGCAAAGACCTATACGGTAAAGTCCTAGTAAAAGGGTTCACTCACTTGCTACACCGGTAATAACGTAGCAGCATTTAAGGACACTGGACAATAATTGATCACATTTACAATAGATAATAAATTTAGAAGTCCAGGGTTATCTACTTGTAGCTTAGTGGCTTAAGGCGCTGGCCTGACACCAAATAAGGCGTCGGTTCAAGTTCATGTATATGTAGAACTTAAAAAGTATGCACTGCATTTAATTCTAAATAAGAATGAAACAATTGTACAGTGCTCCTGCTTGGCTCAAAAACATAGCAAATTTATTATTCAAGTGATTATGACAGTACTAATATAACATTTCTAAAAAAAAATTAATTTAATTGAACCCTTAATACTAGTCAATATATTTTTATTTAATAAAATTAAATTTTATTTAAGGAAAACTCCAATTTATTACTACCCTATTTTATAATTATATTATTTTTAAATATAGTTAAATGTATAATCGCCTACATTATAATATGGTAGAAAAAATAAAAATAAAATAATTTAGATTAATATAATTATTTCTAATAAAAAATGTTAAATTTACACAGTCCATATGTTCTGTCAACATACAAAGTTTAACTTGTATTTTTAAACACTAAAATATAAATGTAATTTGTAATAATTTGCAATTTTTATAGGTAAGTTCATGATTTATTCACAATATTAAATGTTTTTTAATTTTTATTTTTTATTAGACTTTACATCGTTTATTGAAATTTGATTTCATAAACTATATGACTAAGGCAATTACAATTACAACCAAATATATCAAGAATACTAAAATATTTGTAACAATTAATGAGTTTTTAATACATATATTATTGAATTAAACTAATCTGAAAAACACATTTAATAAACTAAACATAAACACAATTTCAATAATTTTTATTGCAAAATAAGTATTTACATAAACAAAAACAAATTGTTTTAATTTTAAACCGTATTAACATATATATATATATATGAGTTAACATTAAAGTTTCCTTAAATAATGTAGACATACATGTTAAATAATTTAAACAGTTCCAATTTCGATAATCAGCGTGATTATTTAAAATTGTTGTATAAATTGCTTTATAAACGTTATAGAATTATAATAAACCTATTTTATAGACTAAAAGAAATAGTTTTAAACATTTTACTTATTCCACGATCGGAAGATGGATAATGGAATTTGGGTTAACGCTTCAATCACCAAATGTTAAGCCATTCATTACTAAAAAACAATAGGATAATGCATTAGCCTTTTGTAAATTATAGAATTAAGGACACTAGTGTTATTGGTTTTCGTATATTTTGCCGATAAAGAGAACCATTTGGCTACAAAAGCAAGGTGTTGTGTGCGTAAAGTGAGTATTCCGTTGGTCCATTTTTAAAAATCATTTTCTCCGGTTATTGGAAAGAAATCTCACACTAAACAAGTAATGTGTTGGTATGGTATTAAGTATAATCAACCTATTATATAAAGAATTATATCTGGAATCTTAACTAATGAAAATTTGTTTCAGTTATGAAGGATGTTTGTCATTAAAAATAAATACACTTACACCCGGGTTAGTACTGTTTTTCAGGATAATGCTCCATGTCATACGTCCAAAAATGTAACGTCATATTTATTTAAGTTCTCTTTATTTGTATTATTTTTACATTTAGACAGTAGAAGAGCTAAAATCAAAAAACCATCTTTCACTTAATTGCTACCTAACAGCCCGGACCTTAATGTTATTAGAAATATTTCAGTATGCTAAAGTGCAACATCAATAAGTATACTGAAATTAAGGATTTATGTAAACGCACTCGGTTTGTTGGTTAATATGAGATAAAACAAGAATATATCAACAATCTTATTGACAGCATTCCAAAACGCTTAAATAAGGTTGTTCAAAATAAATGGCAATCGCATAGACTATTGAATTTTTTAAACTTTGTATTATCCTCTATTATTTGATTACTGAAAAAATTGCATGTAATTTGTATTTTTATTAATAGTTGACATTGTGTTTCATGTTAATCATTTTACTCCATTTTCGATTTTGCACTAGTTAATATTTTATACAATTTTTTATTACTTACAATATATATGTACATTTAATTATAATTTTTTTCAATTATTATATAATATTGTATATTTTATAATCGTAGTGACGTTTCTCTTTTATGTTTTGTTGTTGCTAAAGAGGTTTTATTTAAATAATAGGTTTTTTCGCGGTAATTGTTGTAAAAGTTGTATATATAAGTTAACATTCCTTAAATATTGTAGACAATTATGTTACATAATCTAAACACAATTTCATTGTTACATTAATTTATTGTTATATAAATTGCTTTATAAAGAAACACAATTTCTAACATTTAATGTATCTTAACTATGTTATTTAGATTCTAAACAACAAAATAGAGTTAAATTGTGTTATATAATGTAATAAGTACTAGTTTGTAAATAATGAGCTTAAATTCAATATTTGTAAAATAACAATGGTTATAAAATTAAAAAATACATGTGCATAAATTCAGAAATGGTACGTGAATTCAGTTGCACAATTTGCAACAAATCTATAGAAATATTTAATTTTTGCTAATGTATACATTTAAAATTGTTAATATATATGACGTTCTATAAAATCTTTGTAATAAACTTTTGTTTTTTGACAAAATAATTGTTTTGCAATAGTTTATACTTTAAGTAATTATAATTACTTATCTAGTAAAATTTTTACAAAACAAAAATATTTGTTTTTGAATTTGTAGCGGTGATAATTGACGAAAAAGATTGGAAGTGAATAAAAAAACGATATTATTTTATTTCATTACATCATTTAACATTTAATTTTTGAAATTAATATTCTTTGAATATTAACATTTTTGTTTGAATGTGTCAACAACCGTTCTTGTGCAGTTGAACACTCTCGTCAGTTTTCGTCCAACATCGCTGTCTTCTGTTTCCATTTTGTTGTTTGGTTTATTCCGTCGTTTTAATCCTGTAACTTTTGGCAAAAAACGTTTGCCATCCGGTTTTTGTGTTTTTATTCATTACTTTATGTAATCAGTAAAAACGTTCGATATTGAAAAAGATTGTAATTAGGCACGCAACTTTTGTCAACAAGTAATGTTCTCTGTTCTTCCAAACCGCCTCATCGCGTTAATTAGAGAATCCAGGTTACGCAGGGATTTGTCGGATAAATAGTAATCAAGCTGAAATTTTAGCGTTAATTATAAGTAAAAGTTACGTAAATAATAAAAATGCTTTAACAATGTGGATCACTGCTTATTATCTATTAAAAGTAAACAAATGTATTTTCTATTAATTACAATATTAGTGCTTTCTTGACAACTGACAGTTGTTTTACAATTGCGTAATTATTTTTGCAGCCTCCGTATTTGTGTTTTTTTACATTTATATTATAGCCAATTATTCTTGTAATTGAAGCAATTTTTTACACTGTTTCTCTAAGGTTTTATACTTGTCATCAAGTGTTTTCATTTTGCAGCTTACAAATCAATGACCTTATTTGAGACGGATGTCAATAAACAGTTTATTCAAAATTATAATTTACCATTAAATAATAATTTAATTTATTCAATATTAAATGTCACATTTTATACATAAAATTATAACAATAGAAAACATGCAATGCATATAATTTATTTTAGAACATCAAACAATCAACAATTGAAAATTTGTGTCATTTATACATTAGGCCACAAAGCGAACGTAGCAATTCCGCACATGTTTTTGCCACGTATCACTTTGGCGTAACCTCGTTCGCCCCAATTTTTGCCCCAACTATTTTTAACAACCCAATATGGAATGTTGGTTTGATTGTCATAACCGATCAGGAGTAAAGCATGATCCTGCCACGTTGACTTGCACTGGTTTGAATCGTAGATGCCACTGCTAAAATTAAATAATTTAAAATACATAATTATTAAATAGTAAAGGAATGTCGGTGTTTAATTCAGTTACAGTTCAATTACAACAAAAATGTTATTATTACTGCTTAAATTATTTATCAGTAACTTAAGTGTCGGTGCATGTTTGGTTAAGTAAAAATATTATTTACAACAGTATTATTATTGTTTCATCAAACGACGTTGTTATAATTTGCATAATGTAAGTATTTATTTAATGCAATCAATTCTTTTACTTTTGTTTATGTTTTTCATTGTCATTTTAAAAATATTATTATAAGCGATATAATTAGTAAATTATGTTTTCATGTACAATCCTTTACATTACACATTAATAACTTACTAAAATGTGTTTCTACAATTATATAAATATATTTATTTTTACGGTATGTAAACAAAAAATTGAAATAAGATAAATACTCATAACAAACTCGTAAAATTGAAAATCCTCTCTAACATCAAAACCAACGGATATAGGACCCTCTTCGTAGAGCGCGCGATCCAAAGCAAATTCGTTTGATACAAAATTGTAACTTGTAATTTTAAATTTAATTTTATATGGATCGTAATTACAATTATAACACTGAATAAATAAATAAACATTTTCAACAAGTGCATCTGTAATTTTTGAATTAATGAAAATGGATATTTATAAAAACAAGGTACTTATTACACTTGTAAGTAGTATGTTACCACAAACTAATTCATGCGTTAGAATAATAAAAAGTCAGAAATAGTTATAGTCTATAAAAACCAATGTCTTTAAAACGCCAATCAAATGTTTTTTAAAGTTGTTTTGTTATTCTTACAGAAAAATTACTGCTTCAATTTACTCTCTTTAGTGCTCCAGTTGTAATCCAAAAAGTAACAAATATGCATTCTAATAACATGATTATCTACATAGTAGTATTTATACACTCGCCAAATCATTCAAAGTTAAAATACTATTGGGGTTATTTAACTATTATTGTTTACACTAAACTAAATAAAAAAAATTGTTTATTTGATATTAACGATAAAAATATAGTGCATTCAGTATTAAATTTGCAAATATCTATATTATTTCAATTAAGCCTGCATGTCTTATTAATAATCAAACTATACAAATTACTCTTCCAACATAGGGATATTTTTCTTCACTTTCAATGCCGTAGTTGATTACATATTGAAATGCAAACATAGTCGATCCGCCATCACATCCTCTGTTTCCAAAACTATTCGAACAGTCTACCAGTTGTTGCGCTGACAAATTGGTTAAATTATTCCTTTTGATGAAATATTGCCCTTCCAAAGCTCCAATTGCTGAAAACGCCCAAGAATCATCACATCGTCCCTAATAAAAAAAATTTGCCATTCAAAAAGCGAATAAACACATAAAACAAAACAAAAACAAACAAGCAATAGTGCATGTCTTTAAATTTAGTAAATGTTTCTCACTATTGCGTCAAATACAAACAAACATTTACATCATAGTTTTGATTTAGGTTATTTGTATCACTATTTGTTAACATTGGTAAACATTTTAGTATTTGACATTTATTTCTCTTTAAAATTCAAACATATGTTAAAAAAATCGTAGATATTTAAGAAAAAAAATGTTTATTTTTATTTTTACGCAGACTTTTATTAATTTTATTTATCTGTAACATTAAAAAAAATTATGTGTTGGAGTGTTCTAGCGATACAGCGCTCGACTTGGATCTGGTAAATATGGGTTCAAATCTCAGTACCGGCACTAAATGCGGGCCCACATTCGGCTTTACTAAAATGTTTATTGTTCAAAACTTTTTTGCAAAAAATCAAAAGTACTAAAAATACATAAATAATTATACAATGTACCTGATCTTTGACTGATGTAACAGCCCCTTTATCACGCCAATCAAAGTATGTTGGCACAAATTTGTTGTTCCTTGAATTGTCAAATAACACACCCGATTGTTTAATGTTTGACGTATTGAATTTGACACTCAAATATTGATGTTTGAATTCATTCCAAGTCAGATCTGCAAAAGAATTCAGTGCCATCGTAAATGTGTACATGCCGGCATGATATTTGCGATTGTGTTCATTTATATTGGCCCGATTTTGTAGGAATATTGCATAGCGCTCATATTCTTCGTGTTGATCAGTGTATTGTTTGTTATGCTTAATTTTCCATTCCATCCACTGGTAGTCGTGTTTCAATCCGTGCACAATGTCAAAAAGTTGCAACAGAGTCAGAAAGCAAAATATGTATGATGGTAGGCTGTTCATTGTTGTTGAGACTATGGCGAATTTTGTTAAATTACTTATCTCTATTTATAATATTGTAGTATTCAACCCACTGTTAATTTTGTCTCAATAATTTGCTTGTTAGCACTCACATACGAATGTAGTAAATGTTTAATTTGTAGTAGCTAATCTTTGTATTGCATTTATAAACACAAAGTGCAGTTTGTTACAATTGAATTTTGTGTTTTATGAATTATAGCATAGTTTCAAAAATGAAATTTTAAAATAAATAACCACCATTGTACAGTTTGAACACATTGCAAATATTTACAACCGTGTTATATTTAAATTTACGTTTTTGTTAACTATAAAATAAAATGTAATTTTATTTATTCTATTTAACCTGTTATTTAACTTTCCTATCTGCTTTAACTAGTTAAATCTGTGTTGTCAAATGAAGGAGGATTAAGCTCATGAAAATTAACACAATTTTTGTAAAAATGCCAAAAGATAAACAATGTTTTTCAACAATTATAAAACTATACAAAGAAAGATGTTATTTTAAAATAATATACCATTGCAAAATTTCAAATGAAATTTGTCAAGCAATGTTAATTTATTAGTACATAATACAAACTCATAGTCAATTAAACTAAAGCGTTATGTGTGTATAGTCAATTCCGACTGATAAAATTTAAAACCCACACAATGTTTAAACCAAATAACATCAAGTATTACATGTGACGTTTTAACTACAATAAATTAATCATTTGTTTACTAAAATTGCAAGTTTTAATAAACTTATTAATGTCAATGATTTCAAAAATAGAGGTATAGGAGCAATATCCGGCTTCGCTAAAATGTATATTGGTGAAAGATGTTTTTCGTAAAACATTCAAAGTAATAAAATAAAAAAACTGCTAAAACTATGTAGTTAGTGAACTTATAAATATACATTATTATTCATATAAGTATTAATAGCTCAGTAGTAGTAGTAGTAGTAGTAGTAGTAGTAGTAGTAGTAGTAGTAGTAGTAGTAGTAGTAGTAGTAGTAGTAGTAGTAGTAGTAGTAGTAGTAGTAGTAGTAGTAGTAGTAGTAGTAGTAGTAGTAGTAGTAGTATAGTAGTAGTAGTAGTAGTAGTAGTAGTAGTAGTAGTAGTAGTAGTAGTAGTAGTAGTAGTAGTAGTAGTAGTATAAACAATAGCTCAGTGGAGGTACACGCAGTAGTAGTAGTAGTAGTAGTAGTAGTAGTAGTAGTAGTAGTAGTAGTAGTAGTAGTAGTAGTAGTAGTATAAACAGTAGCTCAGTGGAGGTACACGCAGCAGATAAATGCATGTATGACTTACTTAATGCCATAAACAAAAATATTACTAAAAAGTAAAAATTCAAAATAACCATTAAATAAATTACATTATCACTTTGACGTATCCTTTTACACCCCAAGTTGTGCCCCAATTATTTTTGTACACTCCAAAACGGAATGTCTTTTGCAATCCGTAGCCGACGACGAGCATTCCATGATTTCAATGTACAACATTGCACCCCATTGAATTGCGTATGCCGTTTCCAGAAACCAAACAAACTAGGTGCATTTTCAACAAATTTTTAACAAGTACTAATATTAATTAAATAGTTACTACAAAGTCCTATCATTTTATGTAAAATAAATTTGGCTAATGCACACATATGTATATAAATGGAACTATCGCGACATTAATGGTGACGAAGTGACATGGTTTAATTAATAATTAATAATTCTTTATTAATTCAGCAAATTTGTTTTTTGTGTATTTATATCTGTTTTTAATTTTAATATTATTTATGGCAACGTACTTATTCTTTTTTTACTAAATAAATAAAACATAATTAAAAAAAATAATTTCTTGTTGTTTTTTGCATGATTTAATTTGCATAATTCAACGACAAATTTAATGAAAGATCTTTTTTACTATTACAGCTAGTGGTCTGATTCTACACTTGAAACTAAATTAGAATGAGTTCCAATGACTAACCCCCATTTACATTTAAAAAATATTCTTTTGCTAAAAACCTTTATTTGTACAACATACAAGCAATAACATGTTAATAAGTACATAAGTTAATGATCATTTTTAATTTTATTTTGAAATTCTAATAAGTAAACATTATTTTATTACAAGGTTATATATTGTATAAATGCTTTTAGAAATTTTTAGCAAAATAAAAATAACGTATAAATACATAAGTGTATGACATTAGTGTAACATTAAAATTAGTACATTTGAAAAGTTCTATTAATGTGCTATCTACACCTGTAGCCTTCGCATCTCTCAGGTAATGACGTGCTATAATAATTTCTTTTATCAAAACCAACCCATACGTAGCGCGCCCACAGATGGCGGATTGTGCAATAGTCTTTACTAATAAAAGTTAGCTGTAAATAAGGCTGTGTCAAATAAGCAGTCGAGAACCGAACGGATACTCAGATTTTAATGTCATTAATGTGTTGATAAAAAGGCGACAGCGGTTATTCGTGTTATCCTGAGTATTATCACTAAGCAACTTTATTTAGGGACAGCACAACTGGTTCTATCCAGAGAGAGGCTTAGAAGAGTTGGTTTAAAAATTGCTAATCTTTTCGCTAAGATGACTGGCCGCTGGTAACTGGTCTGCCCATCTGCAGCCGAAACTCTTTTAACAATCAATTAAATGCCGGGCAGATACTGATGGGTAAACACAAAATATAAGTGTATGCCATAACCAACAATTTATATAAATTATATATGTACTATTACTACTAACACAACAGTGATTATTTAACTAAAACATATCTTGCAACGACATAGCATACAAAAGACACGTCACTTTAATTATAAAATATACCATAATATATAATATTAAAAAAAATTATGTTTATATATACATATGTAAGTAATAAAAAATTGTATAAAATATCAACTGGTGCAAAATTTGAAATGAAGTAGAATAATTAGCATGATTCATCTCGTCAAGTATTAGTAAAAAAATAGATCACGTTTAATGTTTTCAGTTACTTAATAATTAAAGACATTACAAAGTTCAAAAAAATTAATAATCTATGTGATCACCTTCTCTTTGAACAACATGATCCAGGCTATTTGTAATGCTGTCAATAAGAGTATTGATATATTCCTGTCTCACCTCATATTGAACAGCAAACCGAATGCGTTCATATAAATCCTTAATTTCAGTATGCTTATTAATTTTACGCTTCAGCATACTGAAAAACGTTTTAATAACATTAATGTTCGGTCTGTTAAGTGGTTGTAAAATTAAAAAAACGTTTTTTTAATTTTAGCCTATCCACAGTCTAAATGTAATTATAAAATAAATAAAGTGATTCTAGATAAATATGACGTTACCTTTTGGGACGTATGTCATGGGGTATTGTCCTGAAAAACACTAGTAACCCCGGTGTGAGTGTGCTGTATTTTATAATAAAAAACATCTTCCATAGCTAGCGCAAAATTTTCACTATTTAACTTACCAGATATGAGTCTCTAATTGATAGGTTGATTATACTTAATATCAAACCAACACACTACTTGTCGAAAGTGAGCTTTTTTTCCAACAATCGGGAGTAGATATTTTTGAAAACTGGACTCAAGAAACACTTTGTTTTTAAACACCCGAATAATGTGTCCTAAATCATTATTTTAATGACAAAATATATAGAACGCCAATAACAAAGGTGTCGTTTATTCCATATTTTACCATGATGTATCATCTTGTTGTTTTTAGTAATTAATGGCTTAACTTTTGGTGATTGAAGGCTTAACCTAGATTCTATTGCTCAGTTTCTGATTGTGGAATAAGTAAAATTGTTTAAACTATTTCTTTTAGTTTATGAAATAGGTTTATTATAAGTTTTTAATTCTATAACTATTTTCTGATTATCCATAATAGTTGTTGCACGTTTTTTTCCAACATTATTGTAATTTCGCGGTTTTTGATTAATAATAATCCGATAAATTATTGAAAAATTAACTCAGTATAAATTCGCCAAATTTTAGGTGAAAATCCTTTATATTCTAACTTTTTGATAACACGATATTCTTTTTTAGTAAAATGGAAATATTTTTTATCATTATTGTTCATTTCACAAACAATGCAAATAAACAGAAAAATGAGCGAATAAACAGAATTTCAAGGTTAAACGTAAATAATAAATTTTTCAATTTGTTTTTCAATTTTTATTTAAAATCCTTTAAAAGATATTTTTATTATTTTATTTAGATAGATTAGAATAATTAAATATTTAATTTGATAATTATTATGACATCATAATTAGGACAAAGTATAATGTGCATTTAACATTAATTTCAATGGTTTCTCATTGTTCATTGTTAATGAAATTAAGCACACAAAATAATAATAGGCTAATTACTATAAAAATTATTATCCACGTTTATATATAAGTAGCTTTGAAGCTATGCTATTTTGTCCGACTCAGCCTTTTTAAATAAATATTTTTAAGTACATATAAAAAACTATTAAGTAATTGACATTAATTTTAATTCTCAATATTTATTATTACAAAAATACAGTTGGACATAACAAATTAATTTAGATTTAATATTTTTATAAATTTTGCGTTAATTTTTGTGTATATATATATATATATTTATTTAACTTTTTGTTAAAACTTCAAGGAGATTTTTTCTGTTTTGAAAAATTAACCATTTTAAAATACTATAGGCTATGAGTAATTAAAGTTAATTGTTTTTTAATTTTTCTATAATTAAAAAATATCTAATTGTTTTCAAGATTTTGGATAAATTGCATTCAAATGGGTAAATGCTAATTGTTACACTTAAACTTTAAGGTAAATACATAAAACGAATACTCAACCATAATTTCAAACAAAATAATTATTTTTTACATAATTTTACCACTGTTTACATAACTCACCACACCTTACTACATACAATTTATTTATAGCAAATTAATTAACTTAAAAACTTTTTATGCATATATAAAGTAACAATAATTATGTATTTTTTATTTTTCTGTTTATTATTTTGAATGTTTTACTAAAAACATTTTTTACCAGTAGACATTTTAGCAAAGCAAAAACCGCATGTTAGTGCCAAGCGTTGTACCACTAGACTATTACGACATTATTGTATAAACATCATTTTAATAAGTATGTAATATATAACTTTGTAATAAAATTATATTCACTTATTAAAATTTTAAGAAAATCAAATATTGTAATTAATTTACGTAATTATTAAAATCTTATATATATTGTACAAACAAGTAAGGGTTTTAGCATTTAATAATCTAAATGGGGGTCAGTATTCAGTACCGATAGAGTTATTTGAACTTATGCCAATTTATATTCGAGTGTTACAGTGTACCACTCAGATCAGTTGTGAACGCAGTTAAAAAAAGGTTTTTATTAAATAATCCGTTAAATTGTGCAAATTAAAGCACACAAACTACAACAATTTATTTTTTTGACCGCATTTTACTTATGCAGTAGAAAAGAACAAGTATGTTACTACTAAAAATATTAAAATTAAAAAAGACATACATACATAAAAAACAAATTTGCCAAATTAATAACAAATTATTACTTATTCATTAAACCATGTTGTTGTATTATCATCCATTTCTTTTTTTCACTTACATATGTTTGCATTTGCCAAACATAGTAAAAAAGTATTCATATTAAAATAAAGTAAATTTGCCGAATTAATAAAGAAATATTACCATGTCTCTACGCTAATATTGACTTTGCACTTGTTCCATTTACAAACATATGTGTGTATGTGAACCCTAATTGTACCAAATATTTAATTGATATCATTATTTGTTGATCATTTGTTAAAAATACACCTTTTTTATTTATTTGCTAAAAACGGCATATTTAATTCAATCAATTGCAGTGCTGTAAATTTAATTAAAGTTTAAGCATCGCATTACCTGTATGTTTATAATCTATCAAAACACTCTATTTTAAATGAATTTATTTTAAAGCAGAAAATTATTTTTTTTAATAAATTCAAATTTATGTATTGTGTAAATATTAATTTATTTAAAAAAATGTTTGTTCTCTTATTTCACAATTGATAAAAACAACTTTAAATATTACAAGGTTTAAAGTATTTACAATATATATTCAAACTGGGCAGTACATTTTTTAAAATGTTATTTTTAAAATTATTTTATAATTCATAAAACACAAACTTCACAAAGTTCACATTGTGTTTATAAATGCAATACACAGATTAAATACTATAAACTAGGTAGTTACAATGTTTATATACGTGTACTCATAACAAAATGATTGAAAAAACAATTTAACAGTGTGCTCCATAATAAAATAGTTTAAATAAAGATAAGTAATTTAACAAAATTCGCCATAGTCTCAACAAGAATGAACAGCCTACCATCATACATATTTTGCTTTCTGACTCTGTTGCAACTTTTTGACATTGTGCACGGATTGAAACACGACTACCAGTGGATGGAATGGAAAATTAAGCATAACAAACAATACACTGATCAACACAAAGAATATGAGCGCTATGCAATATTCCTACAAAATCGGGCCAATATAAATGAACACAATCGCAAATATCATGCCGGCATGTCCACATTTACGATGGCACTGAATTCTTTTGCAGATCTGACTTGGAATGAATTCAAACATCAATATTTGAGTGTCAAATTCAATACGTCAAACATTAAACAATCGGGTGTGTTATTTGACAATTCAAGGAACAACAAATTTGTGCCAACATACTTTGATTGGCGTGATAAAGGGGCTGTTACATCAGTCAAAGATCAGGTACATTGTATAATTATTTATGTATTTTTAGTACTTTTGATTTTTTGCAAAAAAGTTTTGAACAATAAACATTTTAGTAAAGCCGAATGTGGGCCCGCATTTAGTGCCGGTACTGAGATTCGAACCCATATTTACCAGATCCAAGTCGAGCGCTGTATCGCTAGAACACTCCAACACATAATTTTTTTTAATGTTACAGATAAATAAAATTAATAAAAGTCTGCGTAAAAATAAAAATAAACATTTTTTTTCTTAAATATCTACGATTTTTTTAACATATGTTTGAATTTTAAAGAGAAATAAATGTCAGATACTAAAATGTTTACCAATGTTAACAAATAGTGATACAAATAACCTAAATCAAAACTATGATGTAAATGTTTGTTTGTATTTGACGCAATAGTGAGAAACATTTACTAAATTTAAAGACATGCACTATTGCTTGTTTGTTTTTGTTTTGTTTTATATATACATTTTCTCTTTCAATAACGAATATGTTTTTAATAGGAACATTGTGAAGATCCTTGGGCATTTTCGGCTGTTGGAGCTTTGGAAGGACAATATTTCATCCATAATAATAATTTAGTAAACTTGTCAGCGCAACAATTGGTAGACTGTTCGATAGATTTTGGAAACAGAGGATGTGATGGTGGTTTGACTAAATTTGCTTTCCAATATGTGGTTAACTACGGCATTGAAAGTGAAGAAGAATATCCTTATATTGGAAAAGTACATTGTGTGGTTTGCTTATTAAAAAGACGGGTTGGCTTAATTGAAATGATATAAATATATTTAAATTTAATGTTATACCGGGGTGGTCTAGCGATACAGTGCTCAATTTAAACCTCTATGAGCATGGGTTTGAATTTCACCACCGGTACTAAAATGTGGACTTACATTTGTTTTGCTAAAATTTCCACTGTTGAAAGATGTTTTTCGTACAGTAGCAAACATTTTGAAATATATGCAATTTATTTTTTTGCTTACATTAAATAGACAAGAATATAATATTTTTTATTTATTTTAAGATAAGCATTGACAGTTAAGTTAGTTAAGTTTAAATGATTTGCTAAATGTACAATTATTACAGGGAAAATAATCCTGTTATTAGCAAGCATTTTTATTAGTTTAAAATAACTACAAAATCAACTATTAATTTTGTTATAAAAAAGTATTTTTAAAAACGTTTAATTGACGTTTTAAATAGATTAGTTTGTTTATACCGTAGAGTAATTTCTGTATATTTGTTGTTGCAATGCATGAATTAGTTAGTATGTAACATACTACATATAACTCCGCGTAGTTTGGACCAGAAATAATTTAATCTAGCTAAGCCTAAATAAAAGAGAGGGTTTGAGCGCAAAGTTTGCAACCTGTCTTTTGTAAAACATTTATGCTTTTACAGAAACACGTAAATGACGCTATTCCGGCAAACAATGGCACAGAAGTGATTGCACGTATCTGGATAACAGTGTTGCACAGTTGACAGGGTTGAGTAAAAGCTAAAAGGAAGCTCAATTTTTGGTTTGCAAAATCGTTAATGCTAATGAGACTTTGTTGTTGTTGTTGTTTTGCTGTAATAGTTGTCCTATTGCCCCATGATTATTTTTAAACGAAAGGGTTTTGTATAATATATATATTAATATATATGTATACTACATATAAGGTAATAAGTATCTAGAATTTATAAATAGATATTCCAATTTATTTAAAAATAGACTTGTTGAAAATATTTGTTTATTTTAGTATAATGATTGCAATTACGATTTATCTAAAATTATCTTAAACATTACGAGTTTCAATTTTGTGTCCAACGAAACAACTTTGCAACGTGCGGTCTACGAACAGGGTCCTATTTCAGTTGGGTTTGACGTTAGAGATGATTTTCAATTTTACAAGTTCGTCATATGTACTTATTTTATTTTGATTTACATGCTCTAAAATGAAACATGTGTTATATAAATGTAGAAGTACATTTTGGTAAATAATTAATGTGCAAATTATAGAACATGAAATCATAACTTACTAGTTATAAAAATTATATTGATAATTTGAATGTAATAATTAAGAAATAAACAAAGAAAAGTAAGAAAAACGACTTTACTAAATAAATAGTTAGATTATACAAACCATAAGAATATCGATTGGTGAATCAATAATTATACTGTGATTAACAAGATTTTTATTTAACACAAACAAATACCGAAACTTAATTTATGAAATCATTAACCAATAATTAAGAATAATTGAATTATGTTTATATACTACTATTTATTTTGCATTTTACCCATTTACCTAAGTATGCGTTTATTTGTCAAGTGAACTTACTACAGAGTAGTACTCGGATACAGAACACCTGCTAAATAAAGATACTCATAAATAATTTAAGCAGTAATAATAACATTTTTGTTGTAGTTGAACTGTAGTTGAATTAAACACCGACATTACTTTGTTATTTGATAATTATGTACTTGGAATTATTTGGTATTTAGGGGTGGCATCTACAATTCAAATCAATGCAATTCAACGTGGCAGGATCATGCTTTGCTCCTGATCGGTTATGGCAATCAAACCAACATTCCATATTGGGTTGTTAAAAATAGTTGGGGCAAAAATTGGGGCGAACTAGGTTATGCCAAAGTGATACGTGGCAAAAACATGTGCGGAATTGCTAATTTCGCTTTGTGGCCTATTGTATGAGCGACATAAATTCCCAATTCAATAATTTATCGAACATTGTTTGATGATCTGAAATAAATTATGTGCATTGCATGTTTTCTATTGTTATAATTTTATGCACAAAATGTAACATTTTATGTTTAAGAAATTAATGAATTTTTCTTTAAACTTACTGCAGTACTAATTTTAGTAAGATGTCTTAAAGGATTTAAAGCATGTTCAAAATAATGATGCAGTGTATAGTTACAAAATGATTATCACTTTGTTTTTACTATAATTCACAGTTTACTATATGTTTGACCTATTTAAACTGCAAAAACCTTGTTAAAGTAAAAACGGATCTTTATACATTTCATCCTCAGCATTCCGGATTTAAGTGTTGTTAATTTCATGTTTGGGTATTTTAAAGGGTAGGTTAATAGGTTGCAAAATAACGTATCGCTTATAAAGAATATTATTTATGTTGTAAAAAATCGAGTTTAAAAGGATTTTATTATTACTTTGATGGACTGAGATTGAAAATGACTGATAGAAGTTATAAAAAACAGTAAATGTTCCTTAAATTGTTGACATTATACAGTGTGTAACTTTTTCTTTACATAATCATGTATTTTAGTTAATAAAACTATTTTTGACGGGTTATGTGTTTTTGATGTAAGTTTTAGTAAATGATGGTATTGTGCTTTATTGCAAAAATGGATGTTGTTGTATACTAGAATAAGAAATTATTTTTGCGAATGATGTAACTTGATGTGTATTGATAAAGTATTATTTTAGGTATGTATTAGTAGAAGTTAAATATATCTAAAATGAGTAACTGCAAAGAAGTTTTTATCTATTTACAACAATTACTTCTGAAAGAATTCGCTTTAATAGAACATTTTTACTTTAACGCAAGATCAAGAAGATAGGATTTTATGAAGTTAAAAAAATGTCTTACTATCCTTAACCGATCCTCGGACATCCCTTACAATAATATTCTTATTGAATAATTTATCGATATTTTAAGGGATGTTTTCAATTTATCAATCGTATTACCAACAACACAAATTATTCACGTTATCGTGATTTCAGCAAATCAATTGCATCGGGAAAGACGAAAAAATCACATATCCACGCTAGATGTAGAACAAATGTGTACTTAAATTTATGTCTGCCGCATTTAGCAAGATTACTATCCAATCCTAATAAAGTTTAAAGTGACGATTACATAAACCTATCTAAATCATCATTGTCCATAATCTACCCATTCTACTTTGTGACCACTCATTATCCATTATCCAGGGTATTGCTTTATTACTTATGCTCACATATAGATTATTCACATTTGATGTATACTGTTATATTAGCATACTATTTACTACAGTACGTTTCCTAAGGAATATCATGCCCCTTCACGCATATAATAATGCACATGACTTTTCAATATACGTTAATTTGAAAGTTTTTTAGTCTATGTAATTTGATCTCGTTTTATTTTCTGACGAATGTTACATACTGATAATTATATCGTATTTTTATAATTGTACATATTTTTTGTGCTGAAAGCTACTTCTACTGAAGTATCAATGTCAATAACTATAATAATAATAATATTAATAATAGTAATAATAATAATAATAATAATAATAATAATCCCATTGGCATTGAAATAACTATAAAAGGAAATTAAATAGTTAAAATCACATATTAAAGTTTATTAAATGTTTATATAACAAAAGTTACGTCAATGTGTTAACAAATAAAAAGAATGAGTGCATGACAATTAACACACTTTTTGTAAAAATACGTTTCTAAAAATACTAAAAGATAAACAATACACTACAAAATAGTTGCATAGGTACAAAGTTATAAAAAAGAAAGCTTTAGTTTTAATTGATATGCCATTATAAACCTCCAAATAAAATTTCTAAAATAGTGTTGATTTATTAGTACACATTACAACATTAAAATAAATTGAAATAAAGTCAGTCATGTATAGTCAATTCCGACTAATAAGATTCAAACATCACGCAATGTTTAAACAAAATAAAATTAAGTATCACATGTGACGTTTAAACTATAATAAATTAATAATTTGTTCATTAAATTTCAATTTTTAGTAAACTCATTATTGACAATGGTCTCAAAAATACGGATATTGAAGCAATATGTTTATCATTCCGCTTTACGTAATTGGAAGTTATAAATGCTTACTATTTATGTGTATTGTAAACACATTACAATTTTTAATATTTTAAAATCATTTTGTATTGAAGAACTGAAAACATAGGTAAAAAATACAGATATGGAACACTCAATCAAGGTGTAAGAAAAAAAGTTTAAGAAATAAGTAATTAATAGAGTAAAAAAAATGGACAATAGAAAACCCTATGATCAGACGGAATACCTATTGATGCATAGATATTCTTTAAAAATCATAGCATTAAAAAATTAAGTAAGTTGTTAAACTTTATATGGTATAAAGAAAAAATACAAAAAACTTGTATTAGTTTAATTGTTTCCAAACAATACAAACTTTAATATAATTGTAGTGTTTTTAATTTAAAAAATATATAATATTAATAGCTGAAAAATTAAAAATAAGAAAATTGATTATATAATGGAAAATTGTATTCTACAGCGTTAGGTTGAAAAACGGAAGGATTTACATCTTGAAAGCTTAGATGTAATTATGTTAGACAATAAATATTATCTAAAATATATAAAGGCATAGTTTTCATTATTTACATGCAATGTACTTCATTCTTTTTTTAATATCTAGACCACTCCAACATATATGCTTTAAAAAACAAAATAAACAAACAAGCTCGCATATCACAATGTGACTTAACTTTTTAATACTTTCTACAGTTCTTTTGCCAACTGTTCTTGCAATTTTATTTTTTAGCGTTTGAAATGCAAAGGTTAAATTAGTTAGAAAAATGACATCAATACATATTTTTAGCCTTTGAACTACATTCATGTCATTATTTTTATCAAACTCTAAGAAAGTATTTGGCGTAGACTGGTTCAGCCCTTTGGATCATTGCTTATTATCTGTTAGAAGTAAACAAATATATGTTCCCTTAATTCCAATATGTGTGTTCTTTCTCAATGTTTACAATCGAAATGTAGAATTGCTTTAAGATATTTAGCAACTTAAGTTTCTCATGAAAAATAAAAATAATTTATTGTGGCTTCTATACTCTTTAATTTAAACAAACGTTTCCAATAATAAGGTTGTAATCAAAACTAACATATGTATTGCGACATATATGTGCATGTTGCAAAAAAGGCCATTTTGTGCTAATGCAAATGAAGTTAATTTTTTGTCTTTTCGTTCGGAATGATTGACGTTGTCGTGTGTATTTCATTTGTGTAATTAGCATGAGGTCTAACATTTTAGTATTCAGTTCAGTCTTTGTTTTCTTTCGCATTAAAATCCCACATCAACTTTTGATATTTTTTCAGTTTAAATAAGTCAAACCAATGGTAAATAATACTAAATATCACATTACCAATTCTAAAGTGTAATCTGCAGTATTATCAATAGTCTGAAGTAATTTTTAAAAATAACAACTCAGTTAATTTATTTAAAATTTTTATAAATTTCTTACTGTATAACTTGTGCTCAGTATGAATTCTATTAAACTATGTTAAAATATGCAGTGTAAATTTGCATGTATTTATGTAAACATTTAATTTATTTCAAAAACCTTTTTTAATGGAATTATCTATTGAGCGCCTCTATTTTGAATAAAATTGATTGAAGCATATGTCAATAAACAGTATATTCAAAATGTTTCAATATACTCAACACTAAAATGTCACATTTTATACACAAAACCATAACAATAGAAAACAAGTAAGGCATATAATTTATTTTAGAACATCAAACATTCAATAATAACTATTTTTAATGAATTCTTAAATTGGACATTTATGTTATTCATACAATAGGCCATATAGCAAACGTAGCAATTCCGCACATATTTTGGCCATTTATCACTCTGGCGTAACCTTGTTCGCCCCAATGTTTGCCCCAACTATTTTTAACAACCCAATATGGACCTCCGTATTCATCATTATAAGCGACAAGAAGCATTTCGTGATCACGTAACGTTGACTTGCACTGGTTTGAAGTATATATGCCATTGCTAAAAATCAAATAATTCGAAATGCATAACTATTACATATCAAAATAATATCGGCGTTCAATTATTATTTACTATAACGATAATTATTTCAGTATCATTATTATAATTGTTATTGCTTAAATGGTTTAAGAGTAATTCTTTCCAGAAAGTGTACATTTTATCAAAACCATGAGTTTGTACGTTAGTGTCGGTGTTGTCACTTGCACCTAACTGTGCTGAACTCGAACATTGTACCCATAGACTACCTCGTGGTAAACTCACTTGACAAGTAAATACACATGTAGGTAAATAGACAAAATGCAAAATAAATAGCAATGTATAAACATAATTCAATTATTGGCTAATTATTGTTTAATAATTTTGTAAATGTGCAATCCTTTACATAAATCAATTTAAAAATAAAATAAATAGACATAACAAACCTGTAAAATTGAAAATCTTCTCTAACATCAAAACCGACGGAAATGGGACCCTCATAGTAGAGCGCATTTTGCAAAGCTATTTCGTTTGACACGAAACTGTAATTTGTTGTCTTTAGAATAATTTTGGATGGATCGTAATTGCAATTATAATTCTGAATAAATAAACAAACATTTTTAACAATTGTATATCTAATTTTTGAGGAAATGAAAATAAATATTTATAAATACCGAGTACTTATTACACTTGAAAATAGTATGTTGTTTACAAACTAATTCATATGTTGCAATAACAAATATACAGAAATTACTCTATTGTATAAGCGCTTCGATCTGTTTAAAACAACAATAATGCGTTTTCTAAATTTTGTTTTGTTATTTTTATAAGAAGATTACAGTTTTATTTTTCTCTCTTTAGTGTTCTAGTTGTAATTTAAAAGTAACCAGAGTACTAGTTAATAATATCTTAATTATATAGCTTGATATGTACAAAAAGTATTAATTGCATTTAATTTTAAATTTGCAAATATTTATATCATTTAAGTTAAGTCAAGGTGTCTTATTAATAATTAAACCAAACAATTTACTTTTCCTTCATAAGGATATTGTTCTTCATTTTCAATGCCGTAGTTCATCACATATTGGAAAGCAAGCATAGATAAACCACCGTAACATCCTCTGTTTCCAAAATTACTCGAACAGTCTATCAGTTGTTGCGCTGACAAGTTGGCTAAGTAATTATTTTTGATGAAAAATTGTCCTTCCAAAGCTCCAACTGCTGAAAACGCCCAAGAATCAGCACATCGTTCCTAATGTAAAAATATTTGTTATCCGAAGTTAAAATGTGTATATAAAACAAAATAAAAAAATATTTCGGGCAATTGATAATGCTGGTATTTAAATTCGGTAAGTGTTTTTTATGATTGCGCCAAATACGAACCAGCATTTATATCATAATTTTAATCTAAGTTAATTGCATCATTGTTTGTTACTAATTTAGAGTTAGCATGAGTAAATATATAAGTATCTAATGCTTAATTTTCTCAAAAATAATAACTAAAAATTTTTGTTCATTTGTAACATTTAAAAATAATCATGTATCACCACCAGCACTAAATGCGGGACCACATTCGGCTACTCTAAATTCTCCATTATGTAGAGATTTAAAAAAAATAATAAAGTAGTATAAATGTATAAATAAGTATAGAATGCACCTGATCTTTGACTGTTGTAACAGCGCCTCTAATACGCCAATCAATGGATGTAGCCATAGTTTTGTTGTTCCTTGAATTGGCAAATAACACACCCGATTGTTTGATGTTTGACGCATTGAATTTGGCACCCAAATATTGATGTTTGAATTTATTCCAAGTCAGATCTGCAAAAGCATTTAATGCCATCGAAAATGTGGACATGCCGGCATGATATTTGCGATTGTGTGCATTTATTTTGGCCCGATTTTGTTGGAATATTGCGTAGCGTTCATATTCTTCGTGTTGATCAGCGTATTGTTTGTTATGTTTGACTTTCCATTCCATCCACTGGTAGTCGTGTTTCAATCCGAACACAACGGCACAAAATTGCAGTAAGATCAGCGTCCAAAATGTGTTTAATGGTAGGTTGTTCATTGTTATTCAAACTTAAGCTAATTTGGTTAAATTAGTTATCTCTATTTATATTGTTACAATATTCAACCTACTGTCAATTTTGTTTCAATAATTTACTCTTTAAGACTCGTATACCAATATTGGAAGTGCTTAATTTGTAGTCATAAATCTTTGTATTGCATTTATAAACACAATGTGAACTTTGTCACAATTGAATTTTGTGTTTTATGATAGTCATGCTTATACTACAGCAACGTTGCAACAGAGTTTGCAACCAGAATATGTTTAATTGTAGGCTGTTTATTGTTATTCGGATTAGAACAAGGTTTATTCATTTACTTACTTTTATCTATTGTGCTTTATGATTTATAGAATACGTTTTAAATAAGACAAATTAAAGGAAAGTGCGCTATGTTCTAGCAATTCTTATCAATGAAATCCTAAGACCACGCAAACCAGGATCATGGATAAGATGTGACGTTTAAGTTATAATGAATTAATAATTTATCCAATAAAATTGCAATTTGTAATAAAGTGATTATTGACAACGATTTCAAAAATAGACATATTAAGACAATATGTTTAAGATTCCGCGTTACGCAATTGATAATTTTAAATGTTTAACTGCTATGATATGTTATTGTTTAATGTATTCCAAACATTTTGTAATTCAAGAAATTGAAACATATATGAAAACACACAGATATTTGAGTACAATAGGTTGTATTTTTATACTTAAAATTGGGTCGTTTTTTATTAAATTATAATTATTTAGACTATCAGATTAAAGCTTATTAAAAACAACACTTTTTTGTAATATCTAACTGCTTTTATTTTAGTATGCAGCTTTTATATGCAGCTTTTATGTTTAATTAACATCCGTTTAATTTTTAGTTAAGGTGAACATTTAATAAATGTGAAATTGTTTATTTAATTTATGTAACGTTTATGTAACGTTATATGTAGTAAAAGGGAAATAAAGCAAATGTTCCTGTTAAAGAATACAAACTGCTTTACTTTGGAATGTTCAAAAAAAATTCAGTGCTTATTATTTTATTAGCGGTACAGCGCTCGAATTCGGACCTCGGTAGACATGGGTTCGAATCCCACCACCGGCACTAAAATGCGGGCCCACGTTCGGCTTTGCTAAAATGTCCACTACTGAAAGATGTTTCTCGTAAAACATTTATAGTAGCAAACATAAAATAAATTTTAAAAAAATAAAATAAAAATAAAAAAGAATCAAGTTGACATAAAAAGGTTTAGCGTAAGAATAGTAGATTTAAAACTGGTTATAGGTGAATCCAACATCAATGTTATGAGTGCATCTCCATTCCAAGATGGATGTGATGTAAAGTTGGAAAGTAAATTTGGGGAACACTTTTAGGATATACTGTGTAAAGTTCTTCAAATATAGAAAACAATACATGATTCTAATATAAATGGCTATGTGGAACAATAAAAGAACAAGAAGAGTAGCTAGAATAGCAGTAGCATTGGTAAAAGCAAAAGCATGGGACCAAAATTATAAAGATCTGAATATACCTAGGAAAAAATAGATTATTTAGCATAACCAAACCAGAAATAAATTTTTTTTAAACTTAACGCACAAAAGATTCAACATAAGAAAAATTAATTTAAAAAAATAAATTAAAGATAAAATTTTGTTAAATGAAGAACATGTTTAAACAGTGAATAAAAATGGGACACTCAGTCAAAGTGTAAGAAAACAAATGCCCAAGGAAAAAGAAATTAATAGAATGAAAAAGATGAACAATAGAAAACCCTATGATTAGACGGAATACTTATTGATGCATAGATATTTCTTAAAAATAATAATATTGAACATCCGAGTAATTTGTTAAACTTTAAACAAAATAAAGAAAAAATGCTTGACAAGTATGGGCAAAGCGTAATAACACCAATCTATAAGAAAAAATAAGACATTTCAAATTGTTGTAAATATAACCAATATAAAGGTTATGTAGTGAAAATGAACTTTTCCAAAAATGCCTAAAAATTCTACAACATATGTATAGTGATGAAAAACTGTTAGTGAAGACCAGTGTGGAATAGAGTAATGAGTTTCTACTAAACATTAGCTTATATCAAGGATTTAGTATTAGACTCGTATTTGTTTAATCTAGTTGTTGACTTGATAACACTATATTCTCTAATAAGGCAGAAAACAATGAGATTTGTGGTAAAGATTAGAGCATTGAAGAATGTCAGCAGAAAATTAAGGAATACATGTCGAGAAAAGAAGATAGTGTATATGTGTACGGTGAAAAGTATAAGTGAAAAAACCAATAATAGTCGAAAATGAACCGTTTTAAATATTTGAGTTTATAGGTAGAAGAAAAAGAATATGCGCAGATAGTTCATAGAACATGAACAAGATGGCATAATTAAAAGAAATTTATAGGAATAGTGGAAATCACAATGTAATTGTGTCTTATAATAAATAACAATTTTAAATTACTATTTATTTGAACCACATGTGTACCGTATTGATTATATTTATATTTATTATTGTATAATATCTTATAGTCCATTTTGGTTTTTATTATTTGTACTATTATTTTTATAAATTTTGTAATTTTATTAAATAATTTATTTTTATTAATAGTGAAAATGCTTTTCTGCGCTGGATGTATCTCTTATGAAGTATTAAAGTTTAATGTGATAATAATAATAATAACAAAAACGAAAATAAAGATTATCGAAGACTAATATGAGATTGGCCATTTTTTGCTGACAGGAAATAATGAAAATGCTTAGGTAGTCGATACAAATGTCAAAATTTGACACAATATAAAATGATGCTTTCCGAATAAGTCAGATTGTCATTGAAGCTTATAAAAAACTTTTTTTTAAATGATTCAGGTGATACGATTACCTTCTACAAAGGGAAATAAATTATAGAACAAATTGGAAATTGGCAATAGAAGTAGAAAATAAAAAACTTAATGTTTGACAAACAAATTGAAAGCTTGTATGAAAAAAGATATATAGAAATAGAAAACAAATAAAAAATGTTGACCGCAAAAAGTCACCTTCAACAAAAGAAGGAAAAACTGTGAAAGAAGAAAACTTAATTCATTTTCTAATTATTTGGCTTATAATTTTCAAATAAAACTTTCAAATATGTTAAAAATATTTGAAAATTATTTTATATATATTATTAGAACACATTTTCATTAAGTACATTGGTTTATAATTTTGTTAATTTAAAATTGCATAACTTGCTTAATTTAGTGATGCCTAATCTGAAATAAAATTTATAATAAAACAAATTCATTATATACAATTATTCTAATTGAAAAGTATATTAAATGTGTTCGTTTTATCAACAAAGAAAGTCTCAATTGTTTTTTAAATAAATTATCTCTAAATGTTATTTTAAATTATTTGCAACAATTTAAATTTATTAATGGGTTTTTAAGGGATTATTTGTTTTTCAAAATGTTATATTAGTATTGTCAGATTCACTTGAATAATAAATGTACTAGGTTTTTAAGTCAACCAGGAGCACTGTACAGTTGTTTCATTCTTATTTGGAATCATCAGCAGCGCATATTTTTCAAGTTTTACACAAACATGAACTTGAACCCATGCCCTTTAAAAAACCCATTGTTAAATATAACCGAACCGTACTATATAGGCTATTAAACCTGGCAGTATGCAAGGATCTATATGGTAAAGTCCTAGTAACAGGGTTCTCTTACTTGCTAAACCGGTAGCAAAGTAGCACCATTTGAAGATACTGGGCAACTAGAATTGATCAGATTCACTATAAATAATAAATTTACAGGTCCACCCGTAGCTCAGTGGTTTAAGGCGCTGACCTGATACCAGATAGGGCATGGGTTTACGTTTATGTGTGTGTAAAACTTGAAAGGCATGCGCTGCTGGTGGTTTCAAATAAGTATAAAACAGCTATGCGGTGCTCCTAGTTGACTTAAAAACAAAGAAAATTTATTATTCAAGTGAATCTGACAATACTAATATAACATTTCTAAAAAAAAATTTAATTTACTTAGACCCTTAATTCTAGTAAATATATTTTAAATTAATGAACTTAAATTTTATTAATAATATTTGCGAAAAATATTATGTTTTATATAAGGAAAGCACCAATTTATTACTACACTATTTTATAATTATATTATTCTTAAATATAGTTAAATGTACAATCGCCTACATTATAATGTGATAGAAAAATTAAAATAAAATCATTTAGATTAATATAATTATTTCTAATAAAAAATGTTAAATTTACAGAGTCCATATGTTCTATTAACATACAAAGTTCAACTTGTATTTTTAAACACTAAAATGTAAATGTAATTTGTAATAATTTGCAATTTTTTATAGGTAAGTTCATGATTTATTCACAATATTAAATGCTTTTCAATTTTTATTTTTTATCAGACTTCACATCGTTTATTGATATTTGATTTCATAAACTATATGACTAAGGAAATTACAATTGCAACCAAATATATCAAAAATACTAAAATATTTGTTACAATTAATGCTTTTTTAAATTTATTTATTTAAATTAGTTTATAAAAACACAATTTAAAAAAATAAACTAATGAAAATTGTAATAATTTTTATTACAAAATAAGGATTTACATAAACAAAAACAAATTGTTTTAATTTAAAACCGTATGAGTTATATGAGTTATATGTGTTATTCCGTAAATCAATAAAATTGAGTATAAGTGATTTCTGAAATTTAATAAAGTAAAAACATTTTAATTATTAATTAGTTTTTTCAATAAATTAAAAATTTTAACATGAACAACTGTTAACTAGTAATAATTAAAGTTTATGTATCGCATTACCAGCGTGTGTATTTTCTATGAAGCACCTCTTTTTTGAAAGAATTTATTTAAGACAGTTTATTTAAAATTGTAATCTAACATGAAACAATTTTTTAATTTATTTAACTTTAAATATCACATTTGTACATAAAATCATAACAATGGAAAACATGTTAGGCAAATCATTTATTTTAAAGTTCGAATTATAACTATATTTGACAAATTATTGATTTGGGATTTGGTGTCGTTCATACATTTGGCCACATAGCAAACGTAGCAATTCCGCACATGTTTTTGCCACGTATCACTTTGGCGTAACCTTGTTCGCCCCATTGTTTACCCCAACTATTTTTAACGGCCCAATATGAAGTGTTAGTTTGATTGCCATAGCCAACAAGAAGCATTTCGTGATCCCGCAAGTTTGACTTGCACTGGGTTGAATTGTAGATGCCACTCCTTAAAATCAAATAATTCGATATGTATAGCAATTAAATAACAAACAAAATAATATCGGCGTTCAAATTTTATTTACTACAACGGTAATTATTTTATTATTATTAATATTAATATTATTATTGCTTAAATGCTTTAGAAGTAACTCATTACTGTAGTTATAGATTTAACCATAACGAAACAAGAGTTTGTAATTTAGTGCCGGTGTTGGTACATGCACTTAATTGTACTAAAGTTGAGTCTTGTACCCACGCATTTATTTGACCTAATTTGGACATTTTACACTATAATGTAACAAGTGTACCTTATAATGACTCATTCAATGCATAGTAATTTTGAATTTTTTTTTTTAAAATCACATGCTTACTATATTGACTATATTTATATTCATTAACATATAACATTTTAATTCATTTTGATCCCATTATTTGTACTACTACTTTTTTTTTATTTTTTATTTTATTATTTTTATATTGATGGTAAAAATGTATTTTACGCTGAATGTATATCTAGTGAGATATTAAAGCTTAATATATATATATATATATATATAATACCTCATGTTAAACTGAATTGACAAATAAAAGATTCAATGTAAAACAAAATAATTTTCTAAATTTTGTTTTGGCGTTTGTTTTTGTTCAATAAAATAATTACTAATTACAGTGTTATTATTATTTCATAAAACGATGTTATAATTTGCGTAATATGACTACATATTTAATGCAATCGTTTCTTCTACTTTTGTCTTTGTTTATTTTTTATTCATTACTTTTAGATTGATCTAGCGGTACAGTGCTTGAATTTGGACCTCGGTGGACATGGGTTCGAATCCTATCGCCGGCACCAAAATTCAAGCCCACGTTTGGTTTCGCTGAAATGTCTACTGCTAAAAGATTTTTCTCGTGAAACATTCAAAGTAGCAAACATAAAATAAAATAATAAAAAATAAATATATAAGTAGTAAGTTATTATTTCATGTTCTATAATTTACAACTCTTATCATATATTAATTTATACATTAATATTTTATCAACATTTGCTTTTACAACATGTAAATCAAAATAAGATAAATACACATGACGAACTTGTAAAATTGAAAATCATTTCCAACATCAAACCCAACTGAAATAGGACCCTGTTCGTAGACCACACGTTGCAAAGTTGTTTCATTGGATACGAAATTAAAACTTGTAATATTTAAGATATTTTTAGATAAATTGTAACTGCAATTATTGTACTGAAATAAACAAATATTTTCAACAAGTCCATTTTCGAATAAATTGGAATATCTATTTATAAATACCGAGTACTTATTACACTTGAAAGTAGTATGTCATCTATAGACTAATTCATGCGTTGCAATAATAAATATACAGAAATTACTCTACCGTATACACACATTGATCTATTTAAAACGCCGATTAAACTTTTTTTAAATGTTGTTTAATGCAACCTTATATAACAAAAATACAGTTTGATTTTGAGCGCTTCAGTGCTCCAGTCATAATCTAAAATTAACAAAAATGCATTGCAGTAACATAATTATTATAATTGTAGTTTTTGTACACTAACCAAATCATTCAAATTTAAAATCCTATTATAGTTATTTAATTATCAATGTTCATTTTAAAATAAATAAAATATATAACATTTATGTTTATGAACAAAAAATATAAAGTGCATTTAACATTAAATTTTCAAATATTTATATCATTCCAACGTGTCCTTTTAATAATCGAACTATGCAATTTACTTTTCCTTTATAAGGATATTCTTCTTCGCGTTCAATGCCGTAGTTTATTACATAAATAAACGCAAACATAGTCAAACCACCATCACATCCTTTGTTTCCAAAATCCATCGAACAGTCTACCAGTTGTTGCGTTGACAAATTGACTAAATTATTATTTTTAATAAAATATTGTCCTTCCAAAGATCCAACAGCTGAAAACGCCCAAGAATCATTACATTGTTGCTAATAAAAAATGGTTGATCAAAACACAAATACATGTACAAAACAAAATAAAAACATTATGACAGCAAAATAATAGTGCAGTTTTTTAAATTTAATAAGTGTTTCTCATAATTGCGCCAAATGCAAACAACCACTTATAGCATAATCTGGATTACTTGCAATAATAATTATTAATAATTTAGAGTCAACATAAGTAAATATTTAAAGATCAAATATTTATTATTTTTAATAGTAATTTTAATGACAACTACAAATTCCTGTTTATCTGTAACATTAAAAAAATATGTGCCGGGTTATCTTACCGACACAGATTTCGACTTAAACCAACAACTGGCACTAAATGCGGGTTCACATTCGGGTACGCTAAAATATCCATTTTGTAAAGAAATTTTTTGCAAAACAATAAAATCAGTAAAAATAAATAAATAAGCATAAAATGTACCTGATCTTTGACTGGTGTAACAGCGCCTTTATCACGCCAATCAAAGTATGTTGGCACAGATTTGTTGTTGTTTGAATTGTCAAATAACACGCCCGTTTGTTTGATGTCTAATGTACTGAAGTTGGTAGATAAATATTGATGTTTGAATTCATTCCAAGTCAGATCTGCAAAAGCATTTAATCCCATTGAAAATGTGGTCATGCCGGCATGATATTTGTAATTGTGTTCATTTATTGTAGCCCGATTTTGTCGGAATATTGCGTAGCGTTCATATTCTTCGTCATGATCAGCGTATTGCTTGTTATGTTTGACTTTCCATTCCATCCACTGGTAGTCGTGTTTCAATCCATACACAACAGCACACAGTTGCAGTAGGATCAGCATCCAAAATGTGTTTAATAGTAGGTTGTTCATTGTTATTTAGACTAAAGCAAAGATGATTAAATTACATATCTCTATTTATACAGTTCTAATATCGAACCCACTTTTGAATTGTTTTTTTAATAAGTTGCTTGTTGGGACATGTATAAAGTCATTGTAAGTGCTCAAATTTTAGTAATTAATCTTTGTATTGCATTTACAAACACAATGTAAACTTTGTCACAATTAAATTTTGCGGTTTTATAATTTGTAGAATACTTTTAAAAATGACATTTTTAAAAGGATTAAATTGATTGCGCTATTTGAACAAATTCCGAATTGTTTAAACTTTATCATATTTAAAGTTACGTTTTTGTTAATTATTAAATAATTTGTTTTTTAATATAAATTAGTATATGTTTATGAGTTAAAGTATACAATTGTATTTTTGTAATTCCTATTATTAGAAATAACAAAACGGATCAGAGCTGAAATATATTTAACTACATTAGTTTTATTAAATGGTTTTTTTAATAAACACTTGAAATAAGTATGCATGTTTAAGGATAAAATAAGAGTAAAACAATAACAATTCTATGTCGCATATTAAATAATAGGAAAATAATAGTTTTATAATTACTAAAAAAAATTGATAATTATTCAATGCTAAATGTTTAATGTAGAATTGATATTTTTAAAAATATGTAATTTGTATAATTGGAAAAAAAGGAAACCTGTGAATTTAAAATTGACAACAACGTTTATAAAGGTTTTGTCAATATTATATAATAGAAAAATAATACGTAAAAAACTTTATTTAATCTGTTTAAAATTGTTTATCACGTTATGGAAAATAAAATTTTAATTAGAAGTGTGTTGCGTAGTGTACAAATATTAAACCCTACATTTTAGAATTATTTTTAAAATAAATGTTATTTTCTAAACAACAATTAAATTATTTGTAGAAATTATATAAAATATAGTGTACTCAGTAATCGTTTACGTAGCAATAAAATTGTCAAAAAATTAATTAGATTATTCAATTTTAAATTACAAATTAGACGTACATATGGAAAACGATGAATATTACCTAAAATATTTAAATAGTCTGGTCTTTATTATCTACTTTTATATATGCATTTTATAATCTAATTTAATTTTAGGCAAACGAATTTCTCTATTTTTAATTTTTGAAAAATTATTTATATTCTTGTTTTTGGTCTAAATAATAATTTTATATTAATAATGTTTAAAGTAATGTTTAAGTAAAACGTAAATGTGTTTAATAATATTAAGTTATAATTTGAGGATTAATTGAAACCACTGCATTGATTTTGACATGAAATAGTTCACCTTCTGTATAATAATATTTATTTTCAATATGACAAATTACACACGTGGATATGCATGATTAAAAGTTATCAAACATTATATATATATATATATATATATATATATATATATATATATATATATATATATATATATATATATATATATATAATTTTATATTAATATATGTTTAAAGTATATGTTTAAATATAAACATATATATAATATTAAGTTATAATTTGAGGATTAATTGAAACCACTGCATTGATTTTGACATGAAATAGTTCACCTTCTGTATAATAATATTTATTTTCAATATGACAAATTACACACGTGGATATATATATATATATATATATATATATATATATATATATATATATATATATATATATATAAAGAGAGAGAGAGAGGGAGGGAGAGAATGATAAAGAGAAAGAAAGATAAAAAAGGGAGAAACGGATAGAGAGAGAACTTTGCCAAACAACTACATTTTGTTATTAAACTTAATGTTATATTTTAGAATAAAAACACCACTGCTTGTATTAATTAACACTGAAATGTATTGTTATATTTTGCATCATTTCTGATCTATCTTTGAGTAAACTACTTCGTTTGCAAAGTTCATGTTTTATATGAGGTCATAAAAAAATATCCATGGACCGAGTCATAATAAAATCAGTTAACAAAAGAGTCAAAAAGAGTTACACAATTAAAACCTGATGTACATCTGTGACCATTCTAAACAGTGTTAGCACTATTTATTCGCACACAACAACTTGGTATAACAAACGCACAATATTATTTATAAAACACCGTTATTCTGTAAATCAATAAAATTGAGTGTAATTGATTTTCAAAGTTCACGAAATTGATTTAATAATTTTACATAAAGTGAGTATTTGGACAATACAACTATTACCTTTATGAAAACGCGGTTGTTTTTTTTCAGAAATGATTGTTCACCATGTTGCCTAAAAACGGTTCAAAATGATTTTCAAAACCTCTTCACCATAAACAGACAACTGAGTTCTTAAGCGCTAATTGTTGCAATTATTTAGACTTCCTTTTTTGGGGAGAGTAGTAATTAATGTTTGACTATATTTATTTGGAATTTGTTTATTATTTATTATTTACTTTATTTATCTATCACTTATTTTTAATAATCTAAATGTTTTACGAAAAACATTTTAGAGGAATTGAACGTCGACCAGTATTTATTTTTGATGGTAGGATTCAAACCCACACTCAGTTATCTTCATTTCGAGCATTGTACTGCTAAGCCACTCCGGTATATATGCTATATAACATTAACTAAAAGAACAAGCTTGCATACTATAAGGTGATCTACTGTTTTAAGAATTTCTACGACATTTCATTAACTTCTTTCGCTATATTATTTTTCAACATTTTAATTGCATAGATCAATTTAGTTACATTATAGCAAATTATTCTTGTTTTGAAGCATTTTTTTAAACTGTTCTATACTTGGCATTAAGTATTTTTTACATAACAGGATTATTATTTTAATTTTGTTTTATTTCTGATATTAATTACATTTTACCAAACTATTGAAACCCACAGTTTTTAGGTAGAATCACATTGCAAACTCGGCACATTTGCTGCACAGTCGGTATTTGTTTAATGACACAAACTTTGAAATTTATTTACAAGCCAAATGTAGAATTGCCTTAAGATATTTGCCTAATTAAGTTTCTTACGAACGTAATTTATCGTGGTTTCTATTCTCTTCAATTTTAAACAAAATTTTCTAGCAATAAGTTTGTAATCAAAACCAACAACTGCACTATGCAACTTATTTTGCCAAATATTTGTAATTTCTAACAAAATCCACATGATTGTCAACTGTTAAATCTGAAATTCATAGAAAACAACAACAACTTGTCATTTGTTTTGTTCTAAAATTATGGAAGATAACTTTTTTCATTTTTTTAACCTCACTATTTGTTTACAACAAATTCTATAACTTTTAATCCTATAATTTTTTTTTCTATGTTTACTATGTTTAAATTAATTGATTAATTAAAAAAAAATTAATAAGCATAGTTTTTCATTGCGGTCCACTTTTATTTCATCTGGGGCTTGTTTCATTGTTGAGCAGTTTGTATGCAGATAAAACCTATATCTACATGCATTCAGCAGTTATTTTTATTTTTCTGTCGTTTTGATAAACATTTGGAACTGATTGACAATTATGACAGGTCAAATAACGCTACTGATGTTTTACAACTAAACTGTTTGTAGTCCAGCGGTACAGCGTTCAAATTTGGACCTTGGTGGACATGGGTTCGAATCCCACCACCGGCTTTGCTAAAATGTCTACTACTGAAAGATGTTTTTTGTAAAACATTTAAAGTAATAAACATTAAAAAAATAAAACAAAATAAAAAATAAGTATCAATTGTCTACAAACAACAATCTTTTATATAAATTCATCGATTTTAATTAGAAAATAAAAATTGATTTGTGCATAAACTAATTTTAAAAATATTATATTTTTTGAAATACAAATTGTTTTATAATTTTTTTAATTCATTTATTTTTAAAATTGTTGTTACCAGTTTATTATTTCAAAATATAGAGTAAATTTTTGTATATTGTTGTAAGATGTTAATTTATTTTAAAAATTATTGCTGAAAATAAAAATTTATTAAAGTAAAAACATTTTAATTATTAATTAGTTTTATCAATAAATTAAAAATTTTAACATGAACAACTGTTAACCAGTAATAATTAAAGTTTATGTATCGCATTACCAGCGTGTGTATTTCTATCAAGCACCTCTTTTTTGAAGGAATTTATTTGAGACAGTTTATTTAAAATTGCAATCTAACATGAAACAATTTTTTAATTTATTAAACTTTAAATATCACATTTTTTACATAAAATCATAACAATAGAAAATTTGCAATGCACATAATTTATTTTAGAATATCGAATATTTAATAACAACTATATTTAATAAACAATTGAATTGGGAATTTATGGCGTTTATAAATGAGGCCATGCAGCTAGAGTAGCAATTCCGCACATGTTTTTGCCACGTATCACTTTGACGTAACCTTGTTCGCCCCATTGTTTACCCCAACTATTTTTAACGGTCCAATAGGGAATGATAGTTTGTTTGCCATAACCAACAAGGAGCATTTCGTGATTCCGTAAGTTTGACTTGCATTGGGTTGAATTGTAGATGCCACTCCTGAAATCCAAATAAGTAAAAGTATATGAATTTTAAATAGCGAAGTAATGTTGGCGTTCAACTATAATTCACTACAACTGCAATTATTTAAATATTATGATTATGATTATTATGATTATTATGATTATTATGATTATTATTATTATTATTATTATTATTATTATTATTATTATTATTATTATTATTATTCCTTAGATGCTTTACGAGTAACTCATTTTAGAAATTATACATTTTACCAAAACAAAACAACAGCTTGTATTTTAGTGCCGGTGTTAGCACTTGCACCTAACCCCATGGTGAATTCACTTGGCAAATAAAGACACACGTAGTTGGACCAACAAAATGCAAAATAAATAGTAATGTATGACTATAATTCAATTATTAGTTCATTATTGTTTAAAAATTTTGTAAATTTTGATTTGATGATTGTTTTTGTTAAACGAAATTATTATTAATTATAGTATTATTATTCATTTACTAAACGTAATGTCCGTGTTAAGTTAGAATTTGCATAATATGACTATTTGTTCAATAAAACTTTTTTTTCAATTACAGCTTTAAAATAATTGTATTACATAAGTAGAATGTTATGATTTTTTTAAAATTTTACAATTCTATAGATATATATGTTCATTTACACATTAATAACTAACTTAAATGTACTTCCACAATTACATATTATACAAAAATATCAAAATTCAAAATAGGAGAAATGTAAATGACAAACTTGTAAAATTGAAAATCTTCTCTCACATTAAACCCAACGGAAATAGGACCGTCAAAGTAGAGCGAACGTTGCACAATTGTTTCATTTGATGCGAAATTGTAACTCATAATTTTAAATGTTATTTTAGATTGATTGTATTTGCAAGTAGAACACTGAATATATAAATAAATGTTTTCAACAAGTTCATTTTTTAAATAAATTAGAATAACTATTTATAAATATCAGGTACTTATTACAATTAAGAGTAGTATGTTATCTACAAACAAAATAATGCGATGCAAAAAGAAAAATATAGAAATTACCCTAAAACATTGTACTATTTAAAATGCCACTAAACGTTTTTTTAATTTTGTTTTGATATATTTTACAACAATATTACTGGTTAATTTTGTTTTCTTCTGTGTTTTAGTTGTCGTTAAAAAGTAAAGAAATGTATATTAATGGTAGATGATAAAACCAACCAAGGGAAAAAGTTGCGAAAAAAGAACCAATAAGAGTTAGATAACCTGTTGTGAGTGTGTGATTACTCGTAAGTTGGGGATGGAAAATTTCAAAAAAGTGTGACCAAATTTGCACGATGACGCAATACAAATCGTATAGTGCTATGTAAATATTGATTTTTCCACCTTATATACATTTTCAAGGTCAAACAATCCCCTTTTGATATAAGAATGCACCAACGCGACTCACACTTGCTCACGAAGATTGACCAATAGAATTTTTTTAAATTCTTTTTACCTTGGTTGGTTTTATCATTTACCATATTAATAGCTTAATTATCTTAATTACCGGGGTGGTCTAGCAGTACAGCGCTCGATTTGGACCTGAGTGGGCATTGGTTCGAATCCCACCACCGGCACTAAATCCGGGCACACGTTCGGATCTGCTAAATTATACATTGCTGAAAGATTTTTCCCATAAAACATTCAAAGTAGCAAATAAACATATTAATTAATTAATTAATTAATTAATTGTAATAAATGTACATTCACCAAATCGTTCACATTTAAAACATTATCGTGGTTATTTAACCATTATTGATCATTTCATTTTAAATAAAAAATATATAATTTTTGTTTGTTTAATGCGAAGGAAAAATGTAAATTGCATTAAATATTAAATTTGCGATTATTATTATTATTTTAATTTATTAAACGCATCTATTTTAATAACCAAGCCACACAATTTACTTTTCCATCATAAGGGTAGTTTCCATCGCTTTCAATGCCATATTTCATCAAATATTGGAAAGAATACACAGCCATACCACCTTTACATCCTTTGTTTCCATAATGCATCGAACAGTCTATTAGTTGCTGCGCTGACAAGTTGAATAAATCTTTTGTTTTCTTGAAATATTGTCCTTCCAAAGATCCAACTGCTGAAAACGCCCAAGAACTATCGCATTTTTTCTGGTAAAATATATTTGTTATTTAAGAAAAAACAAATGTGTATTTAAAGCAGGTAGTAAAATGTTATTATTACTGTTATTATTATTATTATTATTAAAAATATTATTAGAGAACTCTTTTACTTTAAAATTAAGCATGGGGAAATAAGATAACAATTACAGCAGAAACAACCACAAAGTCCCATAATTAAATAAAACATGAAACAACAAAATTATTCCACATATTTAAACATTGTACTAAACGTTTTGTATAATTTTATAAAACACTCATTCTACTTAGATCTTTCCGAATAATTTTTAGTCAAGTTTTCTGTGGTCTACCCCAATCTTTTTTAACCATTTTCCATCGTTTATACCAAAACTGTTCATGCTGATCTTTTAGGAGGTAAACGTAAAATTTGACCAACTAATTTTATTTATCTAACCGTAATAATGCTATGGAGTGAACAAGAGTCAGTTCTTCTCATGATCTCATTATTTGAAGTGCAATCGCACCAGACAATTTTTAAAATACTTCTAAGATACCGGTGGTGAAAAACATCTACCATCTTATCAGTCTTGTCCCTTCACTTCCACGTTTCACTCCCATATATTGCTGTAGGAATAATTATTGATGCTTACAAACAAAGTTTGAATAGAGAGTACAGGTCTCTAAATTCACTACATGTTTCTGATAGTTGTGCTAAATTCTAACAAGCATTTACATTTAGGTTTGTTAATTAGTTTGAATTTAACATGCGTATGTTAGTAAAAATATATTAAAAAATGTTTAATTCAATGCCAACCAGTAATAGTTTACTGCAAATGTTTGAGGCGTTTTTTCCATAAACATATAAATAATTTTCGTTTTATTTAGCCAATATAAAATTAGCTACATCAGCAACACTAACTATTATAACAGGATTGTCAATTAATTTAAATATTTAAAATACTTAGTACTAAACTGCATTTAAAATACATAGACTAACCATTAAATCAAAAATGATTAGATTAATGTGCACAAAAATTAAAAGATGCGATATCAATAAAACTATAATTCACAAAGCAGCATAGACAATTTTGAAAAACATATAAAGATATTATATTATTTTTCTAAATACAATCTTATTAATAACTAAACATTTATGTTTATCTGTAATATTATGAAAATAAAATACTTTTAATAATAACTAAAATTTCATTTTAAATTTATAGCATTTTAGAAAATTCATGTACCTGATCTTTGACTGGTGTAACAGCGCCTTTATCACGCCAATCAAACAACATTGGCAAAGGTTTTGTGTTGTCTGAATTGTCAAATAACACGTCCGATTGTTTGATATCTGACGTATTGAATTCAGCACTCAAATATTGATGTTTGAATTCATTCCACGTCAGATCTGCAAAAGCATTCAGTGCCATCGTAAATGTGGACATACCAGCATGATATTTGCGATTGTGTTCATTTATTTTAGCCCTATTTTGTTGGAATATTGCATAGCGTTCATATTCTTCGTGTTGATTAGCGTATTGTTTGTTGTATTTGATTTTCCATTTAATCCATTGGATATTATGTTTCAATAAGTGTACAACATCGAAAAGTTGCAACATTATCAGAAAGCAAAATATGTTTAATAGGCGGCTGTTCATTTTTGTTCAGACCAAAGAGAAATTTTGTAAATCACCTATCTCTATTTATACTATTCTAATATAAAATTTTAAATAATTTTCTTATAAAAACACCTACAAAATTATTGTATTCATTTAAGTTTAAATAAATAATCTTGTGAACTTTGTCACAATTGAAGTTTGTGTTTTATAAAATGCTTTTAAAAATTTGGACTTTTGAAAAAGGTAAAATGTATGGCGCAGTTTGAATACATTTTGCAACTGCTTCTGAACTTTGTTTTATTTGAAGTTATGTCTTTGTTAATTATGAAACAAAACAAAAAAAAACATTTTTTAAATAAATAAAAATGTTTTTGCGATGTATATGAGAAAAATACTGTTTATTATAAATGTATATGCATTGTCCCATTGGCATTAAAATAACTATAAACTATAAACAGAAATTAAATGGTTAGAATAATATAGGTTTTATTAAAATTTATTGTGTGCTTATGTACTTTTCGTCTAAAACAATTTTTTGATTTTTAATAAACGTATGCAAAGGTTTTGGTAGTTCCAGAGTTAGGTCTCTGATGACAAGTCTAGGTAAGTTAAGGTAAAATTACATTTCTAAAAATACAAAAGAATAAGCAATAACAAAAAAATTTAAAAAATTAGTAATTAATAGATTATCCTATGATCAGACGGATTACCCATTGATGCATGGATATTTTTTGAAAACCATAGCATTAAGGATCCTAGTAAATTGTTAAATTTTATATGAAATAAAGACAAAATCCCTGACAAATGTAAGTAAAATGAAATATCGCCAATTTACAAAAAGAAATGAAGCATTAAAAATAGTGGTAAATATAGCAGACAAAAAGCTTATGAGGAGGGAAAATGGTGTTTCAAATATACGTAAAAATTGTACAAGATATGCTTGATGATGCAAAAATGTTGGTGAATGCCAGTGTGCGAAAGAATAATAATTTTGTACTAAATTTTGGCTTAGATTGAAGGCCTACATATTAAACTCGTATTTTGTTGATCCAGTTGTTGACTTGGCAACATTATATTGTCTTATGAGGCAGAAAATAAAAGGATTTGAAGAGAACGCTAGAGTAACATAGAACGCCACTAGAAAATTAAAGCATGTGTGAAAAGAAAAAGAAGACAGTTTATGTGCATACGGCAATAAATGTCAGCGATGTAGTCGAGAGTGAACAAGTTTAAACATCTGAGCTTGTATTTAAAAGTGAATGAATGGAAAGTACACTCAGTAGAAATGAAGATGCTAGGATAGTCGTCAAAAATATAACGCTATCAAAATAAAGGAGATAGTCATTAAAGCTAGTAAAAGATTTTTTTAATAATCGGAAGTAAGTTATTAAACAAGGCGGATATATTAGCAGTAGAAGTAAACGGTAAAAAAATCAATGTTAAATAAAGAAAAAATTGTTCGATTGTGTGAAAAAAGATATAAAAAAGTTGAGATTGACAAATATTGACAATTCAAACAGAACTAAATAGAGAATGTTGATTGTGAACAGCAAACTTTCATAAAGGAGGGAAAAGCTGTAAAAGAAGACAAATTACTTCATTTTTGTAACTAAATGGTTTTTAATTTTAAAATTATGCTTTCAAATTTATTAATAATATTTACGAATTATGTTATGTATTTTCATTGAATACATTTTCACTTAGTACACTGGATTATAATTTTATTAATTTGAAATTGTGTAATTTGGTTATTTTAGTAATGCATAATAGGAAATAAAATTTATACTAAAACAAATTCAATTTACACAATTATTCTAATCGGAATATAAGAAAAACATTAAATGTATTCGTTTTCTTAGTATACAAAGTTTGAATTGCTTTTAAACACAATTAACTTCACACATTGTTTAGAATTATTTGCAATTTTCTATCTATAGAAAATACAGTTGGTTGACATTTTAAATTTACTTGAACTTTTAATTATATTGGGGATATATTTTAGCTTCTTAAACCAAATTTTATTAACATTATTTGTAAACAATATTTTATTTTATTTTTGTAAAGTAGCTGTTTATTAGTTAGTCTATTTTATAATTATTTTATTTTTAAAAGTGAAAATGTTTCATCACGTATCGTATAATATGATTAAAAAATTTTAATAAAATAATTTAAATGGATATAATTATTTTTATTGGAAAATGTGAAATTTACGAAGTCTATATATTTTATTAACATACAAAGTTCAACATGCATTTTTAAACACCTAAGTGTAAATGTAATTTGCAATAATTTGTCATTTTTCTTAGATAAGGAAATAATTTTATAATAATGTTATATCTTTTTTGATCTACATATTTATCAAACTTTACAATTTGATTTTATGAATTTTACAATTGCAAACAAATATATTACATTTATTTTAATTAATGTGTTTTTAATAAATAAATAATTAAATTAAATTAATTTATAAAATATATATAAAATAACAGATCCGGATATATATATATATATATATATATATATATATATATAAATATATATATATATGTATATAGTCCCAGTACCATTAAAAAATAAAATTTAAAATTATATAGTTAGCAAATTTATAAATATACAAATGGAAAAAGTTTGTTTATTCAAAATGTCGTACTTAAAATTTATTTGATAATTTATCAAAAACGCACTCAAATATAAAATGTAATAATAACCTAATGCAAAAAATGTTTACATGTTTCAAGTAGGAAGGATTTGTTAATTTACTAAAGACAGACCTTCGCTGACATATGGGTAAAGGCAATTATAAGTGATTTATAGGTATAAAAAAATATTTTGAAAACTTAAACCTGGAAATGGAACAAAGATTTTATCTCTTGATGACAGGTTAAACTGAGTGGAAATGTAGTTATAATTTGTAGTTGTAATTTGATAAAATTTAGTTAGACTTTACTTTCAACTTGATTTGAATTGGTCAGTAATTTTACTAAACGTAGCATATCCAAATTGAACCAGCTCATATTAGCGAATTTTGTGGAAACATGACACGGGAGCCAAAATTTTAACCAATGAAATGTGTGTCCTCCAGATTAACCTATTAAATTGATCAAAAAGTAGTATAGTTAGGACTTACCCTATTTTGCACTTGACGTAAACGTACGATCTCCTTGCCGTTCTTAAAACAAGTAATTTGCTAACATTGCAATAGACGTAGATTCATTGTGTTACATCTTGGCGTAACTAAAATTTATGTACACGTTTTGCAGTTATATGAGATAATTGTCAATAAACAGTTTATTAAAAATAGTAAACATAATGAAAAATGTTTATATTATTATTATTATCACTAATATTATTATTATTATTATTATTATTAATATTATTATTATTATTATTATTATTTTTTTTTTATTATTATTATTATTAAAGTCAAAACTAATCAATACAGAAACTCATGTCTGTCATACTTATCCAGAATATTAACCAATCCAGAATCAAACGAAATTGAACTATCAAAGTAGGAATCATTCCACCCGCGCATTTATTTGAACTAATTTGGATATCCTGCAGGATCATGTAACCGTGCCTTATAATAATACATTCAAAGTATAGTAATTTTGAATTTTTTTAAAATCACATGTTTACTGTATGGACTATATTTATATTCATTAACATATGACATTCTATTTCATTTTGTTCCCATAATTTGTACTACTAATTTTTTAATTTTTGTTGTTATTTTTCATATTGATGGTAAAAATGTATTTTTAAACTGAATGTGTTTCTAGTGAGATATTAAAGTTTAATAATAATAATAATAATAATAATAATAATAATAATATTATTATTATTATTATTATTATTATTATTATTAGTAGTAGTAGTAGTAGTAGTAGTAGTAGTAGTAGTAGTAGTAGTAGTAGTAGTAGTAGTAGTAGTAGTAGTAGTAGTAGTAGTAGTAGTATAAACAATAGCTCAGTGGAGGTACACGCAGCAGATAAATGCATGTATGACTCACTTAATGCCATGAACAAAAATATTACTACAAAGTAAAAGTTCAAAATAACTATTGAATAAATTTAATTATCATTTTAATGTATCCTTTTACACCTCAAGTTGTGCCCCAATTATTTTTGTACACTCCAAAACGGAATGTCTTTTGCAATCCGTAGCCGACACGAGCATTCCATGATTTCAATGTACAGCAATGCACCCCATTGAATTGCACATGCCGTTTCCAGAAACCAAACAAACTAGGTGCATTTTGAACAAATTTTGAACAAGTACTAATATTAACATGTACTAATATTAATTAAATGTTTACTACTAAGTTCCATCGTTATGTATGAAACTAAATTTGGCTAATACTTGCTCTTTTTCTGCTAAATAAGTAATATGTTATCTAACTGATAAATTATTGTAGCTTGTGAGCTTACGGCAAGTGGCCTCAGTGGCACAGCGCAACACTTGAATTTGAATTAGCATGAGTTCAAATGACTTTATCGCCACTGAATGCTGATCCCATTTGCACTTTTCAATGTTCACTTGCTAATACCTTTGTTTGTACGATATACAAGCAATAACAATTTAATAATTACGTAAGTTAATTACAATATTTGATTGTATTAAATACTTATTACGTAAATATGATTTTATCAATAAGTTATATATTATATAATTATTTAAAAAATGTTTATTAAAATAAACATAATATTCAACTGTATGCTGTATATGTTTTTGGTAAATTTTATTTAAAGATTTTTATGGGTATGTCAAACAGAATTAAAAACCTTCTGTTGTAATAGCTTTTTACTTATTAGAAAACATTGTTTTGTATTGTTTATCTTTGGTATTTTTAAAAATGTATTTTTACGAAAATTGTATTAATTGGCATGCGTTTAACTCTCCTTTATTTGCAAACATAAACTTAACTTTGATTAAAGCACATTAGTACTGCTAAAATCGGGGCAAAATTTTATTTTGTAAGTTAAAAATTAGTAAAAACGTAACTGTAAATGGAACAAAACTTAAAGTATTCGCAATGTGTTTAAACTGCGCCATAAATTCTTTTGTTTTTAATTTCCAGTTTTAAAAGCATTCTATAAATTATAAAATACGCACTTTAATTGTGACAAAGTTCGCATTTTGTTTACAAACGCAATACAAAGATTAATTACTAAAGGTTAAAAAAATACAATAATTTTTTACACGTTGTTATAAGCAAATTATTAAAATTTTTATATTAGAATAGTATAAATTGAAATAGGTAATTTAACAAACCTCGCTTTAGCCTAAGAAATTATGAATATATTTTGCTTTCTAATACTACTGCAACTTTCTATCGTTGTGCACGTATTGAAACACGACTACCAGTGGATGGAATGGAAAGTCAAACATAACAAACAATACGCTGATCAACACGAAGAATATGAACGCTACGCAATATTTCAACAAAATCGGGATAAAATAAATGAACACAATCGCAAATATCATGCTGGCTTGTCCACATTTACAATGGCACTGAATGCGTTTGCAGATTTGACCTGGAGTGAATTTTACCAATCATATTTGGGTGCCGAATTGGATACTTCAAACATCAAACAATCGGGCGTGTTATTTGACAATTTAAACAACCCAACATCTTTGCCAATGTCGTTTGATTGGCGTGATAAAGGTGCTGTTACACCCGTCAAAAATCAGGTATACAATCTTTTTAAATCTTTACAGATAAACATTGACTATTTGCTATTAGTAATATTGTTTTTGTAAAGGATAAATGCTTGAATTGCACAAGGTAAAGATTAATCTAAGATTAATTCAAATAATCCGTATATTAAAAAGTGTGCTTTAAATATCGTGCATAATAAAGATTAACAATTTATTCCGCGATGGTCTAGCGGTACAGCGCTTGAATTCAGACCTCGGTGGGCATGGGTTCGAATCCCACCAACGGCACTAAAATGCGGGCTCACGTTCGGCTTTGCTAAAATGTTTACTGTTAAAAGATGTTTCTTGTAAAACATTCAAAGTAGCAAACAGAAATTAAATAAAAATAAATAAATAAATAAATATTCCGGTTTAATCTAATTTTTTGTCGAAATTATGCTGTTTCCACTTCTTTGAAGTAATTTTATAAAATAGTATTATTTTGCACCAGTCAAGTTGCTTTTCTTGCGTTTAAACACTTTTTTTCTTCAACTAACTACGTTTGAGTTATGTTTATTCTACGCAGTTTAAACGTTTTTTAATTGTAACTATTTAAAAAAAATTTATAATTGAATTAATAGAAAAGTTAGTTAGCTTAGCAAGTGATATGACTAATTTCTTATTCATGAGATGAATGTATTAATTTATTAACGTGTCTGTTGAATAATAATATACTTGTAACATTTGTTTGTATTAATTTATACTCTTTATATGTTTTATTTTATATATTTATAAAAACACCGATTTTTGTAGCTTTGGTTTGAGCTAATATATTGTAAATACTTCTTTGAAATTGACATTTTTCAAATTTAATAACCCTATTATTACGTTGTCGTCATAATGATTACATTTTGTTTTATATACACATTTGTTTTTTTTTTGTTAACAAATAAATTTTATTAGAATCTTTGCAATTCATATTGGGCGTTTTCAGCAGTTGGATCTTTAGAAGGTCAGTTGTTTATTAGTTCAAAACAGTTAACAAACCTGTCAGTTCAACAGCTTGTTGACTGTTCGACAATTTATGGAAACACAGGATGTGTTTATGGTTTATCTCTTAACGCATTCAAATATGTACTTTATTTTGGCATTGAAAGCGAAGAAGCATATTCGTATAAAGGAAAGGTAAAATTTGTATTTTGTTTATTGAAAACACATTGACTTCAATGAAATGACACAAATATTTGCACATAGAATATTTAATGCAATTTACATCGTATGTGCACATCAAATTTAAAAAAAATAATTTTTAAAGTTTAAATTGAATTAGACAATAGTTGTAAAATAACCACGATGATATTTTTAATTTGAATATTTTTGTAAATGTATATTTATTACAAGGGTGATAAAAAATGCTATTAGTATGCATTTTCGTTAGTCTCAAAGTAGAACTGTACTAATAATGCAAACAAAAACTAACAATAATTTTGTTGTAAATTATAAAACATAGCTTAAAAAGTTTAATCTGCATTTCAAACAAGACATTGTGTTTATACATTGGGAGTAATTTCTGTTCATGTGTTGTGCCATTAAGTAAATTAATTTTTATGTAAGATACTACTATAAATGTAATAAGTATTTACTTCAAAATCCGTTTGCTCTAAAAAGCATTGAAAAACAAGATTCTTCCATGTACATTAAATTTTTAACTTTAAAGATTGTGCATGTCAAAAATTAAAATTTTTTATTAGAATTTTGCTAAACCTCATTATCGGAATCATGCTGTTTAGTTAATAATATTTTTTACAATGACCAGATTGCCAATTTTTTTGCTCAAAATAAGAATGTGGTGTTTATAAGCAATTTTTATTTTATTAATTAAAACTATGCACGTTTAAAATATTTTTTTATTATTTATATATTTTGTTTATTTAAATAGTGGTTTAAATGCCAATACAATCAATCTAAAATCGTTTTAAAAATTAAAAGTTACGATGTTGTACCCGCAGGAAACGAAACAGCTTTAAAGCATAAAGTCTACAAACATGGTCCTATTTCAGTTGGATTTGCCACAACAAGCGACTTTATATTTTACAAGTTTGTTATTTTTATTTCTCTTATTTGAATTTTGATATAGTATAAAATAATTTTTGTAGGTGCATTATCTTTAGTTGTTGGTGTGTGAATGCCCATATGTACATGATTGTCACATTATGCAAATTACAAGTTGAATAAAATATAATGATAGCTTTTTATTTCATTTGATAATACAATAGTAAAATTAACGTAATATATTTATTTTGTAAAATTAAGTCAGTAAACCACACTTAGCTGTATGTACTTAATGCACTGTAGTTTGATAGTACAGCGCTGAACTCAAACTTTGCAGAGCATAACTGTTAATGTATCCACCAACATGAAATGGACGCGTTCGTTTGGCATCCTATAATTGTCCATTTGTTAAAAACGTTTCTTGTAAACGTAATAATAATAATAATAACAGGAATAATAATACTAATAATAATCAAAACAATATAAATAATAACGATAGTAATAAATACTACATTTGCTATTGAATAAAATAATAAATAGATATTGATAATACTTTTGTCATTTGTAAGTTATGCACGTCACTTTATTTTGTTTTTAGAAGTGGCGTATTTACCTCGAATAAATGCAACACATCATGGATTAATCATGGAATGCTTGTTGTCGGTTATGGAATGGAAAAAAGCATTCCGTTTTGGATTGTCAAAAATTCTTGGGGTAAACGTTGGGGCGATCAAGGATACGTCAAAGTGATACGTAACAAAAACATGTGCGGAATAGCTACGTTTGCCACCTTTCCTATTCTGTAAAAAAAATAAATTTTTAAATCAATTATTAATGAAACATTTTTGTCATTAAATAATCTAAAATAAATAATATGCATAGCATGTTTTTTATTGTTATATATATATATATATTAACTCCGCCTAGTTTGGATTAGAAATGATTCAATCTAGCCAGTCCCAAGCCTGGATAAAGGAGGAGGATTTGAGCGCAAGGTTGGCAACCTGGCCTTTATAAAAATTTATACTGCTGCGGAAGCAATAAAAGATGACGCCATTCCGGCAAACAACAACGTTTCTGGATAGCAAAGTTACTAGATGACAAGGCTGAGTAAAAGCCGAAAGAAAGCGCAATCTTTGATTTGCAGAATATTTAATACCAACGAGACTTTGTTATTGTTGTTGTTGTTGTTTTACTGTAATTGTTGTCTTACTGTCCCATGCTTATTCTTAAAGCAAAAGGGTTTTGTATAATATATAATATAATATATATATATATATATATATATATATATATTAGAAAATTATATAAATATTTTTACCTCATTCAGTTTTATCGTAATTAAAAAATATAAAACACATTAACAGTTGACAAGTAGTGACTACAATACAATGGGTAATATTTACATTTTTATGTTATACAAAGTCTAAACTGTTAATAAACTCTAGTGTTTTATTTTTGTTTTAACTTAAGATATTTTTTCTTTTTTATAAAAAGGTAATTTTTTCCAAAAAGATGGACTATCAATAATTAAATTTAATTAATATTTTATTTTGTTGTTTATACGGTGTAGCAAATTTAATTTAATCTTTTAAAAAATATAATTTTGTTTATTGTCATGATATTTATTTTACATTTTTAATATTTCAGTGTAACATTTAATATTTTTTAAAGAATTGGCTTACAATTTTTATTTTGATTGTTTATTATTACTATTACTATTACTATTTATTACTATTAATAGTGAATTCAAGCATATCCAATATTTTTAATGCTTATATTTATTCACTTTAAACAAATTACGATTTTACGTATTGCACTTATTGTCGCTATTACAGTCAATTCTAGTAAAAACATAATATCGAATGTAAAGATAATTAATTCATTTATTATAATCATTACTAGAGAAATATTATTTTTTATTTATTAAATCTTTGCTGTTAAAAATAAAATTAATAGTCTAGCGATAGAGCGCACGAATTTGGAGCTAGGTAGGCATGAGTTTGAATCGCACCACCGATACTAAAATGTGGGCCCACGTTTGACTTCGATAAAATGTCCACTGTTGAAAGATGTTTCTTGTAAAGCATTTAAGGTAACAAAAAAAAATATAAAAAAAATGTTTATAAATAGTTAATGACTACATTAATTTAAATATAAATTAATATAACATTTTAAAACATTTCTTTTCTAAACAATGATAAAAAATATTAACTAAATGAAATTCATGTTCAATTTGTATTTTACGTATAAATGTTTTGAATATTGGTTCATATACATTATATATTTGAACTTTGTTTAATAGAATAAATTAAATTTTTATTTAAATTTATAAAATTGCAACAAAATACAAAATTAACGTATCGAGTGAGTAGACAAAGTTTAATGCACTTGCATTAAGTTTGATAAGATTATAATTATAGTTAATAAAATATGTATAAGTATTTCTTTAAAAAAAAGTTTGTTTCAGTAATTTTTTTGCTGCAACTTTTAGAAACAAACAAAAAATGTCAGCAGAGATTTTGGTAAAGGAAATAAAGTAATGGCAATCAAAGAGAGAATATAAGAATAGATCATTTTGAAATAAGGTTATATAAAACAAGAATTCCTTAAAAATTGTGCAAAAGTAATGGAAATAGCAGATAATTAAAAAAGAAACATGACACGTTTCAGGAGTTTACATTGTGAAAAAATGCTTTACTAAATAAAACCTCTGGTTGGTAGAATTTTAAAGTTCAATAAGTTGTCAAACTTAAAATAATTAAAATATAAATTTAGATATGTCTAGATGACAAACCAAATATTAACAAACAAAAAGAGTAACTATAAAAGCGGTAGCAGTAGTAAAAACAAAAATATAGAACCAAATGCATAAAGAGTTGAACATACATAAAGGAATAAAAGTTATCTGGCATAGTCAAATACAGAAATAAAGCCCTGAAAGATCCGACACATATTGAACAAATGAAAGCCAAAAGAGAATTAGTACTGACAAGAGAAGAGTCAATTAAAAAAGATAAATTAAAGATTTAATCTTGTTAAATGGAAAAACTTTTTAAATAGTGACTGATAATAAGATATCCAAATAAGGTGTAAGAATAAAAGTTTTAAGAAAAAAGTATATAGAAGAGTGAGAAAGGCGAAGAATTTGAAAGCAGTACGATAGAAGGAATACCTTTTGAGACATGCAAATGGGACAAACAAAATATGCCTGACACGTGGAGGAGTTGTTTAATAACGCTACTTTGCAAGAAAGGGTAATACAGTAAAAATTGTGATAACTATAGGGCACATAAAGTTTATATCACATACCTTGAAACCGACATTAACAAAATAAAAACTTAGATTTATATCTGGATAAAGTGGAAGTAATACTATTTTTTTATAATAATTGTATAATAAATTGGGTAAAATTATTAATATAAAATATAATGTCAAATATGAAAAAACAAAATACATGGAAATTTTTAATTAACAAATGATTGATTAAAATTATTCAAAGTGTTTAATAATTAATGTAATCGCCTTTCTTTTCAACCACTTGATCAAGGCGCTTTGGAATGCTGTCGATGAGGGTGCTGATATTTTCTTGTTTCTCATATTAAACAATAAAACTGGATACGATCACACAATTTCTCAATTTCAGGATGCTTATTAATGTTGCGCTTTAGCATACTGAAAACATTTTAAATAACATTTATGTTCGGACTGTTAGGTGGCAAAATAACGATCTTATTAAATAAATAATCACATTAGGCAAATTATAACTTTACACATACGTTATCGTTTAATGAAACAGTAATAATCTTGTTGTAAATATTATTTTTACTTAACGAACCAAACACCAAAACTAAATTTACAAAATTATTAAACAATAATTAGCCAATAATTGAATTATGTTTATACACTACTGTTTACTTTGCATTTTGTTTATTTACCTACATGTGTATTTACTTGTCAAGTGAGTTTACCACGAGGTAGT